>CM055978.1:37855000-38197500 GCA_029531755.1 Holothuria leucospilota
ATGTGGAACGGAACTCTTTGCTAGTATTCCTTAAGTCTTTCATGCTTGATGCTTTTTTACTAACACCTCCGTAGACACAGACACAAAGGTGACAAACTAATGGATATACAGTGCTTTCGAACGCACAGAGAGGGACCACACGTATTGCTTCCTTACAGTTTTAAAATCTCTCCCATTCTTGTCTAGTCCATTGCCCTTTTTTTAAATCCATACCCCAGTGCTCGATTTAATAGCCTACTACACTGTTAAAAATAAACAGAATCTGTTAATTTACAATATTCTTTGGTAATAGATTTCTAAACAATTTCTGTAAAACCAAATTACTAAAATGTTCTGTTTAATTTCTTATTTCTTTTGTGAAAAAATCAAGATTTCTAATGTAAAATAATCAGAGATTACATGAAAATCTAGACCAATTACGTAAAAAATATGTAAAAATTAAGATCCATTTCTATGTGATTGAAATAACGTCCCATTAGGAGTTACGTGACCAACCTTCAGCCTTATTCCTATGCATGATCTTAGCCTAAAGGCCGAGAAGACAGTTGTCCAAAACTGGCAATTCTGTTTGTTACAATAGTGATTATGTAAAGAAAATTTTATATAATTTTAACAAAATTCTCAAAATATGTAACCATTGTTTACGAAATAAGTATTACAAACAATACCAATATATCAGTTTCAAACATTTTCAAGCAAAGTAAATAATTGGCTATTCAGTTCCGGATAAAAACATACACAAAAAACATTAACTTATGAGGTAGCAGTCTTTGTAAAAGAAAAATATCGACAAAAATATAAACTTAATAAATTTAAAGACATTTTTACAGAAAGGTATGTTTTAAAGTCTGAAAAGTTTTTGAAAAGGCGAGCCTTTATGTTATGTAACTGATTTATTACGTTAAAATATGTATGTTAGTTAAATAACAGTATACTTATGTACACAGAAAAAAAAAAACACTGGTAAAAATTTCTGCAAATTAACAGACATTTTTACCAGTGTTTACGGTATATGTTTAACCCATGTCCCAAACACCAATTTATATCGAGATACAAATAGTAACTCAGTTTTAACCCAAGGCTCTCTAATGTCATCCCAGACAGTGAATTTCTCCCTACTTAGTTTACTTTTATCCCCTCCTCTAATTTAAACACAAAACACCTTTCTAGTACACCTCCAGGACAGAGGGACAGTGCCTCGCCTATACTGAGTTAAATTCGCTCGAGTCCATATATATTGACACAGAGTGACTATGTGTGAGCTCAATTGGGAACACAACAGACTGTACAAGTCATCGTTGACCAACCAGAGTGAAGCTATATTGTTTGATTGAATGTCAATTTAAGTACAGTCATCAACTGTGCTTAGAACTCTAGAGCTATTCCTTAATATGTTTGGGCAGGGAGTTGCGGGCAACTCCTTGGTTTGGGGGATGTCATACCCCCTTTAACACTTGGAAGGCATCAAAAGTTGTGCAGAGTTTGCGCAGGATAATTTCTGACAAAGATTCCTCTTCTTTTACCCCCTCAAACTCCCTAAGAAATTGGTTTATCAATCGATTGAAAGTGGCCATTTGTTTTTCTTACAAACTTGGTTGCGCCCTTGTTACAACAATACAAGAAAACGGAAACGTAGAAGCAGCGTTTTGAAGATCCTCACCATCAACATCATGCCTTTAATATTTGAAATGTCAGACAACTAAAGCAGAGCGTCAGTAAACAATTAAATTTTTATGGCAGTTTTCCATGAAATAATTATCAACAGATAACACTGAATGTATTGATGAGTTAAGGGACTCTCATGCTGATTGACCGACTGCAGTGGTCAAGTGGTTAGAGCATCCGACTTGCAGCCGGAAGGTCTAGGGTTCAAATCCTGGCCGGGTCATACCAAAGACTTTAAAAATGGAACCTACTGCCTTTGTGCTTGGTGCTCGGCATAAACAATGGAGTAGGGAAAACAAGCCAGTGAGCCACAACTGGAAAAAAGGCTGTGGTCGTCTCGACTTGAACCAATTGGTTGGAAACTGGGACGTTAAACCTCATCTAACCTAACCTAACCTCATGCTGATTGTCGAACACACTTCAACACTTTGAATAGTAGCAGGGAAGAAGAACAGTCAAAATATGTACTTATTCGTAATTCAAGGTCTGTGTTAGTAAGACAACTTTGAACATGAACGCAAAATAACAAATGTAAGACATTGTACACTCTCAATCAAAACTTAATCATGATTACCAAAAGGCTTTGCTTGTTATTTTGCAATGATTTTATGAACTACATGGTTTTATCAACGGTAGGAAAATATTCTAGAAAAACTTGATGACATTTGGTGTGTGATGAAAGTTTACATCTCGTTGCCCGGAACCTACGTTACCCTCAGGTGCCAGCATTATTTATTTATTCTGCTTTTGAAAAAATGTATCCCATGCAGAGAAATGTACTGTTACAAGAATCAACAAGCCACTGTATTCAATATCTGTTCCTCTTTCAGGCACTTGAGTAACAACAAGATCTCACAGATATTATCAGACACTTTTCCATACATGTTGAACATGCGCTATTTGTAAGTTGTAGTAATGTTGTATATATGTCATTTTTGACTTAATATTATTGTCTTCACTGTAACTAGTATTTGATGTAACCAACACACTGTAAATTCTGCATAATGTTTTGAGAGGCAATACGTCTACGGCAATTCTTCATAACCAGTTCGATGGAAGGTTTAAAAATTGGCATATGTAACATTTGAAGTCACGTTTGGCAGATTATTAGCAGAGTGAAGCAACAAAATCAACTTCAAATTACATCATCAATTCAAATCGTATTTACTTACTTGAACAATTCTCTTCAGTATTAAAGTGAAAAATACTGTACTGTAAGAAAAAATTACGAAAGGAGTATCTTGGCATAGAATTGTCTTATTCCTACCAAAGATGAACAATCCATACTTAACTGAGGATTGCAGAACAGTATGGGAGAAAGTTTGGAACAAAAAAAAATCAACGTTTAACAGTTTCTTACTATAACTAAATTATTTCTAATTGAAAGAAGATTCCTCAACAATGGATACTTCTGCTCTATTTGCGTGCACTCATTATGGATGAGTTAATGTTTAAGTAATAAACTACATTTTGCTAGCTACTGTTGGTAAATAAATGGTCAAAACTGCAAATTTGACAGAATGACGAACGAGGTGAAGCCAAGTCCGTTACGTTGACAAATGTGCAATAGAGAGACATATATGAACCAATACCAGACCGGAAAATGTAATTTGTTCCTTTTCTGCCAAAGTAGAATTGTGCAAATTTGCGTACTAACATGATTTTAAAAGTCCATCACATTTGACCAAGGAGCTGTTACTCTTTGGTTTAAATTATCAAAAAGTGCCTCAATTTGACGGTCTTAAGATCTATAGGAGCACTGGGTATTACGTTCTTGTAAACATAAAATGGTTGCTGACATGTTTAGTAAACCTTGACAATCCATAATGAAACCTACCGAGTTAGCCTACTATTAAACTGCATTATGAGGACACTAAGAATACGTGTCAACGAACTTTTGGCAGATTCACATCTGTTCCATTACGCAAACAAAGCCCTACCCATACTTTGAATAAAGTGATCTTGTGATTTCGTTCGAAAAAAAAATCTACGCTTGGGTGTATATTGTGTCAGCCCCACAAAAAAGTCCATCACATTTGACCAAGGAGCTGTTACTCTTTGGTTTAAAATTATCAAAAAATGCCCCAATTTGACGGTCTTTAGATCTCTAGGAGCACTGGGTATTACGTTCTTGTAAACATAAAATGGTTGCTGACATGTTAAGTAAACCTTGACAATCCATAATGAAACCTACCGAATTAGCCTTCTATCAAACTGCATTATGGGGACACTAAGAATACGTGTCAACGAACTTTTGGCAGATTCACATCTGTTCCATTACGCAAACAAAGCCCTATACCCATAGTTTGAATAAAGTGATCTTGTGATTTCGTTCGAAAAAAAATCATCTACGCTTGGGTGTATATCGTGTCAGCCCCACAAAAAAAAAACAAAAAAAAAAAAAAAACTCCCTTCAGATTAGCATTCGACTACATCATTATAATTGAAGGACCTTTCAAGTCTTATTATCTCATTAAGTCCGTGTGCTCTTTATCTCATTAAGTCCGCTGTTATCTCTGAGCTATGGCTGTGATTAGCCCGGAATAGCAAGTGCTGACCACATATGGTTCTTATAGCTTGATAGCGTGTGAAAATCAGCAGCCTTAACTGTCCTTGGCACCAGACTTCCATAAAACTCACTCCTCAATTTGAGTGAGTATGTATGAATGTGTGTGTGTGTGTGTGGGGGGGGGGGGGCTTGTTTATGTCATTCTATGGTTTTAATCACTAGAACAAGACCGCAACTCATGCTAACCTTCAAACTTTAATTCACCTCTGCCGTTCAAGTCTATCTATCACCTGTTCTTAACTATAACAAGTTAAACCCTCAATATTGGATTTATTAACCTGTTAACTAGTGTGCGTGTATTTTGTGTGTATCAATTTGTAAACCAAGTGATTAAATTTTAGCTTGAGATTGGAAGGGTATCAATAGTTGTGGTAAGATGGCATGTGCCCTTCACAGTAGTTTTGTCAATCTGTTGTAAAATGGCTATGTGCGATTCTTACAAACTTGTTAGGGGAGTCCGTGTTGCAACAATATCAAAGTTTTATAAACTTGTTAGCACATGAAATTTACATACTTATAAGCAGCGTTTTGAAGTACTTGCCAATGGCATCATGCCCTCAGGTGCTTGAAATACTAGACAACTAAATCAACATTTCGGTTAATACTCCAAAGATTGTGTTCGTGTATTTATGAAAGTTGTCCATAAAATCACATCAACGGATAATATCTGACATATTGATGAGTTACAGTTGTCAGCTTATGCTGATTGTCGAACATACTGCAACTCTACAACGGCCGGTAAAACTGAAAAAGAACTGTGCTTATAAACCTTATGCATTGACCTCACACAACGTCATTTAGGAGGTAAAACAACGAAGCACCAGAGAAATCCTAAACTTTAGCTGGAAGGAGCGTCCCACAGTAACAAAATGCAGCGCGCTGAAGGGTCACTAGCGGCGGGAATGTAATTGTATTGTTCAAGTATTAGTCTTATGCACCCACAGAGCTGCTTGCGTAACCGACTTTGTCTAGTCTCCTGAATGAGTACGGTAACGCGTAGTTTTCAAGTGATTCCTTCAAGGACAATTACGGCCGCGTAGGCTACTACCAGACGGCGACCACAGAGTCGACTTACAGCTGAGCGGCGAATTGTCTCACAATGCCTGTATGATGATATTTCGAGAGTTGCTTTGTAGCCATTTCAAATCATAATGCAATATTTAGAAGTCAGTAAATAACTTCCAATAAAAATGGTGATCTGGAACAACAACTTTGAATGTTTACTAGAAATTGATTGGCCTTTAACAGACCTCTTAGATACAGTTCTCCAGATCCAGATTAAAGCCATACTCAGATCGTCATATTTAGTCTTGAGCCCTAACAATGGGGTTTGAAGTTTAGGATTCACCTTTAATATATTCTGTAATGATAACCCAGAAATCAGCATCATAACGAGTCACTCAATTACCATCACTGGGGATATTGAATAGCCAGTCTGAGCCACTACAGTGCCAAGAAAGCCAAACCAGTGGCGTAGCCAGCTTTTCCAGTCGGGGGGGGGGGGAAGGACAATTTTCTTCCTGATTTTGACATTTCGCCCTGGACTTCCCGGAGCCCCAGTTTCGGTATCGCAGACTTCTCAGTGTTGGTGTATCCGGGAGAGCAGTGGCGCCGCCAGGCTCTGGTGATTCGGGCGGGGCACAACAGATGATGTAATACCACTTCAGTTAATCCCCCAAGCTTGCGTAACTCTCAGCTTTTTTCATGTGTCCTTTCGTTCGTATACACAGTGGGGATTCTTCATTTGTCACGTGTCACTACATAAAGGTCCCGTCCTGGGGAGGGTCTAAGGTGAGGGGTATCCCCTTTGTAGAAATTTTTGTTAACTCAAGGTTGTTTAGGTGCACAATGGTGCTATCTGTGGGATATTTTTGGAGCTGATGACATACCATAATTTAGTGTATTCTAATTTTTCCGACTGGCAGGATGTTTTTTCCAACTGAGTGGCGACGCTTAATTTGCACTTTTTTATGCGTCTTGCGTTTGTATACAGTAGTGGAGATCCTTTGTCTGTCACTACATAAAGGTGCCGTCCTGGGGAAGGGGTAAAGAGGGAGGGGTCCCCCTCCCTTTGCAAAATATTTTCTAATTTAAGGTATCTAGTAGGACCTAGTGATTGATAAAAAACCCCTACTGGCCTATCATCCCCACCTTTTTATGCACAGTAATAAACACAAATTTGTTTGTATCCGTCACGACAGTTTTGTTTTCAAACTGGTTGGGCTGCTATCTTCTTCATATGCTTTGGGTACGTAATGTTTGCAGTTAGCAGAGAGAACACCTTTGTATAATCATAAACTACGTGACTGTAGGCACTAACTGACAGTAGGCACATTGCCTTTGTCAGTTAATTCTGCCGTCAGGCCTGACCATCGTTCATTTGCAACAGCGTTGCACAATGTTTCATACGCTAAAGAAAAAACAACGCTCCGTACGCGTACTCACAATCTGGGTACATAAAAATACTACACCTCCCATACAACTACATTCCCGTGGCACGTGACCTTTCTGCAGCGCATAATTTGATGCGTGTCTTTCCATTAACAAGCTCCTTCCAGCTAAAGCTTGGATTTCTCTGCGAAGCACACTGCGCACACAACGCAGACTTTGCACGCGCGCCTAGTAAAATTTTGCGCGTAGCCTTTTGGTTCACAAATCAGCTGTCTGCATTTATTTGGTGTAAGTTGCACTGATACGCGCTTGCCTCCAAACGAGGGAACAATGTCTGCTTTGTGACGTCATCATATTCATAAGGTCTATTTCTTAATCAAGGTTTGATGTTCATGAACATGAACCCAAAAAATAAATGTAAAAAATAAATGTAATGCATTCTGCGATGTCAGTTAAAACTTAGTCAATCATGCTTACCCAAGGACTTTGTGTGCTAGTGCAGGCTACATGGTTTCAACCATACGGAAACACCCGAGAAGATCATTACCTAGGATAGTTTTATTGAGACTTTTGATGACATTTGGTGGGTGATAAGTGTTTTTATCTCGTTACCCGGAACCCTGCGCTACCCTGTTCTACTACGGGAAGAAACTTTATTATGAAACAATAAGCTGCTACGCTCACTATCTACTCTTTTTTCAGGTACTTGAATAACAACATGATCTCACAGGTATCATCGGGCGCCTTCTCATCTATGTCTTTCCTGATGGAATTGTAAGTGGTAATAACGTTGTATACAGTCCATTTATTAACTATGGTTAGCTTGTTTATTGTAACCGAAAATTGATTTGAATTGTTTACAATATTTTTAGATGCAATAACCTTTACTTCATAACCATTGAAATGGCGACTTAAAAATAAACAAATTTAACATTTTAAGTTCAGGTTTGACAGGTTATTAGTGGAGTGAAACAAAGGAAATTAATTTAAATTCCGTCAACACTTCGAACCATGTGCAAATTGCTTGAACAGTCCCCTCCAGTATTATGATTAAAGATACTGCAATGTAAGAAATACATTACAACATTTTTTTCTGGAGTAGAATGTTCTAATTCCTTCAAACGGTGAATAATCCATACTAGGCCATGAAGACTGAAGAATAGAGTATGGTAGATATATGAAAAACAGGAACAAAATCTTACTAATGTGTGACAAAGTTCCTATGATATTTTTATTGAGAAATTTGATGACATTTGGCAGGTGATGAGCTCATCTTGCTGCTTGGAACCCAAATTATACCATATAACGCTTACCGTCTAACGCGTTAATCTATATGTTTATCTTACACTTTTGTAGAAATGAACTTTAATAATTTACAAGCTTACAAACATATCTTCTTTTTCTAATTCAGGTACTTGGATAACAACATGATCTCACAAATATCAGCGAGTACATTCTTATCACTGCCTGCTTTGAACCTCTTGTAAGTAGCAATATAATTGGTTGATGTCTATCACTTTTCACTTATCGCGATCGAAATTGATCGCTAGCGACTCAGTGAAAATTCTTCCTAATATATTGAGACCCAATAACCCTCAGCAGCCCATAACCAGTGAACTATACATCTTATACATAGGTACGTTTGACATTGTAAGTTCACGTCTGGCAGATTATTCGTAGAATTCGGCACTGAAACTAAATTCAGATTATGTCGATTCAGGCCACACACAATTACTTGAGCAGTTTCCTTTATGCGGTATTTTATTGAAATTTATTGTACTCTGACGAAAAATGCGACCGTCACAGTTTGTTCTGGAACAGAATGCTCTTCTTCCGTCAAACGATGAATATTCCATTCTCGGCTATGAGGACTTAAGAACAGAGTATGGGTTGAGAGTGGGAACAGGAAAAAGTATCTTCTTACTTGTGTGTGGCAAAGTTGCATTATTTATTCAATCGGGGGTTTAAACTTCCTGGAGTAGCCAGGCTTTACTGGAAGTAATTTGACAGGTGAAACCCCCTTCATTGCTTCACCAACTTTCCGCCTCCTCTTATCTCCAGTTGGGACAAAGCAAAGTTACAATGTTATATAACAACAAATTACCATTTTACAGCGTTAATCTGAGATATTTCTATTTGTACGAAGGTTCTCCCAAAAAAGATATTTTTACCCTTTGGTGGTCCACCCCGAAATGTCGTACCATAAAGAAGTATTCGCATGTAGGCCTTCTAATGCTTGTCACCTGATTGAAGGCCTAATAATAGGTATTTGGAAGCTTTTAACATAAACTACAATTGGTAAACGAAAGGGTGAACAATGTCATTCGAAACTGAATTTTTATTTGATAATGACATAGCAAACTACACGGTTTTATCCAGAATATAGTATTCAGGAAGAAGCTTACCCATGATACTTTTTTTTGTAATTAGATGCTATTTTTGGCTGTGAGGGTTCTTATCTCAATGGAGGGGACTTACAATACCTTGCACTTTCAAACTCTATTTTTCTTGATATTGTGAATTTAATAAGGATCAACAAATCACTGCTTATCATATTCATCGCTTTTCAGGGGGTTGAGTAACAACATGATCACACAGATACCGTGGGGTAGCTTTTCATCACAGTCTAACTTGAGATCGTTGTAAGTAGTAATTATATCGTACATAGGTCTGCTTTTCGTCGTAGTCAGCATTTGATGTAAGCGGTACATTGTAACTTGTACAGAATTTTTAAACACGGTAGCCTTCATCGGGTTTTGAAAAGAGGAATGTACCACGTACAGATTTGCACATTTTAAATCCTTATTCTACAGTTTATCAGTATGAGGAAGCAACGGAACGTAATTCAAATAACGTCATTAATCAAATCTGCTAACTTGGGCTTTTCACTCCAGACTTATACAAAGAGGCACTGTGCAGTGGGGTGTTAAGAACAATGCAGTGTGGAATAGCTTGTTCTTACTTCTAAAAAGGATGACTGAAGAACTAGGAATAAAGAACGGAGTTCAGGAGAACTGGTTTACTACGCCTGCGACTTTGAGTTATGAAGTAATGCATAATATCATATTAGAAACTACAGACGAAGTCAAATTTGTTGTCCACCACTGAAAGTAAGAACGAGAATGGAAGGAACTATCGAGGACATATTTAAGAAGGGTTCATACAGAACTACGCATGCTTGTTCAGCAAAGTTCCTACCCCACAGCATACAGGGAAGTACTTATTTTGATTCCGGTTTCTATTCAGTAAAGTGGGGCGTAGGCGGTGCACCATCTGACGTTCCTATAAGTCGGTTAACCTCGCACATTTTTTAGGAGAGGCCCGAAATCATCATACGTGATTTCATGCGAAAGAAGGAAGGGCTTTTTTAAGAAGCCCGGGGTTTGAATGTAAATGTTTGGTTCTTATGACCAAGCTAAAGCACGCGTGCTAGGTGAAAACCAGTGAAGGGATGCATTGCACAAATGCCTGTCACTGTAAACACCTATATACAAGGTATATACGTCAATGTGCATTGAGTATAGGAACAAAAAATGAAGGCCTTCAAATTTTGACCGCTCCTTCCTGGTCTGACTCTCCCTGGAACTGACTGAAATCACAATCTCTAAATCTGATTCTGACTAGCATGGTAATTCACTTGGCGATACGAAATCCTTACCACTTAGCCTAGTGAGAAAAAGGTTATACAAAGTTTATCCATTAAAATTACTTCGTGGGAGGGACCCCTGGTGGTCGAGTTATTCTGCCAATCGTCACACATTTATGAGTTATTCAGTCCCCAGTTCTCTGATCTGTACACTGTCCAAATAAATCTATCAAAGCGCGCGTGCCAGAGTGAATATTAGTAAGCCCGTGAAACCCGTTGGAGAAATAGAGACGAGTGTTCTTAGTAGATTTACTAAATGGGTGGGACCGTCACGATGAAGCAAGATCTAAGGTACTATAATCTTTTCTTTTCAGTACTGCGAAAGTTAAAATGTAGCTGGAAAATGTACGTTACAGTATAATTTTCTAGGGACTAATGATTGCGGGTCAGGTATACTTTAACAAGTCAATGAATTTGATAGCTGTATGGGTACTTCATACATGACCATGAGCGATCACAGAAAATTGCCTGGTGGCAAATCATTTTCAACAGAGGTTTCATCCTTGTTATTTGTGTGTGTGATTCACCGCAAGAGCCGAAGGCGTGAAGCCACAGGGGTGAGGTTTGGAGGTCCCTCCCCGAGAATTCTCTTAAATTAGACGGTTTTTGTTGATATTTTGGGCCACTTCTAGAAGAAAAAAACCTTTTCAATCTATAGTCATATCTCAATTAAGTTTCGTCTTTTTGTGGATTCTATATATTAATTATTTTTTTTTGTAAAGTGCACGTGAAAGACTTTGTCACATCGTGCGCTATATTAAATCTAATGTAATGAGTATATATATATATATATATATATATATATATATATATATTATATATATATATATATATATATATATATATATATATATATATATATATATATATGCGTCGGCCAGGTTTAATTTAATATGTAAATGAAATGCGTTGGCTGACGATGGTTTCAAAATAAGGTGCTGACCAAAAAGATATATTGCAAATTTGTTAAGGTCAAAGACACCGTAGCAGTGTACTATGCGCTACCTCTACCAATGCATATTCCACGGTGTACCTTACTAGTGGAGCCCAGGACACTGGCCCCTATGGGTTCCACTTACAAAGAGCAGGAAACTCTAGGGTATTTGAAAAATTGTTGGCATTAGAGCGAAGCCTAATTCAGTTGTCTATAGATGACATTAGATGCGCTATGTGCAGGCCACATAGATCAAAGATATATTAAGCAGTTGGATGCCCATAAACAGTTAGGTCATTCTAAAATTGTGTATGCAAGTACCAAGGTGTCTTTTGAATAAATCTCATTTTAGGGTTTCGGGTCACAAAACACAAAAGTGCCCCCTAAAGAAGTGGTGGCCACAGTGTTTTGTAAGAAAATCTTATCAAGTTGCCAAAGGTTAATTGGCTTGGTGCTACTTGCCCATATGAATCCCAAACATGAAGGGAAACAGCCAATATTCTATAGCCCGCCAAGTTAGATAAAAATTGTCAGCATTAGGCTACTTCAAACATATTTTGTGAAACCATAGGAAAAGAATGAAATCCCTGCAATGATTAGCCTTACGCAAACCCTGACTTTGTCCCGGGGTTACCCAGTAACTTTACGTATCTATAGACCAAACATGGGGAGGGGCTTAATTAAGTCGATCATCCCTATTCGGTCAAATGTTGGGGATATATTCCCAACTCCCATCTCCCAGGTATCTAGGCCAATGAACAAGAAGCGTACCTTCGATATTTTAAGTAGCGTAATTATATAAAAAATTTTATGGTTTATGAAAGCGATTAACTCTCTGGGTCTGGATTATAGCACCCTGTACTTCTATATTCTATTTAACTGTAGAAATCAACTTTAAAAAGGATCAACAAACCACTTCCCATTATATTTATCTTTCAGGGACTTGAGTAACAACAGTATCTCACAGATAGCATCGGATACGTTCCCATCACTGCCTGACTTGAGAGTGCTGTAAGTAGTAATATATATATATATATATATATATATATATATATATATATATATATATATATATATATATATACAAGGATAAAACAGACCAGTTAGCAATTCATAGTATATTCGTTGCTACTCAGAGTTTCGTGGACAAGTCCACTCGTCAGGCAATACAAAACACGACTGACAACGAAGCGAACAATCGGCATTTACAGAACAAATAAATGTACATACCTAAAGGGTACGAAACTTACTTTGTGCATTTGATCAGGGAGAATCTGTTAGAATGCCTACAGGTGGAAACTAGCTCAGACCGGGAATTAAGAGAAGCTAAATGTGGCCTGTAGATTATAAAATACTTTTCCCATAAGCACAAATTACATCTTTTTGTAGTAACGTTATAAACACTTGCCTTTTTCAAAAATTTCCAAGTGATAGTATAAGGAATATTATTGTCTTTTAAGTGCCAAACGTATTTACTCAATGCTGTATCATTGACATACCTACTATAATTAAATGATTTAATATGGTTATGGTACCTAGGCTTAAAAGATTCGGCAAGACCGACGTAAGTTTCTGTTCTCTCAATAGTGGAAACTGTAGCCTGGTATACTACAGGGGAAGAGGTGTTGCATTGTCCGGGGACTGGGCAGATGTCTTTATTTCTACAATTGCAAGAATCATTAATTACCGTGGTGCTCTTAGTAAGCAAGGCTTGGTTGTGTGAATTTATAGTACGCTGAATATTTCCCATACAGCAATAACTGATTTTAAGGGTGTTCCTGTTAAATATTTTATGTAAGGCACTTCCAGTAGGGAAATGCTTCTTAACCAGATTGAGAAACAAATGACCAATGTTAGTTTTAACGTTCATTGAAAATGGTGGATTAAACCAAATAATATTTCTGAGCCTGTTGCGTTTCTTCTTTAGGGAAGATTCGGAATAGGTGAGCTTGTGAGTATACCCGCTATCGTTGAGGGCTTGTTGGTACGTAGGAGCTACTTTGTTGAATACTGCCTCGTTGGAGGATAAGTCACTCAATCTCCTGTTGATAGACGATGGTAGGTTTCTTATAATCTGAGGGGTGGTGGTTAGATTTGCTATTAACATACAACGGAATGCTGTTTGGCTTAGAGTAGGGGTAATACTGGCCTGAGGTGAGATCAAGCGTGACGTCAAGGTAATTGATGGTCTTCATATTGGCTTCAACTGTAATTCTCAAATGGTAGTTGCTAAAAATTTGGCAAAAGCAACGAATATACTATGAATTGCTAACTGGTCTGCTTTATCCTTGTAGTAACGCTCAACAACATGTTTCGAGCACTCTCTTTGAGGCATCCGATAGCAATTTTGTCATTAAGTATATATATATATATATATATATATATATATATATATATATATATATATATATATATATATATATATATATATATATATATATATATATATATATATATTATGATACAGTCATTAACCTAATATTGGTGTGTTGTTCCTAACCCCCTCCCCCATACAATCGCTGCCTTTGGCCTGAAATATTGTAGGCTCCTTCACAGTTAAGAGCATAGGACTACCAGGCGGGGATCTGAAGCGGCAGTCCCTTCCCATGAGCGAGATATATGACAATTAGAAGCAAAGGTGTTATCTTTGGGGGGGGGGGGTGGAGATTATGTTTTGCCGACGGATCTAGTAATGCGTAGTGTGAAAACGAGCTTTAGAGGGTGGATGCCAGGGCCAGGAAAATCGAAATAGCTGGCCTGTTCTCTCTTTCTCTATTTTCTTTTCAATCTCCGTCTTCCCTTTCACTCCCTTCGTTTCCTTTTCTTTTCCCTTTTTCTCTCTTCTTTTCCTCCTCTCCTCTTTTCCTCTTCTTTTCCTTTTCCTCTCCTCTTTTGGCTGACAGACCGAAAATTTGCCGATGGGCGGCCAAATATTGGGGGAGGTGTGACACCCCCCACACCCCCGCTCGCTACGGCCCTGATTAGAAGCCAAAATGTAAGAATACCTGCGCTTATTACGCAGAAAATTCTGGTATTTCAGTATAAAAACTTTTAGTAAATGCGTTCAGCCTATTATTTCCTTTATTTTGTAGTAGACATGGCTTTCGTAATCAAATAGCTGATGTAATTTTTTTCCCAAATTCGAAAGGAGAAAGATGGGACAATCTGCAGTATTTATGATTTCATTCATGGGCAACGATAGGCATGATTTATTACACCTGCAAGTTGTTGAATAACGAAACAAATTCTGTCGAATACTAAAACATGCCGATGATTTCGTCATTAATATTGTCCAAAAACATGAAATTATAGTTTCGATTACCCCCTGTTTCAATCGAACGTTAAACTGATGGACAAGCTTGTCACAACTTTATTTCGGTATGTACCTTCCTTGATTATGTTTTCATGCAATTACAAGTGTAACCGAAATTATACTGTTTCAGTATGATTATTGAAACATTCCGTTGTGCACACCTTTTTTGTATCTCATCACACCAGGGAGGTGATATTAGCTGGAGATCCACCGAAAACTTTTTCTTTGAACCTTACTGGTTGCCGACAATAATCTCTTTTGTATGTTGTTCTTGATGATTCAATAGGATTGAGAGCTGTTAGGAAGTAAGTACAAGTGGGGCACGTCGTCTGCTACATTTTGAAGGGCAGATCGGGGAATTTGCCCCTTAACATTGCCAGTCGTTTAAGACGTAAATTGATTTGAGGGTTTCGACGCGTTTCGATGCTATTTACAACATACGTAGTTCCCTGTAACTTGCTCAATATGTGTGGGCCTTTCAAATCATGGGAGGGAATGCGAAATTAGTCAAAATCCGAAGGCAAAGTTTAGTCTTCTACTTCTTTTCCTCATTTGCATAGATCATAAACATTGGTTTATTGACAGCATCATTAGGTTCCTTGGCAATAAACAGTCGTTTTGAATGTCAGAACAGTGTTTCGTACTTGACTGTCGGCAACTAGACATTAAAGTATTGTACCAAATAATCCTTTTTGTTAGGGCCGCTGTAGGTATAAATGAGGTTGCCTAAATATTAGACAAAGGAATTCAGTGCCCTTTGGTTCAATAATCCCCAATTAAAGGAGTTAGTATTCACTCTGAGGTCAAACCTAATTGGATTAGCATAAATTAAAGTTTTCGATGGATCTCCGTCTAATATCACCTCCCTGATAACACGACCCTCTTCACGTAACGTTACCCTAATAAATAGCACTCATTTAGAACTTTGCTTGATTAGATGTTGTAATCTTTTTTGAGTAACACTTAAACTCGGTTGCACATTATGGAGCTATAGCTTTCAGTATTTCAGAACACTCCCTCCATTTGGGTACATGGGTCCGTGTGTTAATGCAGGTCTACAGCTTTTTGAACTGAAGCTTAACAAGAAATATTGCTTTCCCTAGAGCCTAAACTTAATCTATCCGAAACTTACACATTTTATTGAATCGCACAACTTTGAGAGCCGACTTATTGAAGTATGAAGTATCGGTGTACTTAAACAATATTCGCGGAATGATCCACTTTTGGCGTAAAGTTTGAAAGATATCATGAGTTGTATTAAATTGCACGTGCTGGATAGGTTGCTAGAAGAAAATTACTCCATCCAAAACAAAATATGATTCAATGTATTGTAAATTGTAGACTTTTTATTCTCACAAACTTGGTTCAACTAAACAGTTACTCAGGCTGATGAAGAAAATAAAGGGCAAACTTTTTGGAATTAAAAAGTCTCAGCTGTAGGCCTATATAAAAATTAACGACATTGAGCTTCAACATGAAATTGTAAATAATGAAGAGGCGGTTTTAGGATCCCCATTATTTATATCATGCCTTCCTGTACTTAAAATGTAAGACAACTAAATCAGGATATCAATATATATGAAAATATGCGTTTATGAAAGTTTAAAAAAATGACATTGAAAGAAAGGGACAATTTTAACGTCTAGCTGGGTTACAATGAAAGCACATGCCAATTTTTAAACTTGTTTCAAACACGGAAAAGTAATACAAAAAAGCACAGTACAGTTATATGAAAGAACTTTTATCACATGAATGAAGCTTTGATGTAAGTATTACAGCTTTGTACGTAAACCAAGAATCGCAAATATAAGAGACAGAGCAGTGTAAATTATCTTATGCCGTTCTGTAAATTTGTATTCCGTGCAGAAATCAACTTAATAATATACAAACCACCACTCATCATATTTATCTTTCAGAGACTTGAGTAAAAACAACATTTCACAGATACCGTCGGATACGTTCTCCTCTCTGCCTAAATTGGGATTGTTGTAAGCAACGATGACGACAATGATGACGAATATAATGACAGTGATGGTGATGGTGATGATGATGGTGATGGTGATGGTGATGGTGGTGGTGATGGTGATGATGGGGGTGATGGTGATGGTGATGGTGATGGTGATGGTGATGGTGATGGTGATGGTGATGGTGATGGTGATGATGATATGATGATGATGATGATGATGATGATGATGATGATGATGATGATGATGATGATGATGATGATGATGATGGTCGGACTGATTGGAGTCGAGAAGGTGTCCACTGCCCTGAGAAGCGCCAAGTCAATAGAGGATTGCTA
Organism: Holothuria leucospilota; assembly: GCA_029531755.1. Taxonomy (NCBI): domain Eukaryota; kingdom Metazoa; phylum Echinodermata; class Holothuroidea; order Aspidochirotida; family Holothuriidae; genus Holothuria; species Holothuria leucospilota. Next base: position 37,871,821 of record CM055978.1, read on the forward strand.
CCTCCATCGTGGTCAATCATTTTCCCTATGGTTCGATATTTTGACATAACGATGGAGTCGAAATGCTACCACCGTTCAGGCGAAGAAGCACTAAATTACATAGAAAAGTATAACTCCCCGTAACGAATGGGATATGTATGGGCTTAAATTCCCGGGCCCTTCAACTGCACATGTTAATGGGGAAAAGGAGGTCACTTAGTCAACATTGAAGTACATGTTTACACACAGTAAGGTCAAGTGGAAGTGAACAATGCTTGAATAGGTCGGAGCAAATTATAAATTCTACATTCTACAACGTAAACTATTTCAACTTGTCTACATCTTTGTTCAGGCCCTTCGTATGGCTATTGATTTCTAGGATTAGCCTCAGCTTTCGTTTCTCGTCATCCCTGAAGTAGTGAAGTTGCCTTTCTAGATGCCGAGTATGAGATCATGTATTATGCTTCCTGGAGAGTAGAAGTCTTCAGCAACAGAAAATCCCTTAAGGCGCTGTAAAATGGTGTGTTTGTGGTTGTTAAAGCGAACAGGGAGTGTGGTATTCGTTTCTCCAACAACAATTGAATTAAGTGCATTTGTTGCAAAAGAGTATGAAGACAATATTACCAGAATTGCAGTAAAAGTTTCCTGGATATAGTTTGAATGTAGTGACGGGGAGGAGGGTGTCATGGGGTAACAAGTACTGACATGCTGACATATGTGATAGCGTGGTTTGTTACATAGAAAGTTGCCGGTGGGGATAAAAGGCCTAGGAATTTGGCTACTTACAAGAATCTTTCTGAGGTTAGGAGGCTGTCTAAAAGACAGAAGAGGTGCATTCTTTAAGCGCCACCTTATTCAACGTCACTTTGGAGAATTTCCCACAGAGATCTAAAGCTCTGAAAAAGATCCCTCACAATGGAATGACAATTAGGGGTGACGGGAATCATTTCAGGTGAGTGACATTTTTGTACTTCAAAAGTTCTTGCCTTGAGACTTTATGGCTCTTTCCATGTTCTTTCTAATAAATTGAAGAGGGTAGCCCCTTAACATGAATTGCTTTTTAAGTTCATTTAGTTGAATTTTTAATCATTAAAAAGCAAAATCGTTTGGAACGATGAGTCTGGCAAATAAATGATAGATTTCTTGGTGTGTTCTGGACCGGGAAACTAGAAAATGGTATGCATGCATGTTTGGATGTGGGTTTTGTGAAAACAGATGTTTGTTTCGTGTCGTACACAAAGGACACTTGAATAGGTAGAAAATATACTTGATGTAGAACATTCATATGTAAATTTAATTGTAGGGTGGAAAGAGTTGACTTCGTCAATAAATCTAGGGAGGAAGGGATTCCCATGAGGCCATAAGAGAAAAATATAATCAACATAGTTAGAATACAATTAAGGCTAAAGCCTACACTCATCTACAAATCGCTTCTAAATATGCCGTTAAGAGATTAGCATTCACAGGGGCCATTTTGGTACCCATGGCGGTACCGTGGGTTTGCATGTTAAACTGGTCATCAAAGGTGAAATAATTGTGGTCAAGGATGAATTTGGTAATTTTTTTACATCAGAAATAAATTTAGTAGAACCATTTCTAGTGAGGAATACTATACAAGCATATAGGTTGACACCAGGAGGGTGTTATTAGGTGGAGATCCATCGAAAACTCTTTCTTTGAACCCTACTAGCTGCCGACAATAATCTCTTTTGTGTGTTGTTCTTGATGATTCAATAGGCTTAATAGTTGAACCCTACTAGTTGCCCTACCCTGCTAATAACACCTCCCTGGTTGACACATCCACACACTTCAGAGATGACGAGAAACGAAAGCTGAGGAGACTATAGCTAATCCTATACATCAATACCCATAAAAAGAGGCTGAATAAAGATTTAGGCATTTGAATATTTATAATTTGCTCCAATACTCAAGTCACTGGGGATGCGGTAGGACCTCGAATATTAGCCTACATGTTATGTACTATCATGTTGGTGAAGGACATATATGTTGGTACAACAAGCTTTCGGAACTCTGTCCTACATCAGGTACTGGTAAAATCATACATATTAATGTAGAATAAGTGTGACTAAACCAAAATATTCAGAAGGATAAAAATGTGACGGAAGTACTAGAAAAGACAAAGAAAAGATATGTTTTCATTTAAAAGGTGATGTAATGTTCGTAACTAGGAGAGTCGTAGAGTCTTTTATGGAAGGTTGATGTGTATGTTTATTAGAAAGTGGTGTGATCACCTGATGAAGCTATTTGTTAATATTGATTCAGTGTGGGTAGAGAGTGCGAACTTTATTAATCTAGAATTATTCCCTGTGAAGGATTGCAGCGCAGTCTTTTTCATTATATGTATATATATGTATATATATATATATATATATATATATATATATATATATATATATATATATATATGTATATATATTCTCTGGGGTGGAATTAGTTAGAATCAAACCTTTCATCGTTTTTTATCTCCTTCAGGAATTTGAGTAACAACATGATCTCACAAATATCATCAGATACCTTTTCATCACTGCATGTGTTAACGAGGTTGTAAGTAGTATATTCTTGACTATCGCTTTTAAACGAAGCCGTCATTTAATGTAACAGACACATTGTAAACGATATATATTATTTTGAAACACGATAGTTTTCCTAGTTCGTAACCACAGGGAAGTGTGCAATATAAAAATGTTACACAACAGATTACTGGTAAAATGGAGGAACGGAACGTACCTCAAATGACGTCATCATGTACAGGTACTTGAGCTAGGAGCTTTAGTACTGTAGAAAAATATCCTGCCGTTGTATGGTGTATGTATCCGGAAATAGCATATTTTGCCTTCAAAAAAATATGAAAAATTATGAAAAATCTAGACTAGGCACGAAAATTGTAGAAGAGGGATGAAGAGGAAATTGGAGAGGAAAAATATGATCATTTTACTCGTGTTAGGCAGGAGGACTACAGTACAAATTACTCTAATCACTGTATAAGAGTATATTCGAGACCCCTCTTCAGTGTTAGTAGCACAATGTTAATATACACTTTTTTCTTAAATTAGATGATTGTAGCGTAAATTTTCTTGGGAGAGCTTCCCGCGTTTTTCAGCTGTAATTTTAAATGCTGTTTTAGATGACGATGAACCATATTTGGTGTCGGACAGAAGATTTTCATCACACACACAAAGGTGCCGCTTTAGCACAAAGCGATGATCTGTTAAACTTCCGATCCGATTGAGTGGCCACCTAACCATTGACATCCAGAGCAACGCTCTAGGATGACCAGGGGCAAAACCCTCGAAAGATTTTGGATTTTATGAAATTGTGGACATTACAATGGAACCCCCATCTGTTTACAGGTGGCATTGAATACGTACTGAGATGACCACAAAGATCAAAATATTATCACATTTTAGATAACAACTCAGACTTATTGAACGGTCGGTTGAGTTGATGAGGAAAAGGGGTTATGAGTGAGGAAGGGAACTGACAGGAGGAGGTGCAAGAATTTTGAAAGCATTAAATCCTCCTACTGGCAGTAATAATGGAGCAATTCCACTCAGGCTGTATAGGACCTAGTAACAATAATTTGATAAAACACTTTTTCATGTGAATCGTTCGTTCAAAGCGCCCCCTAAAATTATGCTGAGCAACTGGATTTTCCAATACGGTTAGGTTTGTGAAATTACGTACTCCATGGGTTACATTCAGCTTTTCCTTGCCCTTATATCAAGACCCCACGTAAATATTTGTCTTGGGAGGTACAAAAAGGCATCAGTGTAATCAAAGTAAAACGTGAGGAGGATATGCGTCCGTTCCTTCCCCCGGCAAACCGAAGCCAATGGTTTGATGATAAGGCAGTGTTACAATATCTGCAGTGCTCATTCCTCACCGCTTGTTTCCTAAAGAGTAACGGTACACATCTGAATATCATCAGTGTAATACTAGAAATTTAAATATGACTATCTATTATCTCACCCATTGGGTGGGCGTAAATAAGGAAAACAAGATGGTCCAATGACAAAACATTGAAAATTTGATGGCAAACCCGCCCATCCTCTCCCCTTTGGTCCTTGCCCCAAAACCATTCACCTGGCGAGGTACTACTCCAATTTATTTCACAAATATTAAACCTGATAAATTTTATGACAAAAACCGTTCTGAAGACATGAATTCTAAGCCAAGTTAATTGACCATTCTGTATAGCCCTTACTTCCCTCCCAAAATAATTTTCAATCCATCGTCTGCTTTTAGCAGCTAGTAGCAACTGGCTTATTGATCCCTCGCCGAAGGCAAAAAGAATCTACGCAATCGCGATGGCGTGTGTATGAGCGTGTATCTATGTGAGTGTTTGTGATACTTGGCTTGTAAACACGATATCTCAAGAAAGGAATGACAGATACTTTTTATGTTTAGGGGAGATCCCAATTGCTTTGGAGGTCAGAGGTCATGTCAGGTCACCAAAGGTAGAAAACGAGAAACCTTTTAAACACGATATCTCAAAGTAGGAAACTTGGATACTTGATATACTTGGCATATGGATGCGCTATAGTCACAAAATGAACGCTATTGTTTTTGTAGCGGTCAAAAGTTATCTGAGGTAAAACTTCAAAAACCTTGGAGATCGCCCTGAAAAACAATATCTCAAGATAGGAAAGATGGATACTATTCATACTTGGCATATAGATTAATCATATTGAGAAAAAGAAGCCTATTGTTTTTGTATAAGTCAGAGGTTTTGTGAGGTCAACAGAAGTCAAAACTAAAAATGTTGTAAACACAATACCTCAAGGTAGGAAGGAAGCATCGATACTTTTTTTCATACATGGCATGTAAATGCGTTATAGTCACAAAATGAGTCCTATGGTTTTGGTTGAGGTCGAGAGTTTATGAGGTCATCGGAAGTAAAACTCCGATGTAAACACGATGTCTCAATACAAGAATAACGGGACACTTTGCATATTTGTTATATGGATTTATCATTTTGGAGAAAGAACCCTTCTGTTTTAGTGGAGGTCAGAGGTCATGTGAGGTCACAGGGGTAAAAAATGTTCAACCTCATAAACACAAACCTCATAATCGTAAGATAGGAATGGTTGATACTTTTCACAGTTAGTGTACAAATTTATCATGCTGAGAGGAATAGATCTAATACTTGCTGCTGTCACTGGTTCTACAGTCGACATCACTGAAAACCTAAACTAGTCAGGACGGTGTCTCTCCCGACTTATTTGACTGACTAGCGTAACTTTAGTCGGTGGATTAGTCAGTGATTACAAACTAGTCAGTTGATTAGTCGGTGTCACACGGACTAATCCACTGACTAGTTTGTGATCACTGACTAATCCACCGACTAATTTTACGCTAGTCAGTCAAATTAGTCGGGAGAGACACCATCCTGACTAGTTTAGGGCTAGTTTAGGTTTTCAGTGATGGAGACAAATTACGTACGGAAAATGGAGTTGCAGATAATGACTTCATGTGACAATTTGAATTATACACAGGAAGATATGTGGAAGATACCATGTGAAATAAACGACGATGAAAGTATGTATTTAGTTGTTTCACAGCTTCGGGTAAATAGATGTTGTTAGTGTTCATCTATGTGACACTAAATTACAGTCACATAACGCGTAACTTCATGCTTACTTTTAAAATAATTCCGATTTGTCATTAGAAGTTAAGAATATTTGGGATTTTTATTTTTAGCCATTAAAGCTTCAAATTACCATCAGAATCTTCCCAAAATGCAAGTATAGCTTGTCATTTTTCTCTCATCTTTCAGATACTTGGATTACAACAATATTTCAAATATATCAACAAATGCTTTTCCACCAAAACTTTCGGAACTGTAAGTTACATTACTCTAAATACCATCAATATCTGTCTTTGATGTCTCCGTTATCCCGCTCTTTTCCAAGACCCTAACTTTTGGCTTTGACAGACAAACATGGATTGTCTTATGTATGTTAACCCAGGTGGAATTACTTCTCTGAGATCTGAGATTAGTAGGTCATGAATAGTTAACAGCTATAGTAGCCTCAAACACGACATTTGTTCCACTGTGTGGACTTGTCTTGATAAAAAATAACATGGACATCAGAGCGAATCCACGATAGTTACTTGTACTTATGTTGTTATTATCCGCATAAGGAAGTGGAAATAATTGTAGCCGTGCTTATAGTTTTAGCTACAGTATTACATGACACTTGCATTAGTTATTCAGGTGCATTGTAAACCTGGTATCTGCCTGTTTGCTTACATGCCTACCAATGTCTGTAGGTAAGTAGGTGGGTCGGTAGGTGGGTCGGTGGGTGGGTGGGTGGATTGGTGAGTGGTTGGGTAGGTAGGTATGTGTGTGCATGCATACGTAAGAATGTATGTTAGACAAGGAACTTTAAACGATACTTCAGGTAAGAGGCAATTCTTAGTGGGTGGCAAAATGAAAAACTCAGGTTGCCACCCAGTGTGTCAGAATGCTGGAATATCAGATCAAAACTAAACGTAACAGGATGGTGATACCTGCACTACCTACACTAGGATGGTTCATCATACCTTCTTTAAGATTAGTAGTCATCCCTAAATACTGTATCCCACACTTCGGACAGAAAATGCAGTATTTGAAAGCTACAGATAAAATGTACAGGTAAGGATTTTGTTTGCAAAGGTGGTGATTAAATGCCAGAAAGAAATTCAATTTGTTGGTTTAATATATGAATATATGCCTAACCACCAGAATAGCCGCCATTAGCACCTTTTACTCACAATCTTTCTGAGTAACCTCTTTATAGTTTTTAAAGGTAAAGTGTATTTGTTATGACTGGAAATTTTCCTTACGGACTGCAACAAACATGCTAAATTACTGTACGTCTATGGAACGCCATTGGTAAATGAAATTACCAAACGTTGCATAGCCATAGGTCTATGTTCGTTTTTCGAACACTTATATCATCTAGTTATGTGCAAACTTTTTCCCACTGCGCCACATTGCTGCTTTTCTTTGAATCAAGTAAGAACATAAGCAAAGGAGTAAGGTCAGTCTAAGGAAAGGGCTAGTTTATGTTATAGTTAAAGGTACTCAAATGCAAATTGTTGTTGTTATTTTCAGCTTTTAAAATTTTAATGAGAGGCACATGGCCTGAAGTAAGGTTTGCTATAAGGAGTGTCCATAAGGAGAACGAAGTTGCGTCCACGGTGGTGATCCTGTGGCCTGCAGCAAGACAATAAAAGAAACACTGAAGAAACCTTCATTTTTAAAATACCGAAATTTGAGAACCATAAATAATTATCAGGACATTGAATTTTTTCGGAAGTTTCAACAGCATAAAAGTAAAAAATGTCAAGTTCAGACGGATTTTAGTACTGATAAAATGAACATAAAAGAACATCCTTACGTAAAATATATTAACCTGCATGGTGATTAGTTCAGTGTGACAGAATGATAAGCACAGCCTGCGTAGTGATATTGCGGAATTTTTTGTTTTTCTAATTGTGTTGTTTTAAAGTAAAAGTTTCTAAAACAATATGAACAGTGTGCATATGCAACTTACAAGGCATGGGAAGTTCCATTTCTGGCAATCTGGGAGGCATTGTAATAAGGAATTGTCTGGACACGCAACGAGCCAACTGACAATGGTGCTTCTGATAGCCCCCAGTGGTCTTATGAAATTTTATTTTGTCGGGCACCTTGGCGAGCACCTATCTTAGATCAGGGAGTTTCTAATTATTGCAACTTCCCTGCTTAGATAGCATACTTGTCCCGTTGTCAAACACACCTCGATTGGAATTGTTTTAAAGTAGTTTGTAACCCTTACCATCTCCCATTCTTCCCATCGACAAGCCCACTGGACAAAATTATAGAAAACGATAGGCCATTGCTTATGCTGTAAAATTGGTCAAACTTAGGTAATTGGATTATTGTGGTCTGTACAGTGCACACCCAATGCAATTTTAGTTATGCAATTTTTCGTCAGTGATCGAAACTTTTAAAATATCCTAGGGCGTCCTGCAGCTCACCGGCTGGTCCCCACCTTCCCACCTCAGCCCTAAGGCCGCCCAGATGCTCCCGGGACTCTGGACTTGACCGAGCGGTAAGAGCTTTTTTCGCTTTGTACATTGGTTTACCGGAACCTAAAAGTTCACGTTAAATGTAACCTAGGCTTTGCGCCTAACACGCCCCTCCCACTTCCAAAAGTGAATCGCCACCCGGAAAGTTCCACCACAATTGCAATTGTGGAAAGTATGGAACGCCCCCCCCCCCTCAAAAATCTTAGATCCGCCTCTGTTATCAGCAATGGGTTAATCATCACACCAACTCTTTGCAATATAGCAGACGACATAAACCCTTGTGGTCACTTAAGTTTTAAATCTTTTCAGTCATGCAGAGTTTCAAGAGCAAGACAATCGAGAGTTTACTGGTGGCAAACTACGCAATTTAAAAGGACAACTGTTTTGTCTATATTCGTAACACCTCCCTTGTTGGACTGAACAGATGACTCTCAAACCATAATCTATAAAGTAAAGTAACTAATTGATGACAAACTTTTAAGTCGTTGGAGTAGTCCATTTCAAAGAGTAGCACCACTGAATAATACCAGCTATTACAAGCTGTTTGATTTCAGTAGAAATGCGAATACACACAAGACATCTGCTATGGTATTCGCAAACATTTAAATAACGAAATGCAATGATAAACTATGTGCGGAACAAACTTATTAAGTACCTGTACATGAAACTGCTAAGCTAGTTCTTAAACATGTCTCGAGTCTTAAGAATCCGAAGGTGAGAAAATATTTATATTATAAATTAGTGATAATCCTTTGCATAATATATCAGGGGAGGATCGGGGGGGGGGGGAGGGTTAAACCCCCTTTGATTTTCGAGGATTTTTTCATTTTGTATAATATATTGTTTATTTTGCCCGGTATGTTTTGAAGGATATTTTCAGTTACAACAATACAATTAACATGCCATAATAAGTTTGCTGACAGCGTATTTCAGTCCTTCTATCGTCCCGATTCTCTCTCATTTAAAATCCTTATATATAGTCAGTGAGTCCTTATTAAATATTGTGTTGACTGGTAGTGGTTGTCGTTGAACTGGAATCACACGAAGCCCCGACAGCCCCAATGGCGTCGGGTATAAGTGGGATTTGAAGAAAACCTGTGCACTAGACCATTTCATTCGGGGCATATATTGCATAAAATTTGTATATACTAGCGAAGCATAGTTCCGCGTTGATTAAATGTTTTCCCCGGAATCTGAGCTGTAAAAATTGGAAATTGCGAAAATTTTTGGTAGGTTTTCACAAAAACATATGTAAACATTAAGAAAAAAAAATTCTGTAGGGGTTTAGACCGTTTAGGAGATAACATGCACTGTATCGAAACTACCTTACCTATTCGATGAAATAGCCAAATATTGCTCCGTGAGTCCCTCACCAAGTGACCGTACCGCTTGACACACACAAGAGAACAGTTACTAGGCTTTGCGATATGGGATGAAATTTGCAACCTCTACATAAACTGTGTACTTTTCCTACATGTTACTTGGTAACGTGGACAGGACTTGCGCTATCTAGCGATGTAGAATGGAACTATTGAAGAAAGTAGAGTAGCTCTTCTGCGCGCGTAGCGCGCCGAAAATTTTTCGTTCTAATTAGAGAAATTGTCTTCTTGCGAGCAAAAACTGGTAAAACGAAACTGTAAACTGTCGCGATATGGGGGGGGGGGCGAAATGACATTTGGCCCCCCACGAATCATATTGGGGGGCCATGGCCCCTTGGCCCCCCGGTTCCTACGCCACTGAACTTAAAGTAGAATCTTAAAGCTTCTCTTCATCATCTTTTCATTCAGGTTCTTGAGAAACAACAAGATCTCAGAGATTCCATCGGATACCTTCTCTAATATGACTGGCCTGGGTTATTTGTAAGTAGTAATAATTTTGTTTGTAGTCTGTTTCTAACCTGAAGTAAGTGTCTTCATTGTCGGCATTTGACAAACGCGACACGTTGCAAGTTAGGTACAGTTAGTATAATATTTAAAACTCAATAACCTTCGTTAATAGACCTCCGTGCTTGATCAAATCAATTTTCCAGTGGGCTTTTGACTTCAGCCAAGTTAGGTTGAATATTAACGATTTACTAGAGTTTTTCAGTTACTGTTAGACAAAATCTTTGCTGCTGACGTACGAAGCTTGATTTGAGGATAAATACTATACAGGATTGTGAAGTTCTCAAAAGAACAATAACAATATTTTTAAGTTGTCTGAAAGTGGCATCTAAGGTTCCACCCAGACAAATGTGAAGTGCTTAGACTTGCTCAAACCCATCCTCAGTTTCATTATTCCATGCAGACCTTTGATGGTTCTAGACAATTATTAACTTCAGTGAGTGCTGAGAAGGATCTCGGGGGTAACGATTGATTAGCACTTAAATTTTAGAGTTCATACCATATTTAGTTGTTCCTAATTCCACCTTGGATATCATAAGGAAGACTTTTCGGCATCTTGGCAGGAACTCTTTCTTATTGTCATACAAAGCAATGGTGAGGCCAATTATAGAGCATGGAATACCTGACTAGACATCTCCTTATTTAAAAGAGGTAAGGGAGATTGAGGCTGTACGGCGTAGAGCTACCAAGATTATTCAAAATTTTTCAGTCGTATCTTGGAGAGCCTCTGTTTGCTGGAACTGCCTACTCTGGCTTACCGACGTTTGAGAGAGATTTTGATTTATGTGTACATGTACATGACTAGTGAAATAGCAACAATTCGTACTTGTTTACTAGAGCCAAGGATACTTCTACGAGAGGTCATTCATATGATCTTATTCAAGGCAAGACGGAAATTTTTTTACACAGAGAGTTGTTACAAATTGGAACTCTCTACCCCAAGATGTTGTTAACTCTCCTTTTCTGAACTGTTTTAAATCCAGATAAGATGCACACTGGAAGCTTTTTCCTGGGCTTTATGACTACAGAGCATGTGTGTCTGGAACATTTCCTAATGTCAACGACGATGATAAAAAGTTCCGTTTACTGAATGCATTAGCTAAACTTCACTAAAAGTAATGTTACTCGTTAAAAGGTCCATTGCGTCACCAGAGTTCCGCAGTACAAATGTCAGTGATTCCCTTTCTAACCTCGAAAAGTGCAAGGAGACTAATATATTATAAACCAACAATCACCATATGCCCAGCTTTCGATAAAGTACCAAGATGTTAATATTTTTAAGATGGCTTCTCAAAATAATATTTTTCATTCACTCATAATAAATAAATCAATGTAGTCAGCTAGACAACTTACAAATGAATCTTGTCAACGCATTAAAACACTTGACTACTACTGGTCAACTTCTTAAAATGAAAATCCACTTAAAATACAACAGAAACTAAATTGACAGAACTTATGTAGCAGTAACCAGCGCTAGTTAAAAGAAGGGTTTAAGCAATAAGTATCTCTGATATGCAAAGAGCGTACTGAATCTAACCATTTTTTTTTAGATTTCCATTCAATTCCGACGTGTAATTCTTGAGATATCAGCAAATAAACTTTTACTACATTGGTGACCTAAAACGGTGAGCTTCAAGCAAGAAGGGTTTATATCATCTCTTCACATCGATGGGCAGTGGTTTGTTTTCTTTGTTTGGCAGCCTGTTGTTTAGGCCTTGAAGTAAAAGGGGAATCTGAAGTTTGTAACATTTCCATGCCTCTTATGCATTTGTACTCCGATACGTGAGATTGTGAAGAAGGAAACTGGTTGTAACGTTTAAGAAAAACAAAAGAGAGCTCATTAATGTCGTACGTGCTTGCTTCAAATTCACTTTGGGATGAAAATGTGACAGCTTCCTCTGCTACTATCTTGAGAACCACACAAAAAATTTAAACGCAGATTTCATCAAAATGCCTTGACTGAATACCCCTCTAACAAATCAAAACTCAGTTCACGCCTTAACTCTTCTATGAAGGACTGAATTGCCAGTTTAAGATATCATTTGAATGTCAAAAATTGAAAAAAATGGATGTCTGACAGGCGGTTGGGACCCTGGTCACGCAGACGGACTTTGCTCAGTGCTGGACATATCATGGCTCGTAGCCTGTTAGGAAGAATCGTGGACACTTGACAGCAGCTGCTCCCTTCATCCATCGCCAAGCAGTCATTTCAACCTTATAATCCCGTTCCGATGAAGAAACTCCTGGCTACTTCTGTAAAAGGGGAGCATTGAAAATGGTTTGTTCAAGGAGTCTTCGCTAAGCGGAAGTGTAGTAGTACCTCTCTACGCCTATGCTTTTGAGCTAAGAAATTAAACGCAATATTACTCAGTATTCCGACAACGAGTTCAAAACTTGCCGTTCACCAGCTATATACGTGAGAATGAGACCATTTTAAACCTTTGGGAAGTAGGGTTCAAACCGGATTACGGTAAAGAATGAAGCTAGGTATTATTGAATATGTTGACAATGCATGTAAAATGCGTTTCGATTCCGGATTAGATGACCCTCTCGATGAGGTACTACACGATTAATGGGTAGAATGGAGGGGGGAGGGGTGGAGGTTTAATTCTGAAAGTTGGGGACAAGCCGGGATGGAATACCATACAACGCAGAAGGCTCCTCGGCAGGGCGAAGCACTCTCTCGAAGACCTAGGGTCCAGAAGCCGAGTAGGGCCCTGGTGGGGTCCAAGGACAACGCCCTTGTGGGGTCCAGTAGTAACACCCCGGAAAGCCCCGAGGTAGCCTGTTTAAGAATTAAAACTCATCGGGTGTGCACTAAACAGATCACTAAAATCACATTTTGATCATTTTAATTACAGCCTAGTACTCAGGAGAACAGGTCATTTTTAAGATGAAGAGGGTTTGGCTTGTTGTTGCTTATGATGACTATGGAGAGTTTGTAAGAAGCTATTGAACACGCAAAATGTTCCACAGGAAGTAACCACGAAACTGTATCTAAAACGAATGCGCGCTAATCGCATCGAAGGAAACAGCTCTTATTTAAGACATTTTATTGTAGTCTACTGTATTTCTTTATTTTTAAATGCAACATTATCCGTTACATAGAAGATTATCCTACTTTTCCCGCCACCTATTTTCTTTTACGTTCTATTTTTGTCGATGGTCTGGGACAAGTACCCTCAAGGTTTTTGTTACTGTTAAAAATGAGATAGTTTGGTTGTTATAGGTATATAATACTTTCCAAAGTCAATGAAATATTGTTATGGACATATCTTACAGACACATGGCCATGGACATCAGTAATAAAAATTTCAGGGGATTACATTTTCATTGGAGGCTATATATTCTTTAGGTGTGGCAGGCGAAGCTTTTAAGCGCGTGCCGCGGAAGGTGCAAAGCCGAGGGATGAGAACCGAGGGTCCTCTCCAGAATTTTTCTTAAATTTGATGGCTTTAGCCGCCATTCTGAACTATTTCGCCCTAGAGAATTTAATATAGTAACCGTTCGTCAATTTGATGAGGACGGTGGTAGTTGGTGGGGAAAGTGAACAGCGGGAGGGGTTGCAAGGGTTTTCGAAATAGCAAATTACTCAAACTATCCTACAGGGTGTAGTAAAGAGGCAAATCCATTAAAGTTTTCCTACGGACAGCAGTACTAACGTGACACCTATCTATATAGTTCAAGCGAAGCAGGGCGAAAAATTAATTGAGAATTGCGATTCCCTATACACTGGTAGGTTTCTGAATTGTGTATACCCATGGTGCGTGTAATGATGTACATTTAATACTGTCAGTGACCTTTAATACAGGTCTTCAAGTCACGAAAAGAGTGGCGGGAGGGGGGCGCCCATGCTTTGAAAGAAATTTTTATTAAGGTACCAAACAAATTTTTCAACAGAGGCCCCTTGCCTCCTAACGGTGACCTCATCTTTGAGCTCCGTCACTGTATTAGTTAATTTTCATTGCAGGTGAACGCGAAGCGTGCGGAGCAAAAAAATTTCTGGCATTTTTATGGTATTTGACATTAATGATTGTTTTCCTTCATTTTGCAAATTTGCAAAATTTACCATAACATTAAAACTTTCCTCTAATTTCTCTGGTCTTGCTTCCCTCTTTGTTCATTATTTTTATTATTTTTAAGGTCTGGAAAAAGTAGCCTGGGAAGAGCAAGTGTGTTTGAACCCTGTTGTGTTTGAATCATGCGTCTGAACCCTGACAAGTGTTACGGTACCTATTCTTAACCATTTGGTGCTAGCCTATGGCAAATGTTACAACGACGACAACCACCGAAAGGCCACTTCCAATCCTACCTTCGGTTGTTTTCCGATGAAGTTACCTTCTGACCGATCGGATATATTGATTTGTTTATATGAATGATAAAAATGCATTGCCAATGCATTTTGTCTAAAATAATAATGGCTGAACTTTCATTTTCATTTGCTCCCCGTCTCAGGGGAAAACTCGGGGTTGTATCAGAGTCCATGGGCGTGGATCATGGGGGAACGCGTCCCCCTCATTTTTTTGGAAGGGGGACATCTCCAAAAAATCCCCCCACTTTTTTACAATGATGAAAACTTTAACTGTGATGAATTGTATTATAACATAGATTACGAATTGCCATTACATTTTGAAAGCTAAATTGCGCCCAAATATGGCACCATTTGCCACAAAGACACCTAAATTTTTTCAAAGGGGAGGGAACACCCCTCCCCTTAGACCCTTTCCCCAGGACGGCGATTCGCAAACGGTGAAAAGTCCCCCACCCCCACACACACACTCATACAGTCCCTGCAAGTCTCTTCGAGGACCTCCATTTTGTGAAAAAACTAAGTCCGAAATGTGTGTTACACACGTCCTCGGAACGTGGTTGTAAGTCCTCGCTAGTACGGTAGCATGTCCTCGGAAAAATGGTAACACTTGACATCCCCTTTCTTCCGGAAAAAACAAACTTCACAGTATTAAAGAGGACATGCTTGTGACGTCCCCCTAGCCATAGTAGAGGGGAAGGAGTATCATTTTAATGCAGTTTCTTCCGAGGACCTCATTTGAGGTCCTCGGACGACAAAAAGTCCTCGTGATGCAGGTGTGTTATCAAGTTGTGGTCCTCAGAAGTATAATAAAGTCAACGCACACACCTTTGGAGTTGTATCCACGCCACCGTCAGAATCTACCTAATCCAAGTGCGAGCAAATCCCGCTTCCGGGGATGAGTACTGCCAAACTAATTTAAAAGCATAACAAAGTAAAAAAGGGTGTATGTATAGACCATATGCATATGATGTCACAGAGCAGAAAGTGCTCCCTCGTTTGGAGGGAAAGCGCGTGTCATTGCAAGCTACACCAACAACTGCAGACAGCTGATTTGTCAACCAATCGTGTACACGCGTAAGTCTAACACACGCGCGTGGGAAATTTTCGTCTTTCGTGCACGTATGCTTCATTGTTTCCCACAAACTGACGTCACGTGACGTCAATGCATAAGGTCTATTAGTGGATGTTCGAATTCATATTGCCGATAATTATTTCATTTCATTTATTTTCCACAAACATCATAAAATATAATTATGCTGGGTTTATTGATTAAAATGTTCTTGTAAAATTCATGTCGGACATCTGAGCAATGTCACATGCTCGTCTTTCGTTTCCTGTTTAGGTACTTGACTAATAACATCATTTCAGAACTATCGGCGGGACTCTTCCCATCAAGCCTTTGGGCAATGTAAGTA
Organism: Holothuria leucospilota; assembly: GCA_029531755.1. Taxonomy (NCBI): domain Eukaryota; kingdom Metazoa; phylum Echinodermata; class Holothuroidea; order Aspidochirotida; family Holothuriidae; genus Holothuria; species Holothuria leucospilota. The sequence goes on from CM055978.1 coordinate 37,887,489, forward strand.
CTGTGATTACATATATTGAGCATTACTGCCTCTCTGATGAACTGATACACAGCTATTCAATGGATGACACTGATAATTGCTTCCATCAACGATACTTAAATTTCCCTGCATAATTTGAAAGCACTGATACACGTCAGGTAGCCTACTTACTATTCTGCAGTAAACATATAAAAGATTGTCAGTAATGCTACTTTGATATGATTTTATGCGCCTGTGTATATTTCTATCCATCATATACGCAGCCTATGTAAGTACGCTAGTTAGCACTTAGCAAACTATGCGACTTCAGTGAAATCACTGCTTTGCATGCAATGACTGTCTTTATAACAGTCCTAGGTAGCAAAATGTATGCAAAATTGTATTTGAGGTCGGAAGAAGTAAACTTCGTACACTTACTTCAGTAGTGAGATGACCGGAAGTACATACATGATGATTAGAGGGCCTAGAACTAAAATTCTCACGGGTACAGACGTGCCGGAAATTAAGAAACAACAAAATGTTGAATTTGCTAATTTAGAAGTAATCTGGGGTGTTTCAATAACACATATTTAAACTTAAGGGCAAATTTTGATGTGCCCGTTACCCAGCGTTCAGTCATATTTGCGACTTATTTCATTTGGGTTGGATTAACGACTTTGAATAACACATAATCAAAATATGCTATAAAATATATGTTCCCCTACAGGTCACTCTCCGACAATTTGATTGAAAAGATCCCTAAAGATGTATTCCCGGATAAGTTGCGAAGATTGTAAGTGCTTTTGATTCACTTCCCATATTTTTTTTTTAAATTTATAATTTATTTCATGTCGATATGAATGGGACTTAGCTCTTCAGCGAATACCACAGTTGACAACACTTATTTACTAAGGTGTTTGCTACTGCATTAACAAAGTGACTTTTGTCTTTATCACCGTGACCTGAATTTACTCTTTTGATCTGAACGGCGCCGGGGGACAACGATCGCATCAGACAGAATGATAAAACCTGACATGTAGTCCGTACTAGTTTCCATCGGAGTGGGGAAAAGGTGTATATCCAGACTACATTCCAGGATGGGTTAGCCTACACAAACACTAGAGGTCTCGATCTACGTACCTTTAAAGAGGGCATGACACGGCCAAAACAACTTTTGTGTATTGTAACATTGAATACAGTATTCTATAAATATAATCTCACACACAGGTACCATTCGTCATAAATGAAATTTGAAGAAAAACGTTCAAAAATCCAATTTCGAAAAATGCCGCAACAGGTCACATGACTTTTATGACGCAATTGGAGGCACAAACACTGCGCTATTCAGGACGCGCATCTAGATGTGGAACTAATATAACGCTCAATAAAGTTATCATATCTTAGCAACTTCATAAAAAGGATTACGTCACAATACCCGCCCAACATACAGAGCACAAAGCGAGGACCATGTTGGGGCTTCAAAGTATATCATTGGCCAATATGTTAGCGTGCATATGCGCCCGTGTTTTAGCTTCCCTGCATATAATGAACAGCTTTGTTTTTGTGCAAAAAGGACGCTGTTCGGGCGCTCTCTACAGGACAGCAAGCGACTTTTCGATTTCAGGACGGTAGAGCAACAGGACGGAGAGTTAAACGCAAGCGCGCCCGGCGTTCTGTCCTGATATTTGAGGCGTTTCGATTTTGAAGACGACGGTGCGGAAGAATGACAACAAAACAATGACGCGCTCATTCATTAACTAAGTTGCAATGCTTTGTTAGCATCTACACTCATCGCTAAGTTGTAACAATGACGAACCTACACAGGATTAGAGATGCCGTCGTTACTCGGTATTTTACAAAATTGTGACAGTTTCTACCTCAAGATAGCTTTCCTTAGCTTAGCAGGGAATCGTTCGTACAATGGCTTACCAGATATGCACTGCTGTTGTTCGTCATGTTCATTTTTGTCAGCAGCTTGCATGCCACATGAACAAATGATGTACGTTTGCATACAGCTAACTTCAAATGTAACGTCACAGAATCACGTACGTTATATGGACGAGGGAAATTACCATGACAACCCCTGTACCGTCCTGTTTCTAACAGAACGTTAAATTGGTCGACGACCGTCCTGAAAATCAACAGGACGGAGCGATGCTCGCTTCTGCTCATGCGCAGTCCAGTTTTTCGCTGCGCATTCCGTCCTCTTTGTCTACCGTCCTGAAATCGAAAAGTCGCTAATGAACATGTATGGACAGTCCAAGCGCGCCTTTACTCAGTGGGCTGTTCAGTACCGTTGCGAACGGTAAGCAGTCACCGCGCAACGACGCATTGTTCACAATGTGGTCACTGGTCACGCGCGCTGCTGTAGTATCGTAGCACAGGTGTTTGCAATGATGTACCCGCTAACACGCGTTAGCATGCACATGATTCGATGTGTAGAACGATGGGTGAGCTGCCTGGTATAGTGTTACTAAGCGTGCCTCCAATGACGTCACGATCTCGAGACGCGCTCACAAACGTTTTTTCGCTTTCGGATTTCAGATGGGCTGATTCTGGCCTGCAATTGGAAATTCACAAGGTCGTATTACTGTGTTTATGGACGTAGTTTAGTCGGGAAAGCATTCGCTTTATTTCAAGCTGTATCCAAGGAATATTTACTGAGAAACGTACTTTGGCCGTGTCATACCCACTTTAAGAAATACTATCGCTGGCAAAAAATTCCTCCTTACACTCCGTATACGTAATACAGTATCTTAAGAAACTGTCGCACATAAAAATCTCAGTTAAACAAAACGTAAATCCTGCATCGTAATTGGCCTAAAAACCATAACGGTGGTAACTGCAGACAGATGCTCCTTTCTAGTATTAAAACTTAAGAATAACTGAAACGATGTTTATACTTGACTATATCATTTAGATAAATTATGCTATTGGATCTTTGTCAATTTTTCTAACATATTTATCTTTAGAAACAGAAAGTTCTCGTAAGGAGTGTCATGTTTTTATTTGCACATTGATTCGACTATACACCCTCTCAATTTTGTGTAGACATTTGAAGAACAACAAGATTTCGAAAATCGAGAAAGATGCATTTCCTTCAAGCTTGTGGGAATTGTGAGTAATCACACATTCACAACCTTTGTTACTTTTCACTACCGTCAGTTCTGGGATTCAATGATTAAATATAAATCTCTAAGAAGGCTCATTTTATAAGATATTGGGAGATAATGAAATCAGAGATCGGTACTGTGGCCGAGTGGATAAAGGCAGTGGCATTTGAAGTGATGAAGTTTGGCAACCGGGAGGCTCGGGGTTCGATTCCCGGCCTGGTCAAGGTAAGGTGGCTTTTCATCCAAGGTAATCAACGGTCTCTCATCTGAACTGTCGTTTCAAAAAAAAAATGATCTAATTGTTGAGTTGGTTAGCCACCAGACTTGAAGTTGTAAATCATAAGGCATATGATTCTCCCACATTCGTTGTCGTTTAGCTTCGTAAAGCAACTGCCCTTCAATGCCTGAATTAAAACAAAGACACGTAGTTTCGTATCAGTGATAATAAATATGAGTGTACTTACTACGTCCCATTTTATTCAGAGATCCCTCGTTACCTTAAAAGAGCTTCAGAGGCTTATGGTTTTTTACAGAACTTCTGAATACTGACAACATCTTTGAATCGAAGTCACTTACAACTGCTAACCGACATGTTTATATATCTGCTCCACCAAACCATGGGAAACCTGGAACTTAAGTTTTGTCAACTACGCACTACGCACTTAGATTGTATTGAAGAAATGTAGCCTTTACTTCTTTAGAACCTAAGCTAAGTAGCACCATATTTTGTGGTAATACAGGTCAAGTCGACGGATATTTTTGCCAGGAAACAAAAACTTCTAGCGAACGTTTTCGTATCTACCCACAACTTATCGTCATACTGTTCAACTTTTTTGCTCCTACTTTCCCTTCCAAAGATAATTTTCTTTGACCCGTGATGTCGAGAGAACCATCATTTTAAACTCGAAAATTGTGCGTGATTATATAAAATACCTGTCTCGCACAAGCAATCTTTGTGGTGGTACACTTTCCTTCCCAGCATGCACTGTATACCGCAGTTACCAAGCTGGTTTATTCTATTGTGTAATCCGGTCGCATCTATTCAAATCTTTGACTACATGAATGTGCACAGATCACTCAATTAGACAGAGTTGTATATCTTTAGACATGTTAACCTTGTGGCATAGTGTATCGTTACAATGTCACACTTAGTCACCAAGCAGGAACGATACATGACAAGAACCGTCGCCAGACTTTTCGAAGAAGTGGGGGGGGGGGGGATCGATGGGATTTCAGCATTTCACCGAAGTGGCATTTCGGTACATGGACCGATTTTCGATTTCTCACGGAAGCATGGAAGCTTTTTAGTCTTAGAATAGGAACACATTACAGCTGCAGTTAGTAGTGGAAACATTGTTTTTGGTACAGGTTTATCTCAGGTCACTGGAGGTCAAACTACCGAACTCTTTTAAACTGCTTGTAAACACGATATTTCAATGATGGGTAACAGTTAGGATGTTGCTACTTAGCATGTGGGTGCCTCATATGGAGTACAAAAAGCTTGTTGTTTAGAGTAGCGGTCAATGGCCATTTAAAGCCACAGCGAAGACCTTGTAAACACGATATCTTACGAAAGCTAATCTTGATGGATCGCATGGTTGGTATGTGCTCTCCAATGATTGAGTTCAGAGAAGGTAATGTAATTGGAGGACGTTATAGGTCGTTTTAAAGGTCCAAAAGAGTTGAGACGAAGTCTTCGTGAACATCACATCTCAAGAGGGTTACCCGTGAGTAAAACATGTAAATGTTCTACAGTGAGATCATAAAACCTATTTCTTTGGTGGAGGTCAAAGATCATTTGATGCCATCAGCAGTCAAGTTGGGAAAACCTCGTAAACACGATATCTCAAGAATAAAAAATTAAGGGACCCAATAATAACATCAAATGTTCCACACTGAGTTAAAAATCAGGTTTTCTTTGCTGTGGTTAAAGGTTACTTTTCAGGTCAAAAGAGTGAAAACTTTGTAAACGGAATATCCTAAGAGGGGTATACCTGTGAGAATCCCATACGTAACATGTAGATGTTCCATAAACCTATATGTAGAGTTCAATAAACTTATAACTTTTGAGTTTATTTCCACATCGATATTTACAAAAGAATACAACGAGAATACAAAATGGTGGTTGACTGGTGGAGGAGGTTGCTAACCAGCAAAAAGAAATGGAGACTCATAGCGGTGGGATTTTGATATCAAGGTTAAAGTGTACCTGAAGTCTAAAATTTCATCAAGGATAGATGTTAAACTGCTTGAAACATGAATCCAAATGGTCCAACTCCTCTGTTCATAGGATATTTCTAAGCTGAGATCAAACATGTTGAAGATTAGTCACTCAATTTAAAATGATAGATCGTGCAATAATTTGTGATGTCATTCTTGTACTCAAATTACTGTCTTTGCTTTTCTTTGTTTTTTTTTTCGGAAGCTACTGCACCTTGTGCCAAAATGTGATCACTTTCTTGCTGTAATGGGGGGAATTGACTATACAAGCTTTCTCCGTACAACATGTAATGCAAGAAAACAGGAAGTTTTTCAAGATCATATAAACATTTCAATTTAAAAAGGAAGCAAAACCAGGTAATGTGAGTTGTACAAGAAGGACATCAAAAGTTATTGCACAATGGACTTTTTCAAATTAAGTGAATAAACTTCAAAATTCATATCTCAGCAACGGAGCAAGCTATTGAAACGGAATTTAGATGAATGAAATTCATTTTCCAATCTCTAAAATATATATGTTTGTAATTTTAGACTTTAGGTACACTTTAATTGAGTGCATGGGGCTCGTTCGCGCAAGGAAAAGGGCCTTCCATAAAAGTATCCGAGACATATTCTACAGGTCATGTGGGTAGAACCGCTAGCGACTCACCTTCTTCTAGCGATTTTTTTTTTTCATAGAAATGTGACCAACAGTAGATCAATTTGGAATGGGATATTGAAAGCAAAAGATAATAAGACGAAAACGAATTATGTTGCTATTGAAACGTGGTGATGACATCACTACCGACTATTTAGCAACTTGTCGACTAGTTTAATACTATTTTCTTAAGTAGGTAAGAAACTTGTAAACAATATTAAACCCTAGTACTGACATAGTCCGGTATACTACTACGACGTACTTCGTTCTTATAGTGCTGGTAGAACGTCACTTAAAAATTACTGTACTTTGCATGAGTCAAAGTGAATTGAATTGGTTGTCACAATGCGGTTCCTGTTTTGAAAGAAAAACAGTTAAAAGGAAAAGAAAATAGCCGACGTTAAGAGCGACTTAAATTGTGTATATGTGAGTTTATATTGGCAAATCTCGCCTAACACTTTACTAAGACTTTTGCCGTGGGATATCTTCCATTAATTCCATTGTTTTTGTTTTGTTTTAAAGGAATCTCTTGCAAAATCCACTATACGACATCGATGAAGATACCTTCAAGCAGCTAACAGAGATGGAGAAAATGTAAGTGGATCAAAATTCTCTACCGGTGGAATTTCTCGTGGCATTTAAAGTATTAATCGCAGGGTGCTTTCAGCTTGATCAACCAATTAAACTTGCGATGGTTCGAGATAAAATCCTTCAAAAAAGACAGGAAACTAAAATAGTATATCTTACGAAAGTTACAGTATGCACTAGCTATGGCAACGAGGGCAATGTACTTCTCATCTCCGTGACGTAGGGAGAAAACCAAAATTCTCCCAAATGGAGGAAGACAGTATCCATCACAGTATATAGACTTGCTAGCCTAACATAGACAAGGAGTAGCAAGAAGGAAGACACTCAAGGAACTTGCATTTTCTCAAAAAAAAAAAAAAAAAAAAAAAACGTGGTGGACCACCGATTAGGACGTGCCGTTTCGGTAGCTATGACAATGCACCTACTAGAATATGCATTTAATTCCATTACATTAGACCTATAGGGTATAAACTTCACAAAGGGCTCCAAAAACCATAAACCACTGGAAATGTTCGCACAGAACTTGTGGATTGTGAATAAAATGGGCAAAACGGTGGCGCCCATGACCATACTTTTCTCCCGATAGCCGGATAACTAGATTTTCTCAAAAGGGGGACTCTCCCGAACTAACACTATGTCGTTATAGCACTCTACTACTTATTTTCCACTGTATTACATACTGCTTTGGTCAGTTTTGCAACCTCTCAATCCTTGTAGGAGCAATTTCAGCAGATGCAAGGTATTAGCTATATTCATGTAAAAGCTCCAAAGAAAACCTATTACGCTGGTTTTAAAGCTGCAAATCATTTTCAGAAATAGGGTAATGTGTCCCAAGTTTCCCTCGATAGTTCACTCTATACACAAGCCTACTCAGCGAAAGGATATAATGAAGACAGGGCCGTCGAAAATTTTCGAGTTTTGATTCCTTGCCAACTGTGAAAGGATCTAATGCAATCACGCGAGTGTATGTAAAAGTGTATGTGTATGTGTTTGTGTGTGACGCTTGTCTTGTAAACACGATATCCCAAGGTAGCATGATGGAAAATTTTTCATACTTGGAATATAGAATTATCATATTAAAGGAAAGCTTCCTGTTGTATTTGGTGGATGTCAAAGGTTATGCGAGGTCAACAGAGTTCAAAAACCGAAAACCTTTCGAACACGTTATCTCTAGGTAGCCAGTATGTTTTCCTTACTTGGCATGTGGATGCGTTGTAGTAAGAAGATGAACCCTATTGGTTTTGTAAAGGTCAAAGGTTATTTGAGGTCACCGGGGGTGAAAATACAAAATTTTTAAAAATTGTTTGTAAACACGATATCTCAAGATAACAATGGTAGACAATTTTCATACTTGGTATATAACTTTATCATATTTGGAGGAGGAACCCTATTGTTTTCAGTGGAGGTAAGAGTTCATTTGTGTTCATCAGAGGTCAAAAACTGAAAACCTTGAAAAACACGATATTTCAAGACAGAGATGATCTATTAACGACCTAACCTCCAAATTCTACTTTTTTTTCTTTAATACCATCCCATCGCATTTATTCAAAGGTACATATACGGGTTTATAACAATTCAAATGCAAAATTTCGGTGCGCTTCCAGCGAAATTGGCGCCCTTTTAAACATTACAACCCATGCCTGATGACCATCATTAGGACGATAATGCACAGAATTATTTTATCGCGAGCTATTTTCCGAAAAGTTCAGGACCAATCTCACTGGCCTGCACCAAGAGGTGATTTTGTGACAATCTTGCATTATGCACAACATTTGTAGCTTGATGTTCGTGATTTGAAGTTTATTACTCATTCAATGCACAATCTTATTCAAAGACCATTAAGAGCATTTCATAGAATAAGCATTATGAAACATGCAACTTAGTTATCCTCTATACCACTTTGTAATACCCTTTACTCCCCTTTCTGTTATTCCTCATTGGAAGCTGTACATTCGGATTCTCGTTCAAAATGAATAAGTCTACGATTTTTGTTGTAATCTCCTGAAGCATCACTTGGACGTCAGTTAACAGTATCATACTAACGTCCCCATTTTGAAAGTACCACAGCGCTTCCAGGGGTCCCTGTGCCGATCTCATAATATCACTATTAAGGGTGTACCATGCGAAAATCACGCTCAACAGTGTGTTAAGATATGCGGTGCTTGCAATCGTAATGCACTGCTAAATACCGTTAAGCAGATTGTACTAAAAGTAAAAAAAAAAATCTGTTTTTCAGACCCCACCATGCCATTAGCTATGCGTGGTATATCATGTCACCTGCCTCATCACCATAGGTGGTGCAATGAAAGAAGCTTTGAATGGCATGTCTGTGTGTCAATTAATTGCGTTTTTTCGAGATCACTGCTTCACCTGTACTGCATACTAACAGAAAATTTAAACTAGGAAAGTAACAGTTGAAAGTTTTTAGGGAGGACGATACGTGACGTTCCTTGATACCCCTAGCCGGTTAACTTCACACAAACCGGTGTGGTTGTCAATTACTTGGATCACTGCCGTATTTCATCCATCCGTCTTTCGTATAACAGTTCTGTACTACTTTAGTAGGTTTCTTAAAATTCCATGCCTGTGGATTGCTTGACCAGGCTCCCTACGGTTTGGTGCGAAGAGGCGCTACATTTTGCTTGGTCAAAACAGATATGTGCATGGGCGTCAACGGGGGGGGGGGGGACAAGGGAGGACGTGTCCCCCACATTTCCGTTGAAAGTGGAGGGGGTATCATATCATTTGTTCCCCCTTACTTTTTCCAGAACCCTCGCAAAAATAGAAGACAAATGTTTATATTCTATAGTTTTCAATACAGCAATGAAAATGATGGAAACAGCCATTTAATGGATTTAAATTGTGGGAAAATGCATCAGATTGTTTCACAGATCAACTAAAATGCACAATTTTTTCCTGGGCCCGCTTAATATCCCCGGACTTCTCGTTTCCCGAGTTTCCCGGTTTACGCTTCGCTGGAATTAGTTTGGTCAAGGTCATGCCCCCACACACTTTTGAGAAGCCGGTGACGCTCATAGATAGGTGACATTTAACCCCCTCCCTCGGGCGAATTAGCTGCATCTAACAAAAAATACAGCCACTGTTTTCCCCAGTAATGCTTTAAACTATTCTTCTGCAAATTTCTTTTTTCTTATTCAGTTTACTTTTGGCAAACTGATAGGCCGTTAAAACAAAGTTTTGCATTGTAAGTTCAGCTGAATTTATAACCTTTGTATTCCTTTTCTCACAGATTGACTGACAACTACGGAATCTGCTGTATTTTTGCAGACCTCCCCATGGCGGAAAACAAGACTAAGGCTAACTGTACTTCACTTCCCTCGCCATTTAATGCGTGTGGTAATATGCTGCCAAACACTGTCCTTCGTGTTACCGTGTGGTTAGTATGCTTGTCTTCTACCCTGGCAAATATGGTTGTAATAGTAGGACGACTAAAATCTAAAATTCCTGCCATGCGAAACATTTTCTCCTCAGAAGTGAATACTACACAGAACACGTTTATTGTGAACCTGGCGATTGCTGACTTTCTCATGGGAGTGTACCTTCTTTCTATCGGGGTAGCTGATGCTAAATTTGGTGACGCTTATTTTCTTTCTGCTTACCGCTGGAGAAACGGAATTGGGTGTAAAGTAATTGGCTTTATTGGATTTGTGTCAAACGTTGCGTCAATTTTAATTTTAATGTTTGTAAGTATCGAAAGGTTTTTCACCGTTTCTTTTCCGTACAGCAGACTTCGTTTTGGACACAAGTTGACCAAAGGGGTGTGTGTGTCGACATGGATCATTAGTGTTGTAATGGCACTTACGCCAATTATTCTATCTTCTTTTGTCCAAGGAATCTTCGGTTTATCTGATGTTTGTTTGGGTTTGCCATTTGTTACTGTTCCCGAAACCACCGAAAACGATGTAACTATTACGTTAGATAAATACGGGAAAGTGGGTTCCATAAAACAAACTGACTCCCAAAATCTGCAGTGGTTGTACTCACAGTTTGTGTACATATACTTTGCTTCCACGTGTGTGCTTATCATCACTATGTGTTACGTAGGCATGTTCACATCAATAATTGCAGCCAAAACACTTTCAGGGCGTCACACGGCAGACAACAAAGATGAGATAAAAATGGCTGCGAAGATGTCCCTGATTATCGGCACAGATATGATGTGCTGGCTCCCAGTCATAACACTGGGAATTTTATCTAAAGCTGGTTTGGAGATAAGTATTAACATGTACGCTTGGCTCGCTATACTTGTGATGCCAATTAACTCTGCTGTCAATCCTTTCATTTACACCATTCCAACAATTAGAAAGAAGAAGCAAAATGAACCCTCATTTAATTGCCCATCTGGTAGAAGTGCCAGTGATCGAATTAGCTGGTCAGCCGCTGGATCCCAGTGATCTCTGTAAGACATTGGTGGGGGACCTCCGGCGCGCAGACTGGCCCGCGAGACGAATTGATCGGGCCCTGAGGCAATTTTAAAATTTTATTTCAAAAACACTTGAAATTTAATTGATAATGTTGTTTTAGCTCATCATTTCCCCTACTTATGCCATTCCTAAATATCTTACCTAACTACGCTACGTAATATCTCTGCTAGGCCTAGTATATTACTTGCATACGAACTATGCATTGTATCCTGTATCGGAACGCATAAACCAGCCTGGGACAGAATCCTCATACCACAGGTAATTACATTCAGTGGTGCCGCCAGAGGTTGGTGATTGGAGGAGGGCACCACAGAAGCATAATGCTGCAAACACACACCAGATAAATCCAGATAGCCAGTGTAAATTTGCGTATGCGTACCAGGCTGTCGTAGTATGCATCCGGGGCGGATCCTTCCTTTGTCACCTTGTGCAGGTGATGTCCTGGGGAAGGGGACTAAGGGGAGGAGTGTCCTGGGTAAATTTTGTCCATTTAAGGTGACTTAGATGCAAAATTATGCTAGTCTATATTTGGCAAATTTTTGAACTGTTCATATATCAGAAAACTCACAATTTGGTGAATTATTATTTTTGGTTGAGTCTAAGGGAAGGGTGTGTTGTTTAAGTGGAGGGAGACAACGCCCACCCCGTGAAAAATTTTGTGTATGTAAGGTGAATTAGTTGCAATATAGTGGTGCCTTTAATAAATCTTTCACTTAATTACATGCTTAAAGGTTCTCATTATTTACTGATATTTTGGATGTGACAGGGCACCCGTTATAGAAAATGTCTAACGACAAATATACATGCTACGAATAATACCGTATATGCTACTCATGATATTAGATTGCTCTTAGATCCTCTATTGATGCAGGGTCTCTACGGCGGCTAGTGACGTGCTTCTATATTTTGGAAAGTGATTTGGCCAGAATATTGTATTATTACCCTGATAATAGTCATAACGTATGCAGTGCGTGACGAATGAGTGTGCAGCGCACCGAAATTTTGCTTTAAAAACCAGTTCCATAAGAAAAGCACCTAGACATTTTCAGTTCCCTAACAAAATGTATTCGCCAATCAGAGGGCGAGTCTTCTGCCTGGTGATTCGTAGAAGCTTTTTCACTTTACATAAAATATTTCTTTCCAGAATTCCCCATTCTTGCAATGCTGTGCTCGTCCGTAATTACTCCTATGTTGCACACGCATATTCGCATATACACAAATGCGAATATGTTTGAGACGGTATTGAATTGAGAATATAAAGAGCGATGCGGTGAGGCTGAAAGCCAGCGGAGCGGGCAAAAATTTGGTACTTTGTAAAGGATTTGAAAGAATTTTAATAGTTTTGAAGGACTTGTGATAAAAAATGATTAACATAGATTCATCACTAAGTCGGAAACATACCTCACCCTAACCCCGGCTACAGAAATCTATAGTTTAAACGCCTTTGGGTTCATTTAAAAAAGAAATGGGGAAAACTTTCGGAAATCGATTAGAGGGTACAAGCGCCATGCACCCCTTGCCGGCACCACTGGTAACATTAAATGCAGTTTTGCATGAAAGATAGGTTAAATGGCACTGAAGAGAAGTGCACTGTTACAAGTGTACTTGCAGAAGGAAACTCACTGAGAATTATTTTCCTAGCCACTGTGTTAGTTCCTGTGGATTGCGGGGCTCAGATCCTCTGGCCCTCCGATGAGTGGGTTGAACATTAAAAAATAGATAACTTTGCAATGTGAACCTAGAGAGAGAAAAAAATCAGAATCGCTTCATACTCGAGTACAGTATCGAACTGAATTTTCAAAATTATGAGAGGGCGTATTCACAATAATTCCCAGTGAACGTGGTAGTACTGCGTACAACTAGTACAAGGGTCATGAGCAAAACTAATCCTGGGCAGACGTATAATTAATACTTACTCTTAAGTGTAAGCCTACTGACAACCTTATAAATCAGCGATACGTATGGAATAGTTTCTATTGATACTGTGCGATGACAACAATATTGTCATGTTGCGAATGGTTCAGAACCGTGTATAATATGTGTTAATGTTACTCAAAGTCGTTGGTATCAACAGGCCAGTCAAGGTAAACATTCCTGCGTGACGGACTCAAATCAAATGTTCTCTGGTTTTAGTCGATGTTATGCTAATTACAACTAGAAATCCTGAACTTGCAGGCAAGTACATCGAAGCCCATGACTGTTGGAACTGTTGGTAGAGAAATACCAACAATATCACACAGCAAACAGATTTAGCCATACAGTACGTACACGTAGCTCTACTGACAAAAGCTGCAATTATACCGTATGACTAGTCTACATTGCATTCCTAACGTTAGGACTGTAGGCAAAATGCGAATCTCTTCCTTAATGCTCCACCTAGTTCCTTGTAACTTTATGAGCTTGATGGCTCCAGTGAGACTAGTCCAGACCACCTAATGAAAGGCCCCAGGCGGACGTACCCGATCTGCGGCAGCTTATGATTCACTGTGAATTGTAGTAGCCCCCGAAGCCAGCCCGACAGATTCAGGATTGTATGTTTGTCTCAAACTTTTTGAGTGAAGAAAGATTGGTGTTCTTGTTATTGGTGATTTGTCCGGAGTCGAAAATGCACATGAACTGAACCGTTTACAGTAGGCCTAGGCAATACACAATTAGTAGGCTACTACTTCTACGCTGTAGTACTAGTAACATGGTGGGACCGGAATTCGGTCACCTTCACGAAGGCGCGATGCTGTACAATTGGTATGGAGTGAACGAATTCCGGACCCTGCCGAATTGCGGTCCCTTTAGGATACCATGGATGATTATATCATTATAGTGTACCATTAACTTGGAGAAACTACGAAGCACTCCCAACTGTTTGCGAGCAAGTTTGTTTACTATAGCTATAGACGAATCCGGAGAGCAAGTGATGGTCCGATTTCAGTCGGCCATATCTGGGGTCTATCACCTTTAATCTTTCAATTTCCTTGCTTACCTGTATGATGGATGGTTGGACATTAAATTGTATCTTGATTCGTTCAATTTCACAGAATATGTGGGTTTGAAATTCATGTAGAAAATAAATGAAGACGATTTAAGGCTGGTGGACCCCATTAATGGCTGCCTACAGTCACTAAACACAAGCGCTGATCGGATTCGTCTATAAGCCTAACGTTAAAAGTTACATTAGCGCTCCTATAACTCCAACGGGGCAAAAAACGGACGCTATCGTTACTGTAACAAAGCAAACTAACACGAAGTTAAAAAAAAACAAAACTTAAAATTACCTTTGGCCAATGTTATTGACTGTAGATTGGGCTGTATACTACTTACTAGGTAGGACAGGACACATGTACATATCTTGTTTGTATGTTGTCAGTCCAGGTACCATCGCGCGCTTGCCTGGGCACGTCACGTACATGTATAGACAACTTCTGTTGCATGTTACATGTGTAAGTTTTACGTATATGTATCCGTCGTACACTTGGTAAACGTTAATATGTTTCCAACGGAAATAGGGACTAGAAAAATGCACTTTTTAGTTGATCGTTGATGTTTAAAAGGAATTGCAAACATGTTTGAATATTATTTTAAGATCATTATAATTATTAACCACTCGATCATATTAAGTTACACAATCTATTAAGTATTTTCGGTTAGATGGTTGGAATTTAGTAAGCAGCATGCGTTTCGTATGCGTACCTGTTCCTATGCCGATACGTCCATGTTGAACGTGTATTCTTCATGACGGATGGATTTTGAAAAAATTGCCATAGGCCTACGTGTAGACTGTACTTCATGACGGATGGATTTTGAAAAATTTGCCATACGAGTATACGTAGACGGATGGATTTTGTAAAATTTACCATTTCGCGTGCGTAGCTGTTCGCTGTGCCAATACGTTAATGTTGAACTTGTGTGCACCAGAAAGTATACCGAGCCGGATAAGCAGTCGAAAAAGTCGTGTCCCCGAAAGCAATCCCTACAATCAAAGCCGTGGGCTTCGATTAATAAGTTACAGATGCAGAAACTGAAAACCATAATTTACAGCATGATTGAACAATCAAAATAGCAAGAATTTTGGAATGCAGTCAAAGATTGGTTTACACCGTTTTTGTGTTCAGGTCAATTCGTTGGTGGAGCACACACCCGTCAAAATGTATGTTTTTTTTAACTTCAGCTTAGTGGACCTAGTATGTTATACCTGTTACTTCTAACGACGAATAAAATAGCCTGAAAATTTTAACACTCACAATCTGATTACATCTTTGTTTACATATTTCTCCACTGGCTTAGTCATGTATGAACGTAACGTCAGTTGTCAGTTGCTTTTACGCTACAACGTAAAATACTTTGTTTGATAAAAATGCACTGTGTTTAGAAGATGACAGATATGTATTACAGTTAAAGTTGTGTTAACCGTCAAGCAGAAATTTAAATTATTTTAAGTCATTGTTACTATTGTGTTTCGTGCTCTCCACGAAGAGGCCGCTTGTTGTCTGTTGTTTAGTCTGGTTTAGTACCGTTTATTTCAGTGTAGTTTCACGAAGTGTTTGTAGAAAATAACGTGTTTCACTCTTGTTTAGCAGGAACTTCTTTTCACTCATTTTTCATTCAGATTTAAAAAGTACGTGTTAAAATGATTTTCTTTACTAGTACTACCAAATACGAGACGTTCTTGTCATATTCACATTTTTACTTGGAGTGGCAGTACATAAAATTACTTTTTGGCCAATTTTCTTTGAAAAAGTACTTGGTTTAAATAGTTCATTTTTAAGTCACAAGTTGTAACATATTGCTAACAAGCATCATAAAAATGGCAAATATTTTTGTGAAGCTTACGTACTTTGAAATTTTGGGGACAAAAGACTCAGTGACTTTCTCTAGAAAATGTTATCTGTCGGACGGAAAGGATAGCCTAACAGCAAAGTTAACAACCACGCTGACACTTTATACCCACAGACACTTTTACAGTTTACTTCGCTCATTATATATTTAACTGAATTTGTTATATACATTGTTTTATACATATTATACAACCCTACAAAAAATTCATGCATATACAGATTGGAGAGTTGTAAAAATCCCTATGCCTTCTTCAAGTAGTTTTCTTTAATAGTGAATGAAGTGAATTTTGCACTTTGTGTTGGATTTGTTCATTGATTCTTAGTGATCCTAAGTTACAAGCAGAATTCAAAGTACCTTTGTTGTTGTAGCCTGAGCTCTGACAATGTACTGAAGGAGGGGAGAGAAAGCTTACCTTATAGAGGGTCATAATATTGTCAGGGAGGCGAGATGTATTAATATGTATCAAGTAAATGGCTATCGAAACTTCTCCGGGGCGAAAAATTTTCTAGGGGCCCCGCTCCATGCCCTCCCCTTGGCCACTGGTTTACTGGCTGAGGACCTAGCCCCTAACCTCCCGGTTTGGAAGCGAAATCGCTTCAATGCTACCACCTTCATCCACTCGGCTAATGCACTCCATAATTTTCTCTAAATTTTACAGGCTTATTGATTTAGTTTCTTTTAAATCAAAGTTTGTTTATTGTTATATTTATTTGTGTTTGTTTTAGTTACAATTGTGTCTTGGTTTCGGGTGATATATATCGTCAACAAGATATTTAAAGGGACACTGTCATTTTTCGTTCTTATTAAAAGACGGCGAGCGATTTAATGTAATAACATCAAATCAAGGTAAAAAGATGTTAGAAGGTAGCAGATGGTCTAGATGTAGTCATGAATGTGCATAATGAAGACATTTGAAAGGAGAAAATATATTTCTCAATCTTGTAGAAGACCGCTCCTGCACTGATGTATGAAAGAGCAAAGTATGTGTTAGGATACAGTCATCAAAGGTAGCTTAGCTACAGTTGGTATAGTCTTGGTCAAGACGTTATTACACTTTTCCCTGGTAGGAGACAAAATCGAGGGTGCTCTTTAAACTGGCATTTGGGTGAAGATTTGGCTTCAGTACATAGCTCAGGATTTTTGAAGAATATAGAGAGGGCGCACTCTGTACTAGCTAGTACTAGGGTCAAGACTAAAGTTCACCATGCAGTAGCTTAAGAAGGCTTTTTCATCTGGGGTGGGAGGAGCTGAGGGGTAGGGTGGGAAAAGCGGTTTGAGTGGGGAAGGTAGAGTCAGATTACAGTTAAATGCTCACAAGCACGTATAAGTACACATTAACGTTTACCTATGCATATGCGTATATGTATACGTATGTTTTCCTGTTCATGAACGGTTGACATGAATTGGTGTCAGTAGCGCTCGAATAGCCTGAAATAGCCTCGAAATAGCCTGTATACGAGATCATAAAGTGACGGTAATGTCATGTCGAACTGAAAAATAACAAAATGTTGTATCTGTTGACCAAAAGTTGAAAATAAATAGCTCCTTTAAACTATCTTTTTAAGGTATAGAGCTTATGCATTGACGTCATGCGACGTCATTTTGGCGCCAAAACAGTGAAGCACAGTGCACGCACGACGTAGACTTCGCACGCGACAGTAGAATACTACGCGCGTATCCGACCGATACACGAATCAGCTGTCTGCATTTGCAGGGGTAAGTTGCAATGATACACGCACTGTAAAAACAGTGTTTAGGAATTAAACACTTTTCTAAACACTTTTTTGCCCCCACTTTGGAAACACGTTTACACTCTAAACACGTTTAGGAATTAAACACACAATGTTTAATAATTAAACACATAATATTTAGGAATTAAACATGTGTGTTTAGGAATTAAACATGTTTCTAAAGAGGGGGCAAAAATTGTGTTTAATTCCTAAACACGTTTTTTAGAGTGCGCTTGCCTCCATTGGAGGCAAGCATGACGTCATATGCATAAGCTCTATAGGAGTGACTTAGTCACATAATTTATGTAGCAGTAACTTTGGGTAGGTCATGATTAAAACGCATTTTGTAATTTTGGTGCAATTTTAAAGCCAACATATGTTTTGCAATTGGGCGGTTTAAAACATCAAAATGGGTGTTATTTACATGTCATGCAGAGTTCCAATGTTCCACTCAAAACAACATATCAGTGAAAATATTTTTGTCTTAAACTTTAACCATATTTTGCAGAACAGTGATGAATGTGGAACCCTCACTGTCCAAATTATATAACTAAACATGTTTTTATTACATATGTATGTTGGTGGTTTATGTTTTATGTTTTAATTTGTTAAAAAATGCATGTTTTTTGTACAAAAAGGTCATTTCTACTACTAATTGCTCGGTTGTAGGTAGGTTGACGTCTGAAGAAAGGCTGGCTAAATAGTTAGAAAATTCTCATGCATATGCGATGTTTACGATGGAATGAATCAATCAGCTGATATCATGTCACAAAGTAAGTGTGAACACCAGTGTGGCCGTTGTAAGTGAAATGTTCAAACCTTAGAGTGTGTCTTTTATAATGGTAAAAGAAGGTGACTGGATATCCTTTAATTAAACTTTTATATTATGTAAGACGATTGCATGCTAACGGTTGT
The DNA here is from genome assembly GCA_029531755.1 of Holothuria leucospilota. NCBI lineage: Eukaryota > Metazoa > Echinodermata > Holothuroidea > Aspidochirotida > Holothuriidae > Holothuria > Holothuria leucospilota. The sequence goes on from CM055978.1 coordinate 37,905,925, forward strand.
AAAAAAGTGAAGCACCAGAAGATCTTCCTTGTTTTTGATTTAAATATCTCAACTAAGATAACAAACTTTTAATACAAATGGACATTGGTTTCATGCCAATTGGAGCCCTCTCCATTTTTTTCTGTCAAGGATGAAGTTTCACTGATATCAAGTTAGAAAGGTAGGAGCCGAAGAGGACAGGAAAACCAGTCTTTAATTGACCCCTTCCCCCACTTTTTTATCTCCTGCAAGTGGAGCCAATTGCTAGGTATAAACTTTCCAAACTGCTTTGACAAAGTGTCAGACCTATACGGTCTTTAACCCCAGAATCTGAATACTTTCATTTTACTTAATCAATTGGCTCAGATTTTTTACACCATTCTGTTGCCTTTTGGATGGCTTTGTTTTGTTATGGATATCAAATTTTGTAATCAGCAGAAATAAGCATTGTCCTGTCTACATTATTCTGAAAAAGTAAAAATTTCGTTTTTAAATAATAGTCGTTTTGGTTATGATGTTGCGTCGTCGTATTACATGAGCCCTCTGTACGGTAAATATGTATAACGTCGTGGGTAGAATAGTGCAGGTTTCTCAACCAGTAAGCGGCGGCCCACTGATGAGCCGCAGAGCGCCGTTTGGTGGTCCGTGAAGCTGGCCGGACAAAATGAACAAAGCAGATAAGTTCTTTATTTCTTTCATTTGTTTTTGTATAGCCACTTGCCTCGTGTGATTAAAGTACCTTTAGTTTTAGTGGAACTTCATTTTTCAGTAAGTGATTGAAGGGTAGTACCTCCGGTGATCTCAACAATTAAAAGCGAGCCTCGAGTTACAAAATGCTGAGAAACCTTGCTACACAGTATATTACTGTAAGTCGTAATTATACTATATATTTCAGTGATCTGAAAATAAAATATTCTTTTCTAAACAGATAATTAAAGAAAATTGGATGTCTTCTACAAATATACCACAAAAGTGATAATTTTACCATACCTAAGATAGTTATAATAGGTTATTTCATCTGACACAGATGGGATTCTACTAGAATAAATTGTATCGTATGGTTCAGCTATTATATAGAGGAACTTTCATTCATTTTTTGGTTAATGGTGAAAGGTAGTCCTTGGCTATTTTCAACAATCAAAAGCGGACCTTGAGTTACAAAAGGTTGCAGAACTCTGTGTGAGTGGTTTTAAAGGCCCACAAGTTAAAATGACAGCCATGTGTCAACGTAGAGTATTTCTTTATTTTGTGTATGAGCTCCTGGCCATTTAGTACATAGTATGGGGGACTGGCATACCAGGGAGCTGTTACAGACAGCTGCCTGGGTAGGCTGACACACTGCACTTGATTTGTTGCTAGGTAAAAACAACCATGGAAGCTCGGTAAACTGACACACTACTTTAATCAGGGCCCGATCCAGGGGGCGTAAGGAGCATACGCCCCTATTTTCGGCAAAGCAATAATTTTTGTAACATAATTTTACAGCTTAAAGACCATCTCTTTTTGACACACTACATTAATCAGGGCCGGATCCAAAGGGCGTAAGGGGCGTACGCCCCTATTTTCGGAAAAGCGATGATTTTTGTAACAGAATTTTACATCTTGGAGACCATCTTTTTGTACCATGCACTTTCTGCAGACGGTTACCCCCCCCCCATCTCATACTCCTGGATCCGACCCTCTTAATTGTACATAAGTACGAAGGGTAAGGTAGCTGGTGACATACTCCATCATGTGCAGAATTTCGTCAACTCAAATGAAGAGAAGTGAATGAAGAAAATATTTGAATTATAAAGGATTTTCCATGGGAAGTTACAATGTAAACATTTCATTGTTTTGCAAAATGGCTGGGTTCAAGTGTTATTATATAATTTACACTCACTGTTAAGGATAACAACCTGCAATATCGTTTATAATGTCTACAGGATCTTCTGGTGCTTCCATATATATATATATATATATATATATATATATATATATATATATATATATATATATATATATATATATATATATATATATATATATATATAATCGTAAAAGGTGTTAACCAGTCAATGGTAAAGTGCTCAACCTGTAAAGGGAGCTAAAATGTCTTGTAGTAACCCAGTTACAACCTTCCAATATATATATATATTCTATGTGTTTTGTGGTAAATAAATCTTATAAATTCATTTGCTTTTCGATTGTCAAGTATTGGTCTCTTTTATCAGTGTTACGGGTTGCAGTTCTATTCAAGCCCGTAGTCAAAGGGAGCAAGGAGGCAGCCGCTAATAAAAGCTTCGCTCCCCCGCCAGAAAATTTAATGACCATTGTCTTAATGCATTTTAGTATGTCTCGTTCCCCAAGAAAAATTCCCCCAGAAGCTACACCCCCTTCCTTACCGTACCTTGTCTGGATACGGGCCTGGCTGTAGTGTAATTAGGGGTAAATAACACATCATCGAGAAACATAGATCAGCCGTTCTCAAACTTTTTTAGTGTGAGAGCCAAATGGGGAGGCTGGAATTAGGTCGGGGGCCACAGGGATCCCAGGCTTATAGAGAGGACAATAATTGGAAACTGCTAAATCCATGATTATGAGGTCCCGAAGCTAGCTGTATCTAAGGCAAACAGAAGCAGAGTTACGAACTTTTTTTAGGAAGCGGTTCCTTTAGAGGGCAGTCTGTGTTCTTTGCAGCGCCCAACAGAAACAACCCGACCTCAGCCCCACCAAGGTTGGGGCTGAGGTCAGAAATTTGCTTTTCATGCGCTCTAGATTGCTGCAATTGCACCCTTTACGACACATTTGTCTGTTCCATCAGAGGTGGTGCTAGGTGGTGACCAATCTCCTCGACAGTGACGGAGGGGCAGGGCTGCCGAATGAATGGCAAACGCGACATTTTGGCGCGCGAATCGCACCGAAAATTATGGCAGGCCGTGGCACGAGGGGGCCGTGCCCCCCGTGCGGACCACTGTGCCCCCTATACGGAAAATCGATCGAAAATAAAATTTTAGCACATGTTAACGGTGGCCCTGGCAGGACACCAAGCGATTTGTAACCAAAAATGATCCCAAAAGGAGTTTAATGATGAATGTATTTTGTTCTCTGTAACACTTTTGTTCTAAAATTACAAAAATTTTTGTGCGCTACGCGCGCTTTCATCTTCAGTTACATATAGCTTTAACACCCGTTTCAGATATGTTGTCTTATTTTATAAATGCACAGGTTCCACAATTAGGCTATTGTTCTTTCGTGTAGGTGTGATTCCCAGAGAAACACAAAATTGAATCCATAAAAAGTTCCATCCTCTTTCTCTTCGATCGGGAAGATTCTTCATTCAGACTCAACATCATGATAATCATTTTTGTATGAAACGTAAAGTGTCTCAATGTCCAGGGGTGGTGGAAGGGGGCATCCCCTCTCGAACAGTCGTCCGGCGTCTTGGTTTCGTTCTTAAAGACAGACACTCATCACCCCAAATACATTTTGGTTGGGAGAGAGCAAAATTCTCAATTGCTCATAGGTGAATGCTCTATGATTGACATCAAAGCTCACAATACACAGCATTCGCAGAGAATGTTCTGGCTCCATATTATGGCCTTGTATGCCCAACAGGATATGACCAAAAGCAATAAACTAGGTTTGTGTCTGCACAAGGAGGGGCTGAACACAGTTTTGGAAGGAGTAACTTAATCGGGAGAATTGGAAGTGTCTAGGACGAAGAGGGCAGATTCTTCCATAGAAACCCAAATTTTCTAACTTTCCTTAATAAGAACCAAATATTTTTAATTTTTCTTCAACAGAACCCCAAATTTTTCCGCCGGGCGCCCCAAAATTTCGCGTTCGGTATCCAATCTGTAACCCATTGCTTCTGACGGGGCTTCGGGTTGCTGGACCTCATTGGGGAGCTTGGTCCCTTCGTCGGGCTTATATTTCCACCACCTCTTGCTGAGTCTGTATGCAGGTTTTACCGTGGTAAATAATTTTCCTGCAATTTTCCCTTCGCGCGCAATTCTCACAAGCGTAGTAACATCACCTATGAACATTATTAGTACAAAAATTCAAGTGAACTCTTCCAGCCAAAGCTAGGTGAAGGCTCAAAGTTAGATCTTGGACATCAAGGGGCTTTCATGTAGTAATCTAGTACCTTGAGTAACACTCGCTCCGCGACGACTATACGGTTTGAAGCTAAGTTTACTCGTACCAAAATTTTATTCCAAAATTTACTTTTCTGTTTTTTTTTTCATGTAAAATTTCCTTCAAAGTAGAAGTACGATAATGACCATCCGAATTGTGAACTGTAAAGACATTGGTGTGCTCTCATTCAAAGTCCTGCTCAAAGCTCCATGCTGGTGATCCCATATTGTTCATTCGCCACATATTCGGGGAATTTCCCTCTGGGTTCTAACAAAATCATACTGGATCACACCAAGCCTGCCTAATGATACCTTTAAGCTATGTGTGGTAAGCTTGAGATATAATCCCCTGTAGTTCCGGCAAACTGTAATCCTGTGGTGGCACTACTGACAACAAACATAATCTTCTTCGGTGCCCCTCTATGAGGTGTCGGTGCCCCCCTATATCAGAATACCTGGCTATGGGTCTGAATTTTGGGATTACTGTTGAAGAAATTATGAAAAGTTGTGGTCTTTATTGGGCAATATGACATACTTAGGTCAAAATTAAGAAATTTGTTGCAGCGGCTGGTAGTTGTCGAGGGATTACATACCTTAAAGTCGATTTTGGCACATCGGAATTGCAACGTAAGAATACACAAGGCGGTGTTTGCAGGTCAAATGATGCAGTTTGGGACATGTCCCGACGTGCTCTTCAAATGTCAAAATCGCGCCTAATTAGACCCAAAACATGGGTACCTTATCTTCATTTGCACATATATAACTTCGCTTAAAGGCTGATTTAAAGTCTATTTTGGCACATCGGAATTGCAACGTAAGAACACCCTAGGGTGTGTTTGCAGGTCAAATGATACAGTTTATGACAGGTCCCGACGTGCCCTTCAAATGTCAAAACAACGGCCTCATTAAACAAAAATATGGGTACCTTATCTTTATTTAAACATATCCAACGGTGATTAAAGGCTGATTCAAAGTCGATTTTGGCACATCGGAATAGCAACGTAAGAACACCCTTGGCGGTGTTTGCAGGTGAAATGATACAGTTTGGGACAAGTCCCGACGTACCCTTCATATGTCAAAATAACGGCCTCATTAGACCCCCAATATTAGTACCTTATCTTCATTTGTACATATATAACGGTATTTGAAGGCTGATATAAAGTCGATTTTGGCACATCGGAATTGCAACGTAAGAACACCCTAGGCGGTGTTTGCAGGTCAAATGATACAGTTTGGGACATGTCATGACGTGCTCTTCAAATGTCAAAATAACGGCCTCATTAAAATAAAATATGGGTACGTTATCTACATTTGTACATATATAACGGCGTTTAAAGGATGATTTAAAGTCGATTTTAGCACATCGGAATTACAACGTAAGAACACCCTAGGCGGTGTTTGCAGGTCAAATGATACAGTTTGGGACATGTCCCAACGTGCTCTTCAAAGGTCAAAATAGCGCTTTATTAGACCCAAAATATGGGTACCTTATTATCATTTGTACATCTATAACGACGTTTAAAGGCTTACTTAAAGTCGATTTTGGCACAACGGAATTGCAACGTAAGAACACCCATTGTAGTGTTTGCAGGTCAAATGATACAGTTTTTGACATGTCCCGACGTGCTCATCAAATGTCAAAATAGTGCCTCATTAGACCCTCATTAGACTTCAAATCAGCCTTTAAACGCCGTTATATACGTTCAAACGAAGATAATTTACCCATATTTTCGGTCCAATGAGACGCTCGTTTGACATTTGAAGGGCACGTCGGGACATGTCCCAAACTGTATCATTTGACCTGCAAACACCGCCAAGGGTGTTCTTACGTTGCATTTCCGATGTGCCAAAATCGACTTTAAATCAGTCTTTGAACGCCGTTTTATACGTACAAATGAAGATAAGGTACCCATATTTGGGTCTAATGAGGCGCGATTTTGGCCTTTGAAGAGCACGTCGGGACATGTCCCAAACTGTATCATTTGACCCACAAACACCGCCTCGGGTGTTCTTACGTTGCAATTCCGATGTGTTAAAATAGACTTTAAATCAGCCTTTAACCGCCGTGATATATGTGCAAATGAAGATTAGGTACCCATATTTTGGGTCTAATGAGGCACTATTTTGACATTTGAAGAGGACGTCGGGACATGTCCCAAACTGTATCATTTGACCTGCAAACACTACAATGGGTGTTCTTACGTTGCAATTCCGATGTGCCAAAATCGACTTTAATTCAGCCTTTAAACGCCGTTATATATGTAGAAATGAAGATAAGGTACCCATATTTTGGGTCTAATTAGGCGAAATTTTTACCTTTGAAGAGCACGTTCGGACATGTCCCAAACTGTATCATTTGACCTGCAAACACCGCCAAGGGTGTTCTTACGTTGCAATTCCGATGTGCCAAAATCGACTTTAAATCAGCCTTTAAACGAGGTGATATATGTACAAATGAAGATAAGGTACCCATATTTTGGGTCTAATGAGGCGCTATTTTGACATTTGAAGAGCACGTCGGGACATGTCCCAAACTGTATCATTTGACCTGCAAACACTGCCCTTGGGTGTTTTTACGTTGCAGCTCCGATGTGGCATAATCGACTTTAAATCAGTCTTCAAACGCCGTTATATATGTACAAATGAAGATAATGTTTAGGTCTAATGAGGCCGTCATTTTGACATTTGAAGAGCACGTCGGTACATGTTCCAAACTGTATCATTTGACCTGCAAACACCGCCTAGGGTGTACTAACGTTGCAATTCCGATGTGCCAAAATCAACTTTAAATCAGCCTTTCAATGCAGTTATATAAGTACAAATGAAGAAAATGTAGCCTTATTTTGGGGTGTAATGAGGCCGTTATTTTAACATTTCAAGGACTCGTCGGTACATGTCCCAAACTGTATCATTTGACCTGCAAACACCGCCTAGGGTGTTCTTACGTTGCAGTTCCGATGTGCCAAAATCGACTTTGAATCAGTCTTTAAACGCCGTTATATATGTACAAATGAAGATAAGGTACCCATATTTAGATTTAATGAGGCCGTTATTTTGACATTTGAAGGACACATCGTAGCATGTCCCAAACTGTATCATTTGACCTGCAAACACCGCCAAGGGTGTACCTACGTTGCAATTCCGATGTGCCAAAATCAACTTTAAACCAGCCTTTTAACGCAGTTACATAAGTACAAATGAAGATAAGGTAGCCTTATTTTGGGGTGTAATGAGGCCGTTATTTTAACATTTCAAGGACTAGTCGGTACATGTCCCAAACTGTATCATTTGACCTGCAAACACCGCCTCGGGTGTTCTTACGTTGCAGTTCTGATGTGCCAAAATCAACTTTGAATCAGCCTTTAAACGCCGTCATATATGTAGAAATGAAGACAAGATACCTATATTTTGGGTCCAATGAGGCCGTTATTTTGACTTTTGAGGGACAGGTCGCGACATGTCCCAAACTGTATCATTTGACCTGCAAACACCGCTAAGGGTGTTCTTACGTTACAGTTCCGATGTGCCAAAATCGACTTTGAATCAGTCTTTGAACGCCGTTATACATGTACAAATAAAGATAAGGTACCCATATTTAGATTTAATGAGGCCGTTATTTTGACATTTGAGGGACACGTCGTAGCACGTCCCAAACTGTATCATTTGACCTGAAAACACTGCCAAGGGTGTACTTACGTTGTAATTCCGATGTGCCAAAATCAACTTTAAATCAGCCTTTCAACGCAGTTGCATAAGTACAAATGAAGATAAGGTAGCCTTATTTTGGGGTGTAATGAGGCCGTTATTTTAACATTTCAAGGACTAGTCGGTACATGTCCCAAACTGTATCATTTGACCTGCAAACACCGCCTAGGGTGTTCTGACGTTGCAAATCCGGTGTGCCATAATCGACTTTAAATCAGCCTTTAAACGCCGTTATATATGTACAAATGAAGATAAGGTACCCATATTTTGGTTAAATGAGGCTGTTATTTTGACATTTGAGGGACACGACTTGACATGTTCCAAACTGTATCATTTGACCTGGAAACACCGACTTGGGTGTTCTTACGTTGCAGTTCCGATGTGCCCTAATCGACTTTAAATCAGTCTTCAAACGCCGTTTCATATGAACAAATGAAGATAAGATACACATGTTTAAGTCTAATGAGGCCGTCATTTTGACATTTGAAGAGCACGTCAGTACATGTCCAAAACTGTATCATTTGACCTGCAAACACCGCCAAGGGTGTACTTACTTTGCAATTCCGATGTGCCAAAATCAACTTTACATCAGCCTTTCAACGCCGTTATATACAGATATAAGCAAAAATGAAGATAAGGAACCCTCATTTTGGGGTGTAATGAGGCCGGTATTTTTACATTTCAAGGACTCGTCGGTACATGTCCCAAACTGTATCATTTGACCTGCAATCCCCGCCAAGGTTGTTCTTACGTTGCAGTTCCGATGTGCCAAGATCGACTTTGAAACAGTCTTTCAACGCCGTTATATATGTACAAAATGAAGATACGGTACCCATATTTCGGTTTAATGACTCCGTTATTTTGACATTTGAGGGACACATCGTAACTTGTCCCAAACTGTATCATTTGACCTGCAATCCCCGCCAAGGTTGTTCTTACGTTGCAGTTCCGATGTGCCAAGATCGACTTTGAATCAGTCTTTAAACGCCGTTATATATGTACAAAATGAAGATACGGTACCCATATTTCGGTTTAATGACTCCGTTATTTTGACATGTGAGGGACACATCGTAACATGTCCCAAACTGTATCATTTGACCTGCAAACACCGGCAAGGGTGTTCTTACGTTGCAATTTTAATGTGCCAAAATCTACTTCAAATCAGCCTTTTAACGCCGCTAGATATGTACAAATGAAGATAAAATACCCATATTTAGGTCTAATGAGGCCGCTATTTTCAGGTTTGAAGAGCACGTCGGGACATGTCCCAAACTGTATCATTTGACCTGCAAACACCGCCTTGGGTGTTCTTACGTCGCAATTCCGATGTGCCAAAATCGACTTGAAATCAGCCTTTAAACACAGTTATATTTGTACAAATGAAGAAAAAATACCCATATTTAGGTATAATGAGGTCGTTATTTTAACATTTGAGGGGCACTTAGGGACATGTACCAAACTGTATCATTTGACCTGCAAACACCGCCTCGGGTATTCTAACGTTGCAATTACGATGGGAAAAACCAACTTTAAATCAGTCTTCAAACGCCGTCATATATGTAGAAATGAAGATAAGATACCCATTTTCGGAGTCCAATGAGTCAGTTGTTTTTACATTTTAGGGGCACGTCGGGACATGTCCCAGACTGTATCTTTTGACATGCAAACACCGCCTCGGGTATTCTTACTTTGCAATTCCGATGTGCTAAATCAGCCTTTGAACGCCGTCATATATGTACAAATGAAGATAAGGTACCCATATTTGGGGTCAAATGAGGCGCGAGTTTGAAATTTGAAGAGCACGTTGGGACATGTCCCAAACTGTATTATTTGACCTGCAAACACCGCCTAGGGTGTTCTTTCGTTGTAATTCCGGTGTGCCAAAATCGACTTTAAATCAGCCTTTGAACGCGGTGATAAATGTACAAATGAAGATAAGGTACCTATATTTTGGGTCTAATGAGGCACTATTTTGACATTTGAAGAGGACGTCGGGACATGTCCCAAACTGTATCATTTGACATGCAAACACCGCCTCGGGTGTTCTTACGTTGCAATTCCGATGTGCTAAAATCGACTTTAAAACAGCCTTTAGACAACGTTAGGTATGTACAATACGGTATTTCGGAATGAACGCAAGTAGCGAAGGTCAAAGGTCAAATGAGGGAACCTGCAGGGAACGGACGATCTTTTTGCCACCGTCACTGTGTAGTTAGAGCATATACACAGCCAATGAGAGCCGCTACGCAGACACTCGGCTGATGGCGGGATGTAAACATTCAAAAATTACATGTACGTAGATGTAGTGTATATATACTGTACACATAATTGTATGATTGTGCAAGTACAAAGCGTTATTATTGTGCAGAGACAGGTAGCTAGCTGCTACTCGACTCATAAGCCTCACAGCAGTACTCAGACTGATCACGTTATCGACGCAGTTTAGGGAAGGTTGTCATGAGTTAGGCTCACAAAATCTAGGCTACTGAGATTTATGAAAGATGATGATGTATCTACACATTTAATTTGATAATGGCGAGTCGAGAAAACGGGGACTTAAACTAGCTTCGATCTAGTCCAACGTTAACGTTAGTGTTTGCCACACTGAAAATGCCCGAACTCGAAACGCTACCGTTAGGCCTACCAGTTTAGAATAGAAGAAATGCGTGTGATAATGATCACTCGAAAAAAATGGTAAAGAAAATAATCTACGATTTCCCTCCACTAACCTTGTAGGCTATACTTGATGAAGTTCTCTAGCGTCATCCGACCCACACCGGCTAGTCAGTCTGCATGATATGTGTGCATGTGGGCTGCGTAGTTAATAACTGCCGTATACTAGTACGCTTATAACAGATATACGTACGTACATGCCGAGCACAAGAGGTACGTGCGAGAAAGAGTACGTACGCTTTGGTAGCTACGCAGAAGACATTCCACATATGTCTACTTACAATTCCATGTATTTAAAGAAAATGTCCTGAAATAGACACTAAGTTCGATTCATTTTAGAAAATATTTCAATTTTTGCACGTTTTCAGAAAGACTTTTTATTTCTGAAATTTTTTTTAACCTTTGAAACCATTTTTAAAGCTTCTGGAATGCACTAAGGTTCTTTTTATGAAAAGGAGATTTCCATGAAGGTAGAAATATAAAACACTGCTGAAACAATGAAAACCCCTCACTTGACCTTATTTCAAAAGTCACTACGCATGCGCTGTAGGTGATTCCGAAATACCGTATTGAAGCTAAGGTTCCCATATTATGGGTCCATGAGGCAGTTATTTTCACATTTGAGGGACACGTCGGGACATGTCCCAAACTGTATCATTTGACCTGCAAACACCGCCAAGGGTGTTCTTACGTTGCAATTCCGATGTGCCAAAATCGACTTTAAATCAGCCTTTGAACGCCGCTATATATCTACAAATGAAGATAAGGTACCCATATTTTGGGTCTAATGAGGCGCGATTTTGACATTTGAAGAGCACGTCGCTACATGTCCCAAACTGTATCATTTGACCTGCAAACACCGTCAAGGGTGTTCTTACGTTGCAATTCCCATGTGCCCAAATAGACTTTAAATCAGCCTTCAAACGGCGTCATATATGTACAAATGAAGATAAGGTTTCAATATTTTGAGTCTAATGAGGCCCTATTTTGCAATTTGAAGGGCACGTCGGGACATGTCCCAAACTGTATCATTTGACCTGCAAACACCGCCTCGGGTGTTCTTACGTTGCAATTCCGATGTGCCAAAATCGACTTTAAATCAGCCTTTAAACGCGGTGATATATGTACAAATGAAGATAAGGTACCCATATTAATGGTCTAATGAGGCGCTGTTTTGACATTTGAAGAGCACGTCTTGACATGTCCCAAACTGTATCATTTGACCTGCAAACACCGCCAAGGGTGTTCTTACGTTGCAATTCCGATGTGCCAAAATCGACTTTAAATCAGCCTTTGAACGCCGTTATATATGTACAAATGAAGATAAGGTTTCCATATTTGGGGTTTAAAGAGGCTGCTATTTTACATTTGAAGAGCACGTCGGGACATGTCCCAAACTGTATCATTTGACCTGGAAACACCGCCTCGGGTGTTCTTACGTTGCAATTCCGATGTGCTAAAATCGACTTTAAATCAGGATTTGACCGCCGTTATATATGAACAAATGAAGATGAGGTAACCATATTTTGGGTCTTATGAGGCGCGATTTTTACATTTGAAGAGCACGTCGGGACATGTCCCAAACTGTATCATTTGACCTGCAAACACCGCCTAGGGTGTTCTTACGTTGCAATTCCCTTGTGCCAAAATAGACTTTAAATCATTATTTAAACACTGTTAGATATGTACAAATGAAGATAAGTTACCCATATTTTGGTTTAATGAGGCCGTTATTTTAACATTTGGGTCCAATGAGACGCTCGTTTGACATTTGAAGGGCACGTCGGGACATGTCCCAAACTGTGACATTTGACCTGCAAACACCGCCTTGGGTGTTCTTACGTTGCAATTCCCATGTGCCAAAATCGACTTTAAATCATCCTTTGAACGCCGTTATATAGGTACAAATGAAGGTAAGGTACCCATATTTTGGGTCAAATAAGGCGCGATTTTGACCTTCGACGGGCACGTTGGGACATGTCCCAAACTGTATCATTTGACGTAAAAACAACGCCTAGGGTGTTCTTACGTTGCAATTCCGATGTGCCAAAATCGACTTCAAATCAGCCTTTGAACACCGTTAGATACGTACAAAAGAAGATAAAGTACCCATATTTGGGGTCTAATGAGGCGCTATTTTGACATTAGAATAGCACGTCGGGAAATGTCCCAAACTGTATCATTTGACCTGCAAACACCGGCTACTGTGTTCTTACGTTGCAATTCCGATGTGCCAAAATCGACTTTAAATCAGCCTTTAAACGCCGTCATATATGTACAAATGAAGATAAGGTACCCATATTTGGGATCTAATGAGGCACGATTTTGACATTTGAAGAGCACGTCTGGACATGTCCTTAACTGTATCATTTGACCTGCAAACACCGCCGAGGGTGTTCTTACGTAGCAATTCCGATGTGCCAAAATCGACGTTAAATCAGCCTTGAAACACCGTTAGATGCGTAAAAATGAAATTAAGGTACCCATATTTTGGGTTCAATGAGGCCGTAATTTTGACATTTGAGGGACACGTCGGGACATGTTCCACACTGTACCATTTGGAATGCACACATCGCCTGGGGTGTTCTTACGTTCCAATTCCGGTGTACCAAAATCGACGTCAAATCAGCCTTTGAACGCCGTTATATAAGTACAAATGAAGATAAAATACCCATTTTTAGGCGCAATAAGGTCGTTATATTGAAATTTAAAGGTCACGTCGGGACATGTCATACCCATATTTTGGGTCTAATGAGGCGCTTTTTTGACATTAGAATAGCACGTCGGGACATGTCCCAAACTGTATCATTTGACCTGCAAACACGGCCAAGGGTAATGTTACGTTGTAATTCCGATGTGCCAAAATCGACTTTAAATCAGACTTTAAACGCCGTTATATATGCACAAATGAAGATAAGATACCCATATTTAGGTCTAATGAGGCCGTTATTTTGACATTTGAGAGGCACTTCGGGACATGTCCTAAACTGTATCATTTGACCTGTAAACACCGCCTTGGGTGTTCTTACGTTGCAGTTCCGATGTGCCAAAATCGACTTTAAATCAGCCTTTGAACACCGTCAGATACATACAAATAAAGATAAGGTACCCATATTTTGGGTCCAATGAGGCGCTATTTTGACATTATAATAGCACGTCGTTATATGTCCAAAACTGTATCATTTCACCTGCAAACACCGCCGAGGGTGCTCTTTCTTTGCAATTCCGATGTGCCAAAATCGACTTTAAATCAGCTTTTGAACATCGTTAGATGCGTACAAATGAAGTTAAGGTACCCAATGGAGGTAAAGTACCCATAATTTGTGTCTAATGAGGCGCTGTTTTGACATTTGAAGAGCACGTCGGGACATGTCCTAAACTGTATCATTTGACCTGCAAACACCGCCAAGGGTGATCTTACGTTGCAGTTCTTATGTGGAAAAATCGACTATAAATCAGCCTTTAAACGCAGTCATATATGTACAAATGAAGAAAAGATACCCATATTTTGGGTATAATGAGGCGCTATTTTGACCTTTCAAGAGCACGTTCTGACAAGTCCCAAACTGTATCATTTGACTAGCAAACACCGCCTAGGGTGTTCTTACGCTGCAATTCCAATGTGCCAAAATCGACTTTAAATCAGACTTTATATGCCGTTATATATGTACAAATGAAGAAAAGGTACCCATATTTTGGGTCTAATGAGGCGCTATTTTTACATTTTAGGGGCACGTCGGGACATGTCCCAAACTGTATCATTTGACCGGCAAACACCGCCTAAGGTGTTTTTACGTTGCAATTCCCGATGGGCCAAAATCGACTTTAAACCATCCTTTGAACGCCTTTATATATGTACAAATGAAGATAAGCTACCAATATTTTGTGTCTAATGAGATGCAGTTTTGACATTTGAAAAGCATGTCGGAACATGTCCCAAACTGTATCATTTGACCTGCAATCACCGCCGCGGGTGTTCTTACGTTGTAATTCCGATGTACCAAAATCGACTTTAAACCAGCCTTTAAATGTCCTTATATATGTACAAATGAAGATAAGGTACCCATATTTTGGGTCTAATGAGGCCGTTATTTTGACATTTGAAGGGCACATCGGGACATGTCTCAAACTGTATCATTTGACCAGCAAACACCGCGTAGGATGTTCTTCCGTTGTAATTCCGATGTGCCAAAATCGACTTTAATCAGCCTTTAAACACCGTTAGATACGTACAAATGAAAATAAGTTACCCATAATTTGGGCCTAATGAGACGCTATTTTGACATTTGAAGGGCACGTCGGGACATGTCCCAAACTGTATCATTTCACCTGTAAACACCGCTAAGGGTGTTCTTACGTTGCAATTAAGATGTGCCAAAATCGACTTTAAATCAGCCTTTGAACGAAGTTATGTAAGTACAAATTAAGATAAGGTACCCATATATTGGGTCTTTAGAGGCGCTATTTTGACATTTGAGGGACAGGTCGGGACATGTAGCAAACTGTATCCTTTGACATGCAAACACCGCCTAGGGTGTTCTTACATTGCAATTTCCATGTGCCAAAATCGACTTTAAATATGAATTTGAACGCAGTTATATATGTTATCAAAACTAAATTGTGAGAAGTTTCCCGAAACTAGCTTAAGTTGGTGTTAACATCTTATAGAGGTCAACCCTTTAGTACTGAAAATGTTGTTTTACTTACGTTACCTTTCAATAGGCTGTACTGGTATTTACGTAACTACCCATGAAAAGGCTAAAGGGATACACAGTCAGGTGTTGGCAGAAACAGTTGATACTTTATATGTTAAATATTTCTTATTTGAGAACAACTCATTATCAATGGGAAGAGGCTACGAGGATATGCAGTCGTATTCAAGCTATAATCATAACAGGGTACGAGGATATGTACTCACAATCATGCAGGATATAATGTAAGAAGCTACAGGCCGGCAGTTGGAATTTCAGGACAAGGGGCTACAATGATACATAGGCCTAGTCAAACCATCCTTTTAGAAGGCTACGACGATATGCAGAGGGAATGTCGCATTTTTTTTTTTTTGAATAATGGATAAAAAAGGAAAACTATCCTTTAAAAGGCTACGAGGATACGCTGTCAGAATTTCTTTAAAAATGGATGGCTATCCTTTTGAAAGGCTACTAGGCTATTCTTTTAAAAGGCTATGAGGATACGCAGTCAGAATTTCTGTAAGAAAGGATAAAGTTTTCCCTTTTAAAAGGCTATGAGGATAAGCAGTCAGAATTTCGAGATATAATTTGAAGAGGCTTCGAGGATACGTGACTGCGTAGCCCGTTAAAAAGCAGAGCTTCAATCTGGTGGGGTATTCTGTAATTGTGCCTTACCACAGGCAATCAGGTTATTACAGTCACAAAAACAAAGGCCTGACAATATTGACGATATTCCTAGTCCTAGGCTAGCCACGAACCAGTCGCCAGTAAAGTTTATACGGTTACAATTACAGTTACAATATACTGACGATAATATAGGCCTAGCCTAGGGTACCTAGGCCTAGTTCTCACATACACTTTGTTCCCAGAACTAGGCCTAGGCTATTGCAACACAAACTTTTGACCGCATATTACTGTGAGAGTAATATCGTCTGCGTGCGTTGCTGCAGTGATTGTTGCTATATACGCGTATGCGCGTGTATGAACGTATAGACTATGTCACAATTGAACAACAGTGCGTGCTATTTAGCACACAATGGTGTGAACGTCCTAGTTACACGATTTAGCAGTTTCATAGAATGTTAAAAAAATAAAACAGGATCGTTGGTGTAAATCAAAATTTTTGGTCTTTTTTGGGACACTAAGTGCAAAAAATCTTAGAATGAAGAGTCTTAAACATATAAGGCCCCGTAGAGGTCAAATATGTAGGAGCATACGTGAATTTGAGAAAGATCGAGGCCATTCAAATACTAGGTCAGCAGACTGCGAACTAATATAGGCCTAGCTTAGGCAGGAGTAGCAGCTCCCTGTATACTTAGGTAAGGCTACAAATAACGAGTACACAAGTGGCTACAAATACAATGCCCTCTTTAACGGTTACAGTGTTAGTTTCAATCTGTCAATGTTGACAATACCCTCTTTTTAACGGTTACACTACAGCACTAGCGTTAGTCTCAATTAGTCCTTGAACAGGACCGTGTACTACGTTAACGGTGAACCTACTCCGTACCACGTGTACGTAGCATAGAGTCCTGTTCAAGGACTAGTCTCAATCTGCCAATGTTGTGAAAACTTTCGTAGGCTACAGTAGCCGAAGTAAGTTGGCCCTCACGTTCTAACGGCCTAACGTTAACTGAACAGTGAAGTCCTCTACAGTTCTAAAACTTCTAGCTAACTGTACTTCTTACGAGCGATCGAATTACGTTTTTCACGTTAGACCTAGGCCTGTGTTCATTCAATTATAAATCTTTATTAATTGTTGGTGAAGGATAATTGACGTAAACTTGTCGTCGAAAGCTGACTACCGAAAATTTACCATCTCTGCTTTTCTTCACGACGAACGTCGTACGGTATAGCTACCTATAGCGGTCGAGTTTATAGTCAAGGCATTTCATTCCATCCTCGAATCTTAACGCGCCTACAAATCAAATAAGCCCCGCCTTCTTTCTGTTTTTCGAACGTCATCTTTCAGATAATTCAACGTTGTACCGCCTACTTAGGAATGAGACACCTTGAATCTAACACATGCTACTAGCTAGCAGTGCAGCTCGATCCCCAAGGCTGGGAATATTTTCCGGATGTGTGACCCTATTAATATGTACACGTACATATCTAACACGTAAACATGTAGGTGTCATATGCAGACTGGTCCCAAAATACAATTGCACAGTTTAGTTGCACTGCTCAGCAATTCGTAATTAGATTAATTAGAAGACATTAAATATTTATTTGATGCATTTATACCAACCAAAATGTTTGCTTCTCAAAGTAAACACATTATTGAGACATACCATATCCAAAGAACCTCTCCACTCATAATGGTACGGGCAGAAAGTAAAGAAAGACGTTGGCTTCATACACGAAGCCAAATGTTCAAAGGTTAGAAAAAGAAAGTTTCAGTTTAAAATAAGGCTGGCACTATGGTTGGAAACGACACCACAATGCACGAACCTACACTTGTTTTCCAAAGGTTACGTCTGCACGACTACATAGGTATTCCCTTTCGGGAAACCAAAAATGAGATAAGATACCTATATTTGGGGTCTATTGAGGCCGTTATTTTGACATTTGAGGGACACGTCGCAACATATCCCAAACTTCATCATTTGACATGCAAATATCTCCTAGGGTATTCTTTCGTTGCAATTACGATGGGCAAAAATCAACTTTAAGCCAGTCTTTAAACGCCGTCTTATATGTTCAAATGAAGAAAAGCTACCCAGTTTTGGGGTCTAATGAGCCAGTAATTTTGACATTTGAGGGACACGTCGGAACATGTCCCAAACTGCATTATTTGACCTGCAATCACCGCCTCGGGTGTTATTACGTTGCAATTCCGAAGTGCCAAAATCGACTTTAAATCAGCCATTGAAAACCGTTATATATGTACACATGAAAATAAAATACCCATATTTTGGTTTAATGAGGCCGTTATTTTGACCTTTGAGAGGCACTTCGGGACATGTCCCAAACTGTATCATTTGACCTGCAAACAGCGCCAAGGGTGTTCTTACGTTGCAATTCCGATGTGCCAAAATCGACTTTAAATCAGCCTTTGAACGCTTTTATATATGTAAAAATTAAGATAAGGTACATATTTTTTGGGTCCAATGGGGCGCTATTTTGACATTTTAAAAGCACGTCGGGACATGTCCCAAACTGTATCATTTGACCTACAAACATCGCTCCGGGTGTTCTTACTTTGCAATTCCAATGTGCCAAAATCGACTTTAAATCAGCCTTTGAACGCCGTTATATATATATGTACAAATTAAGATAAGGTACCCATATTTTAGGTTTTATGAGGCGGTATTTTGTCTTTTCAAGAACACGTCGGGACAAGTACCAAACTGTCACGTTTGACCTGCAAACACCTCCGAAGGTGTTCTTACGTTGCAATTCCGGTGTGCTAAAATCGACTTTAAATCAGGATTTGACCGCCGTTATATATGAACAAATGAAGTTAAGGTACCCATATCTGTGGAGTAATGAGGCCGTTATTTTGACATTTGAGGGACAGGTCGTTACATGTAGGAAACTGTATCATTTGACCTGCAAACACCGCCTGGGGTGTTCTTACGATGCAATTTCCATGTGCCAAAATCGACTTTAAATCAGCCTTTGAACGCGGTGATATATGTACAAATGAAGATAAGGTACCCATATTTTGGGTTCAATGAAACGCTATTTTGACCTTTGAAGAGCACGTCGGGACATGTAACAAACTGAAACATTTGACCTGCAAACACCGCCTCGGGTGTTCTTACGTTGCAATTCCGATGTGGAAATATCGACTTTGTATCAGCCTTTAAGCAACGTTAGATATGTACAAATGAAGATAAGGTACCCATATTTGGGGTCTAATGAGGCCGTTATTTTGACATTTGAGGGACGCGTCGGAACATGTCCCAAACTGTATTATTTGACCTGCAATCACCGCCGCGGGTGTTATTACGTTGCAATTCCGAAGTGCCATGATCGACTTTAAATCAGCCATTAAAAACCGTTATATATGTACACATGAAATAAAATACCCATATTTTGGTTTAATGAGGCCGTTATTTTGACCTTTGAGAGGCACTTCGGGACATGTCCCAAACTGTATCATTTGACCTGCAAACAGCGCCAAGGGTGTTCTTACGTTGCAATTCCGATGTGCCAAAATCGACTTTAAATCAGCCTTTGAACGCTTTTATATATGTACAAATTAAGATAAGGTACCAATATTTTAGGTTTTATGAGGCGGTATTTTGTCTTTTGAAGAACACGTCAGGACATGTCCCAAACTGTCACGTTTGACCTGCAAACACCTCCGAGGGTGTTCTTACGTTGCAATTCCGGTGTGCTAAAATCGACTTTAAATCAGGATTTGACCGCCGTTATTTATGAACAAATAAAGATAAGGTACCCATATTTGTTGTGTAATGAGGCCGTTATTTTGACATTTGAGGGACAGGTCGTTACATGTAGGAAACTGTATCATTTGACCTGCAAACACCGCCTGGGGTGTTCTTACGATGCAATTTCCGTGTGCCAAAATCGACTTTAAATCAGTCTTTGAACGCCGTTATATATGTACAAATGAAGATAAAGTACCCATACTTTGGGTCCAATGAAACGCTATTTTGACCTTTAAAGAGCACGTCGGGACATGTCCCAAAGTGAAACATTTGACCTGCAAACACCGCCTCGGGTGTTCTTACGTAACAATTCCGATGTGGAAATATCGACTTTAAATCAGCCTTTAAACGCTGTTAGATATGTAAAAATGAAGATAAGATACCTATATTTGGGGGCTAATGAGGCCGTTATTTTGATTTTGGCATATCGGAATTACAACGTAAGAACACCCGAGGCGGAGTTTGCAGGTCAACTGATACAGTTTGGGACATGTCTCGACGTTCTTTTCAAATGCCAAAATAGCGCCTCATTAAACCCAAAATATGGGTACCTTATCTTCATTTGTACATATATCACCGCGTTTAAAGGCTGATTTAAAGTCGATTTTGGCACATCGGAATTGCAAAGAAAGAATACGCTAGGTTGTGTTTGCATGTCAAATGATACAGTTTGGGACATGTCCCGACGTGCTCCTCAAAGGTCAACATCGCGCCTCATTAGACCCAAAATATTGTTACCTTATCTTCATTTGCACATATATAACGTCGTTCAAAAGCTGATTTAAAGTCGATTTTGGCACATCGGAATTGCAATGTAAGAACACCCTTGGCGGTGTTTGCAGGTCAAATGATACAGTTTGGGACATGTCCCGACGTGCTCCTCAAAGGTCAAAATCGCGCCTCATTGGACCCAAAATATGGGTAACTTAACTTTTTTTTTACATATCTGACAGTGTTTTAGGGATGATTAAAAGTCGATTTTAGTACACAGGAATTGCAACGTAAGAACCCCCTTGGCGGTGTTTGCAGGTCAAATGATACAGTTGTTGACATGTCACGACGTGTCCCTCAAATGTCAAAATAACAGCCTCATTTAACCAAATTATGGGTATCTTATCTTCATTTGTCATATATAACGGCATTTAAAGGCTGATATAAAGTCGATTTTTGCACATCGGAATTGCGACGTAAGAATACCCTAGGCGGTGTTTGCAGGTTAAATGATACAGTTTGGGACATGTCATGATGTGCCCTTCAAATGTCAAAATGACGGCCTCAGTAAACCAAAATATGGGTAAATTGTCTTCATTTGTACGTATCCAACGGTGTTCAAAGGCTGATTTAAAGTCGATTTTGACACATCGGAATTGCAACGTTAGAACACCATTGGCGGTGTTTGCAGGTCAAATGATACAGTTTGGGACATGTCCCGACGTGCTCTTCAAATGTCAAAATGACGGCCAAATTACACCCCAAAATGAGGGTACGTTATCTTCATTTGTACATATTTAACGGCGTTTAAAGACTGATTTGAACTAGATTTTGTCACATCGGAATTGCAACATAAGAACACCCCAGGCGGTGTTTGCAGGTCAAATGATACAGTTTGGGACATGTTCCAACGTGCTCTACAAATGTCAAAACGGCGCCTCATTCAACCCAAAATATGGGTACCTTATCTTCATATGCACATTTATAACGGCGTTTCGAGGCTGATTTAAAGTCTATTTTGGCACATCGGAATTGCAACGTAAGAACACACCAGACGGTGTTTGCAGGTGAAATGATTCAGTTTGGGACATGTCCCGACGTACCCCTCAAATGTCAAAATAACGGCCCCATTCGACCCAAAATATCCGAACCTTATCTTCATTTGTACATATATAACGGCGTTTGAAGGTTGATTTAAAGTCGATTTTGGCACATCGGAATTGCAACGTAAGAACACCCTCGGCGGTGTTTGCAGGTCAAATGATACAGTTTGGGACATGTCCCGACGTGCCCTTCAAATGTCAAAATAGCGCCTCACTCGACCCAAACTATGGGTACCTTATCTTCATTTGTACATATAAAACGGCGTTCAAAGGCTGATTTAAAGTCGATTTTGGCACATTGGAATTGCAACGTAAGAATACCATAGGTGGAGTTGCAGGTCAAATGATACAGTTTAGGACTGGTCCCGACGTGCCCCTCAAATGTCAAAATAGCGCCTCATTCGACCCAAAATATCAGTACCTTATCTTCATTTGTACATATATAACGTCGTTTGAAGGCTGATTTAAAGTCGATTTTGGCACATCGGAATTGCAACGTAAGAACACCCTCGGCGGTGATTGCAGGTCAAATGATACAGTTTAGAACATTTCCCGACGTGCCCTTCAAATGTCAAAATAGCGCCTCATTCGACCCAAAATATGGGTACCTTATCTTCATTTGTTTATATATAACGGCGTTTAAAGGCTGATTTAAAGTCGATTTTGGCACATCGGAATTGCAACGTAAGATTACCCTAGGCGGTGTTTGCAGGACAAATGATACAGTTTGGGACATGTCCCGACGTGCCCTTCAAATGTCAAAATAGCGCCTCATTCGACCCAAAATATGGGTACCTTATCTTCATTTGTACATATATAACGGCGTTTGAAGGCTGACTTAAAGTCGATTTTGGCACATCGGAATTGCAACGTAACAACACCCTCGGCGGTGTTTGCAGGTCAAATGATAGAGTTTGGGTCATGTCCCGACGTGCCCCTCAAATGTCAAAATAACGGCCTCATTCGATCCAAAATATCCGTACCTTATCTTCATTTGTACATATATAACGGCGTTTGAAGGCTGATTTAAAGTCGATTTTGGCACATCGGAATTGCAACGTAAGAACACCCTAGGTGGTGTTTGCAGGTCAAATGATACAGTTTAGGACTGGTCCCGACGTGCCCATCAAATGTCAAAATAGCGCCTCATTCGACCCAAAATATGGGAGCCTTGTCTCCATTTGTACATATATAACGGCGTTTAAAGGCTGATTTAAAGTCGATTTTGGCACATCGGAATTGCAACGTAAGAACACCCTCGGAGGTGATTGCAGGTCAAATGATACAGTTTAGAACATTTCCCGATGTGCCCTTCAAATATCAAAATAGCGCCTCATTCGACCCAAAATATGGGTACCTCATCTTCATTTGTTTATATATAACGGCGTTTAAAGGCCGATTCAAAGTCGATTTTGGCACATCGGAATTGCAACGTAAGATTACCCTAGGCGGTGTTTGCAGGACAAATGATACAGTTTGGGACATGTCCCGACGTGCCCTTCAAATGTCAAAATAGCGCCTCATTCGACCCAAAATATGGGTACCTCATCTTCATTTGTACATATATAACGGCGTTTGAAGGCTGATTTAAAGTCGATTTTGGCACATCGGAATTGCAACGTAAGAACACCCTAGGCGGTGTTTGCAGGTCAAATGATACAGTTTAGGACATGTCCCGACGTGCCCATCAAATGTCAAAATAGCGCCTCATTCGACCCAAAATATCAGTACCTTATCTTCATTTGTACATATATAACGGCGTTCAAAGGGTGATTTAAAGTCGATTTTGGCACATCGGAATTGCAACGTAACATCACCCTCGGCGGTGTTTGCATGTCAAATGATAGAGTTTGGGTCATGTCCCGACGTGCCCCTCAAAGTTCAAAGTGACGCCTCATTCGACCCAAAATATGGGTACCTCATCTTCATTTGTTCATATATAACGGCGTTTGAAGCCTGGTTTAAAGTCGATTTTAGCACATCGGAATTGCAACGTAAGAACACCCTAGGTGGTGTTTGCAAGTCAAACCATACAGTTTAGGACATGTCCCGACGTGCCCATCAAATGTCAAAATAGCGCCTCATTCGACCCAAAATATCAGTACCTTATCTTCATTTGTACATATATAACGCGGCATTTGAAGGCTGATTTAAATTCGAAATATGGGTACCTCATCTTCATTTGTACATATATTACGGCGTGTGAAGGGTGATTTTAGATCGATTTTGGCACATCGGAATTGCAACGTGAGAACACCCTCGGCGGTGTTTGCAGGTCAAATGATACAGTTTGGGACATGTCCCGACGTACCCCTCAAAGGTCAAAATAACGGCCCCATTCGACCCAAAATATCCGCACTTATCTTCATTTGTACATATATGACGGCGTTTGAAGGTTGATTTAAAGTCGATTTTGGCACATCGGAATTGCAACGTAAGAACACCCTTGGCGGTGTTTGCAGGTCAAATGATACAGTTTGGGACATGTCCCGACGTGCCCTTCAAATGTCAAAATAGCGCCTCACTTGACCCAAACTATGGGTACCTCATCTTCATTTGTACATATAAAACGGCGTTCAAAGGTTGATTTAATTCCGATGTGCCAAAATCGACTTAAAGCAGCCTTCAAACGCCGTTACATATGTACAAATGAAGATGAGGTACGGATATTTTGGGTCGAATGAGGCGTTAGGCACGTAACAACACCCTCGGCGGTGTTTGCAGGTCAAATGATAGAGTTTGCGACATGTCCCGACGTGCCCCTCAAATGTCAAAATAACAGCCTCATTCGACCCAAAATATGGGTACCTTATCTTCATTTGTACATATATAACGTCGTGTAAAGGCCGAAACAAAGTCGATTTTGGCACATCGGAATTGCAACGTCAGAACACCCTAGGCGGTGTTCGCAGGTCAAATGATACAGTTTAGGACATTTCCCGACGTGCCCTTCAAATGTCAAAATAGCGCCTCATTCGACCCAAAATATGGGTACCTTATCTTCATTTGTTCATATATAACGGCGTTTGAAGGCTGATTTAAAGTCGATTTTGGCACATCGGAATTCCAACGTAAGAACACCCGAGGCGGTGTTTGCAGGTCAAATGATACAGTTTGGAAAAGGTCCCGACGTGCCCCTCAAATGTCAAAATAGCGACTCATTCGACCCAAAATGTGGGTACCTTATCTTCATTTGTACATATATAACGGCGTTTGAAGGGTGATTTTAGGTCGATTTTGGCACATCGCAATTGCAACGTGAGAACACCCTCGGCGGTGTTTGCAGGTCAAATGATACAGTTTAGGACGTGTCCCGACGTGCCCTTCAAATGTCAAAATAGCGCCTCACTCGTCCCAAACTATGGGTACACTCTTAGAAAAAAAGGTTCCAATGGGGTTCTTAAAAGTTGTAAGGAGTTCTCTCCAGAACCTCTCTCACACTTTGAACCTTTTTAGGTTCTGTAGGAAGGCGGCAATGACTCCGTAACAAAACTAAAAGGTATCAGCTGGAGTAAGGGTTCCAATAAGAACCAGTAATTTTGAGAGGAAGGGTTCGTGGAGACTTGTCACATTCTACAAATCGTTTACATGTGCCTGGCAAGAAAAGAGTTAGGACACATTGTTCGTTTTTTTAACTTTTTAAAGTCAATGTCATCAATGCTGGCCTACTTGCATTGTTGGAATTGTACTTTTTGCTTCTAATTTTTCATCGTGAATCCTGGAATCAGAAATAGTAAGTAAATTTTGTATCGACATTTCGCGCAATAATTTCACAAAAGTGATGGGGTCTTTGTCCTCGCACGCGTCGTGAGCGTGTCCAGTACAGTATGCATGCATATAGCTACAACATTACTCAAGTGCGTACGGTTAGTATCACCGTGTACGTTTTCAGCACTGACGTACGTGTGAGAGTTGGTATACGTGTACCGCATCGATAAAATTAACCGCAACTAAAGTTACTAGTCACTTTCTTGTCCTTGCAGCTTGCACTGTGCAGAGGATCGACCAACAATTCCTGATACAGGGTGACAAACGAACAGGTATTTTTATTTAGTTTTCGTGTTTTGTTTATTAGCACTGTATTTGACAGAAAATGTTTTGTTTTTAAGTGAATTTAACTTCAAAATTTTAATTACTTACCAAAACCTTTTTAACTTGGGCACTCGCCAACAACGTAGGCTAGGCCTAACTGTTAGGGCCTAACGTTAGGCCTAGGCTAGGCTAATCTGCTTTTCGTGAACGTTAACGTTACTTCAATAGTCCTAACGTAGCCAAGGTCTAGCCTAGGCCTACACTACAGTACAGGTTAGTATAGGTAATCATGAGTCGATCAGTATCATGAGTCGATCACTGCATTCTAAATGCCAGTACAGCGTGCAGGCGCGATGTGATTGCAATGTATGGATGACCTGCAATGCATTTTCTCCAAACAGTATCAAAAAGAATGATTTGCCTTATTATTTTTGATGTTTAAAGCAAAAATGTTTCTCATGGCCAAATTTTCAGGTTTCGGCACAACTATGAAATAGAAATTTGCAAAAATTACCAAAAATGGTGACCAAAGTGCCTTTGATGAAGCTCTGATTAAAAATTTTGATAGAAAAGACATTTTTCTCTAAGATTATTTACATAACTGTTCTTGAATGTGGTAATTTACAGGATTTTATTTGCTTGTTTTTTGTAGCGATTGACTCAAGATTCCTTCATAAGCATTGTTACATGTACTCCCACCTACATTTCAAAATTCATTTTCTACGGATTACGCGATCCGAACAACACCAAAATATAGCACAATGAGGAAGACATATAACAAAATATTACTGCAAATTTATTTAATTTTTGTAAATGTTTTAATATTTTTATGGTCACAATGTTGGTTAGGTGATCGACTCATGATACGCCCAGTATACTACAGTACAGGTTCGGCCTACACTGCAGGCCGAACGTTAACCAAGTACTAGGCCCCGCCTGGGCCACTATAGGACTTGGCATAGTTAGCCTACCTAGGCCCAGGCCTAATTCAAATCCAACTAAGATTTAGGAGCCTATGCATGTTCTTGTAGGCCTAGGCTACATCAGTGATGCACATAGGCCTAGGCCTAGGGGGGCCCACTTTGATAAATGTCTTAGTGCATGAAGTCTTACATGCGTAAGTTCAGTTAGGGCCTAATTCTAAACAAGGTAGCCTACTTTTCAACAAGGTGCCTCATAGAGGCTTCACTTTGATACGGACATAGCCCTCAATCAGGGCCTAGTATACTACGCTCCGTAAGACTACACTCCGAATACAAGGCCCTTATTCTCTGCACAGGCATTTCCAGTAAATAGGACAATAATGATATATCACAAATTTTCCGTACCTTGCGATCACATGACACTAACGAGCACTAAATACAATCAGTTACTTTTATACCTTCCTTTTTTGGCAACTTATAAAGCGTCATTCGGTTTTCTGCAAGAAATTTTCAAGAAAATTGGTCTTATTTTCACCTGCGATGCGAGGCCTAACTCCTTGGCAGACAAAATGACTTTTTAATCCCATAATCCTACTCGGCATTCCGCTCCACAACCATACCCAACTGCGTATGCGAATGATCTTTATATCATACATCGAAAAGTGTCGTAGTGTAAGAACCACCTCAGCCCATTGACGCAGATAATAACCCATGATCCTACTCGGCTTTCCGCCATTTCGTCTACTCGACTGCGTATGCGAAGAATCTTTATAAAGCATGGTGCAAAAGTTCCATACAAAAATATCACTTTGACCTATTGACGCAGACGGTTGAGCTAACGGTTGTCAAAGGTCACTGCAGATAGCTCGAAGCAGACGACTACTTGAAGGCAGCCTGGTAGTGAAATAATAAGTCATTTTTTCGTAAAATTTATCAACATTTTCACTCATTGAAGGTGTAATAGTGTTTTAATCGTTGTCAACTTACATCTGTGACAGTTTGGTGAGTAACCGAGCCGATTTGTAGTCGTTTGAGTTTAAAGTGTTTGCCACAACGCCGCGGTTGTGGCTAAATCCTGATTTTGTCAATGAATCGCCTAAGGACCTACTACACGGAGCAAAGTGCCAATGGAGCGTAGTGTGTAGGGCCTGATTGAGGACTAATACGGACAGGGACTCATGATAGGCTTAGGCCTAGGTGTGCCGTTTGTCTGTTTAGGCTAGGCCTACTTAACTTTTTCAAAAAGAGTTAGCGTATAGTGAAAATGCATTTAATATTTCTGTAATATATAAGTGCAGATTTTAATAAGTTTTGATAGGCCTAGGGCCTATAGTTCTATAGGGAAAATCAATGTTGGTCAATGTTTTTGTTTTGTTTCATCATTTGTCAGACAAAGCAGCAAAAAGTCTACATCTATATATGTAAAAATATGATACTGGAGAGATTATTTGTGAATAATTTTGATGTGCTGTATTAATTAAAGTAATGATTGTTCAAATCAGTTTCCATATTTATTCTATATAATAGTACAGTATATCACATAGCAGAGATAATTATTTGACCATATCACTTGTGTATATGAAATTATTATGACTTTTCTTCAAAAAACGTAGCCTAGGAATTTACACGCACAATTCATGAATGCATGCTCAACAACTACATAAAAAAACCTCTATAACAGTTTATTTAAAGGGAGAATGCAGTCACCCCAGTAAAGAATTGAACAGTAGACTGGCTCTTGAGAATCATGTGACAGTGTTTTTCTCACTCAGTTGTAAAATTTACAAGGAGCAACTGCTTGATTTATTTTGAATATGCAATATTTATGTTCTAAAATATCGAAAGATAGTTGGAAGCGAAATAAGAAGAAATTTGTGACATTTAGCTACTGCTTCAAAATAAGTTTGGGGCGACAGCTTCTGACCTTTAACGTATGTTACTCTTGGTGTCCTCCAGCATAACATACGTTAAATGGGGTGAATTTTCATCATAGTAACATATTTTCAAGCAGAAACCTGGTGTACTATGCAGTGTTGTCGCCACGCCGGTCGGGCCTAACCGGCACTGGCCCTTGCCGACCGGCACGGAGCTTAAAATTGCTGGCTACCGACCAGCACAAAAATTATCAACTTCAGTAAAAAGGACTTATAAAAATCACAACTTTGACAAATGGAATTGTGAAAACTTTGAACGTCCCCTTTGACCATGAACTTTGCCCGTACATCATCATATGGAATGTGAGTTTGAGCATCGTGATCCTCGGATTTTGAAATGCATTGAAATCATAACAGACACAAGTTATGTAGGAAGATGATCCTACTGTATTCATAGCACTAGCTCACAAAATGAAAATTAAAAAAGGGGAAAATGAAACACTTAAAGGGCAAGAGCAGTCTCCCCAAACTTATTTTGAAGCAACAGCTAAATCTCACAATTGTCTTCTTTTTTCTCTTCAAAGTATCTTTCATAATATTTTAGGACTTTAATATTGCATATTCAAGGTAAACCAATCAGTTACTTCTAGTAAATTTCACATTTGAGGAGAAAAAATATTGTCACGTGACTCTCAAGAGCCAATCATGAAACAGGACAGTCTACTACGCTACTTCAAGTTGGGGTAACTGCATTTCCCCTTTAAGGGCTGAAAAATGGGATAGATCACACTTTTGTAACCCAGTATCATATCTTAACTATCCTTGATATTTTCCAATGGCAGAATGACTTTGGAAGAAATCATCCAAAGCCATCATTTTTCTTCCCATTTTTCATTTGGCACTGTGCAGTACCTACTCTACACCTCAGAACATTGTAATACATTGAAATTCTGTAATACATTGTAATACATTGTAAGTCTGCATGCCTGTTTATGTTTGTATTTATCACTAGAGATATTTTTTAGGATAGTTATAACCACAAAGTGTACTAATCATTTTTTTTTTCTGAGGATGGCCGAAGAGTGGAGTGTAGGGGATGTTGGGATGTGGCTCAAGGAGAATGATTTTTCAGAGGAGGACGTTGAGCACTTTAAAGGTAGGATACACATGAGATTCCAGAACAATTACTCAGGAAATATGTTTGAAAGTTGGCAGATAGTTTAAGGAAGGGTGGGCACTAATTTTCCAAAGTGGATGTGAAGATATTTATTTTAGGAATTTGTTTTATAATTTTCCACCCCAACACTGCTGTGAAAGTATCAATAATAGTTAGTTGGTGATTGTCATACCCTCATTTATGCATCGATGCAGGAGGGTCATGTCTGGGGTTTGGCAGTCATTCAAAGCACTAATACCATAGCTGTTCTCAGCCTCAAGCCAGCCGAATGCGCCCTACATTACGTGATATCGCCTACCACTGTGGACAGTACGTCCACAACCCGACCTCTGGCCATTAGAGAATTCCGCCCCTTGAACGGTGAACATTTATACTGTGACCTTGATTTCCGAATCTAGCAGTGCAGTGACGTATTTTTGCGCTTAACCTTCTCATACTGGTCTTCCACCTTCAAAAGATTCTAAGGATCGATTACACTGCTAGTCTTTGTTTGGGCTGTGTATACCTGTTGCAATTACCAAGGTCACTTAATTACTTGCGGTTTCCTATCATTAAAAAATCGGCCAAGTCATGACGGAATTGGCCAAGTCGTGACGCCCAGTTTCAAGGGGAAGATTTTTCTAATGCCACTGGGACGCTTATGCAGATTTTTTTCAAATTTCAAAATTTTAGGCTATCTGTTGGTGTGAACATGAAGTAAAGTCCTGACTTTTCAGCCGGAAGTTGGGCTTTGCACTGTTCAGTGGTAGACAATTTGAGTAAGGGCAATATCACGTTATGCAAGTGAGCGCTTAGAGCAAAACAGGGCTACTCAGGAGGGACACAGGGAGCCGTGCTCTGGGCAATCTCCAGGGACTGTTCCTGGTAACTCCTGGGATGGCTCCGAGTTTTTTTTTACTAAATTTTGAGCATGCACAAAACATTCAGGGTTATGGCCGTGAGTTGCAACAAAGGGTGCACACAGGGCTCGCCTGGGGTCTTCAGGTCTCGCTCAGGCCTACTCTAGGTACTCAAAGAGTATGCTCAAGGATACAAAATTGAAAAGAAACCTTCGTAGTTGTAATAAACTGAGCCACTTTTGGACAAACATTTTACAACTAGCAGTATATGTCTCCCATCAAGGGCCCAAACTGTGTTGAAGAAATCCTACTGAGAAACGAACTGGTCTTTGACAGCCTTGGTCTGCTGTGCGGGGCAGCGCATAATAACTTCGTCTGCATATTCAGCGATGATTGCTTTGCATGTTTCAGGTTTTATGATAGCAATATGGTGTTATTGGCCACCCTAAAAGTGTACTGCAAGGACATGTTTGAGTCTTCAGTTGCCAAGTATTGAACAGAGGGCAATCACCAGTTATCTCATTCCTACTCTCAGGGCTGATTGAAAAGCTTGGAATAAGTCCTGATTGACACATTCAAAATTCCTTAAGGCGGTTGGATCTTGATTCCCTTACCAGTTTACCCATCAGTTCCTTAATACATTGACCATATTTGGGTCGATGTAGCAGCCAAGATCAGCTTCAACAACTATAAAAACGTCCTTTTTTCCGGCGTTGGCATCACTTAGCTGATCCACTCACAGCCCTCGAAAATAGCCTCGGCATTCGGCAATGCCGAGGTAAATGCCGAGACAAATTGACTTGACTTCGGCAAAAATTTTGCCGAGGCGATAGATTGCAGGACGCGCGTACGGGGACTTACCGGTTACGAATGCTGCACACTAGGCCTACACGGCTCGAAATGCAGTTCGAGTAGCGACTTGAAAAGAAATTGTTTTCTGATAAAATTTCCACCACGATCGTAACATGAGCAAATATATTCAGTATTATTGCTTTATATACAAAACATAGTTGGAATTTTTCAAGTTTTAACGGAAAATCTTGATTTAAAAAGTTTGTCACGATAGGTATTTACTGTATGTACAAAACTCACTGTCTGCTGTCAAGAAAATGATCACTGTACACACATGAGTATGACACAGCAGAGTGTGACCTTTAGATTTCAGAACCAGCCGTTTATCTTTTTTAATGTGTAATAAAGTGGGGAAAATTCCCAAAGCGGCTGTATTGGTTTTATCAATGGAATTCCGGAGCTTAAACAAACAAATTACGTTAACCTACTGTGGTAGAAGTTTGTAAACAAGTAGCATCGGACAGTTACCAAATGCCGAGGTAAAGTGTATTTTTGCCGAAGTAAATCCTTTTTACTTCAGCAATTTTTTTGCCGTAGCCAATATCTTATTTGGAAGGGCTGCACTCACAACAGCAACTCCCATGGGGGCATTCAGCACAGTCTGTTGTTGGCACATGAAGCCCAGCAATACGTATTCCCCTCTATTGCTCCATGATCAAGCTATAAAAAGATTCTTCCCTCCAAAACAAGTTGGATGTCACCAATATGCAAACGGGTCAAGTACAGGGTGAATTTGGGTCTCACTCGGGGCTCAGTCTGGTCTCGCTTTCTGTACTTGGGGTACATTCGTGAAATTCGGGGCACGCCCAGGGACTACTCAGGGTGAGCATGGTCCGGTACTTGGGGTACTCTTAAGTTCACCCTGGGCGCACTCAGGCTAAAGTCAGGCTGTTTTCGTTCCAGACACACTTGGGGACATTTTGTCATCAAGCTGGCCTGCAGTTAAAATCGAGTGACACTCAGGACACTCGGCTAGCTCAGGGCTTATATGGATGGGGAGCTTAAGAACTTTCTTTTCCAGTTTCATTATCAGAAAGTGATGATCTATACACAGTAACTACATTATGTCTTTAATGTTAATGGGAATGCAGCTTTCTGTAAAAGGTAAAATTTAGGCAGATCAAGTGATTGTCAGAATTAAGATATACATCATAGTCCTATGCTTTAATGAAATGATTTGTGCTTACCTGAAGTAGCTATACTAAATGTAATGTTGAAGAGATGTATAAGTTAATACGTGTAGTGACATCACTCTTACTCAAATCGACTACAGCTGAACAGTGCAAAACCCGAACTTTGGGGGGAAAGTCGGGATTTTACTTGATGTTCACACCAACAGACTTTAGCTTAAACTTGGGAAAAATCAATAAACATGTGATAAACCTGATAAGGATCCCAGTGGCTATAATATATAGGTGTGAACATCAAGTAAAATTCCGACTTTTTCCCAAAAATGTCGGGTTTGGCACTGTTC
Source organism: Holothuria leucospilota (assembly GCA_029531755.1). Lineage (NCBI taxonomy): Eukaryota > Metazoa > Echinodermata > Holothuroidea > Aspidochirotida > Holothuriidae > Holothuria > Holothuria leucospilota. The sequence continues at coordinate 37,938,476 of CM055978.1, forward strand.
AGTGGTAGGCCATTTGAGTGAGGGCGATATAATGTAATGTTTTTTTGACATATCTGGCATGGTATCATAAAGGTTCATGATTCCAAACACTGTCGCAATTGTAGGTGTTTTATGGCTTAAAATGATTCTTTTCTGTTCTCTTAATGTAGAAAATGAAATAGATGGCCAGACCATGTTGAGCCTTAATGACCGCATGCTCGCAGATTTATTTCCATCCAAAATAGTGAAACAGGTTCGTTTCAGAAAATTGCTGAAAAGCTTTACTGATGGTTTATCAGAAGGGTCAATGGAATCAACTTAATATCAAATCCACTGTGAGTGTTGTAATTACTTGAGTAAATAATGACTTAGATTAAGAAATTTGACTCTATAGTCCTGATCCATTTTTGAGACAGGGAGTCTGCATTATTTGAACACCTGTGCCACCACTTCAAGTGACTCAAGCCATTTTTGGAAAAAAAAAAACTTGACTGAGTTGCTGTGTCTGGTGCCTCTAGTCAGACACAGTCATTCCAAGAGAATTTTTCATTTAATATTGTGTCATAAATGAGTTGTAAGATGGCACCTTATATATTAATGGTGCTACAATTTGCTTTGTGACTACATATGTAAAAGAACTTGTGCTTGACTCTATCAATATTGATAACTTGAAGTGAATTAATTGACAAAAGTACATAGAGGATTCATGAGGTGCTTGAAAAGACTGCAGGCCCTGCATGCATGACCAAGCTTCAGTAGAAATTGGGTGCATGGAATGAATTCTCTTTTAGCCCAAAGTTATCAAGGAGCTGACCACAACTTATCTCTAACAATTAAGGTGATAAATCTCAGCTCTGTCAGCCCAGTGTGCATTCAAGTGTGTAGTTACTTGTTGGTGCATACTTGCCATCTCGCTGGTATAAACTGCAGCTTTTGTCATCCCTAAACTGGATTATTGTTGAAATCACCCATGCATGTCAAGCAGCCTGAAAGCTGCTTGCACATCTTTGAGGAGTTTGCTGATCTTGCCAGAACAAAAGCAGCAAGGAAACCACAAAACAAACAAAGCAGTCAAACACACTAATCCCTTGTTACCCTGTTGTGCCTGTCAGCTCGGGACTTAGGCTGTATTGGAAGATTCATAGCATGTGTAGTGTACCTAAAGCCAAAAATATATGTCACAAAGCTTGAAAAATAAATTCAAATAGTCCAACTCCCATTTTCACAGGGTACTCCTGAGTTGACATATAAAATATTGAAACTTCTTCTTTCCATTTAAAATGGGAGATTGCACAATTATATATCTGTGATGTCATTCTTGTACTATACTCAAATTACTTTCTTTGTTTTTTTTTGCTTTTACGAAAGTTATTTCACCCTGCCCTGAATTGTGATGATTGTCTTACTGTTATGGGGTGACTAATTTACTATACAAGGCCTCTCCACACAACATGCTATGCAAGAAAACAGTTAATTTTTCAAGGCTATGGGAGCTTTTTAATTTCAAGAGGAAACAAAAGAGGTTATGTGAGTTGTACAAGGACATCACAGATTATTGTGCAATTGACTATTTCAAATAAAGTGAATATCTTTAAACATTTTATATCTCAGCAATTGAATAAGATATGAAGATGGATGAATAGAATTTATTTTCCAACCTCTAAAAATATATATTCTAAAACTATAGACTGTAGGTCCACTTTAATGATTTGAAGTAATTGACTCAAAGTCTCAGTACTGCAGTGTGAATTGATCAACCCACGTCATGACTTGAGACTTGACGTCAAGTGCCCTTATACCAACTTAAAGACTGATGAACAGACTTTGGATCGAGTATGGCAGCTTAGCTTGCAAGGTGTATGGCCCTGTACATACCTGGACATAAGGTTTTGAAATTAGCAAGTGAAGACTCATAAGGGTGATTCCATATAAATAAGGGAGCCAGTAGATTTTGGTGTCCCATTTACATTGTGATATATTTCACCTTCAAATTGGCAGAGCATAAAAGCATTTAAAGTAGAGGGAGATGGTGTCAGTCACAAGCTTTAGTGGTACCTTATACATTCTACAAAGCACTAAACATATCGATAGCTTGTTATGATATTATGTGCCCAAAACTGATTTTTTTTCCCGTGTAAATGGGACACCAAGGGCATGACATTTACACATTCAGTAAATCGTTTTTCCTTTTTACAATGAGCTGTATAAAACCCCTAAATCTTGAATAGGTTTTAAGATGTATCTTTAGGAAGCATTTGAGTAGTACTTTGGAATATATGCATCTCTACTAATTCTGTTCGTGCAAAATGGAAAAGCACTGTGAACAGAGCACAGATTCACCGTGTAAAACTTTGTGTAAATTTTTGGTGTTGCACTGCAAATATAAATTTGTCATTTTACCACAGTTGTACTTGAAATATTTAAAAGTATCTTGATGTATTTCCAATTACTATATAGTCACTATTTAAAAATGCAAAGTTTGCCCAATTAACAAAGCTGTGCATAGTTAAGTTTTGAGAAGAAAGTTTCACTTAGGAAACGGGACACTGCGGGACACCAAACGTTGTCCCACTTTTAAGGGGTACATTTTCCACAAGCTCAACTCAGTCTCCTCACTTTGTGCATTTCCATTCCATAGAAGATCAAAAAGCATACCACCTACAATGTAGCACATCCATTTTAAGAGAACTTTAATTATGCTTTCAATATTATGTAGAAAATCTGTTTTTGGTGTCCCGGCCATTTACACGGGGAAGAATGAGCATACTTTGAACCGTAAGTATTGTTAGGAATAATTGTTTTCAAACTTTTGACATGATTTGCACTTTCCATGTACCCAAACATAATATGAAAAGGTAAAATTTCTGCTTAGCTTTTAAATTATGGAACTTGAAATTTTACCCAAATGTCACAAGTTGACTCCCTTATTTACGGAATCACCCATAAACAAGTGCACCTTCATTGACTGTGCAGAGTATATATAAACAGTCATGTGTTCATTGCATTATTGTTGCAGAGATAAAGAAGAGGTAGCTGAGGAAGAATCCATGGAGAACGGCTGGTCACAAAACTTTAAATTCCCAAGTATGCCTCCTAGGCTGCAAGAAGCCCTGAATAAAAAAGACCGAGAATTTTTGAAAAAAGGACGCAACAAACTGAGGGACCTGTTGGTCAACTTCCTTTATCAGTCCATTACCAGATACACGCTGTAAGTCTGTATATAAGGAATCTCATTTTTGTTATCTGCATGCATGTATATTTGTGACACCTACAATCCTGGACAAAATTATATGGGAAAAAAATCCTCTGCCCCACCTCAGTGTTGGTTTTGAAAGTGAATGAAAGTTAAGCACTGATGAAAAGTGTGCACCTTTTGTTTCCTCAACATTGAACAAGGGGTGGAAGGCCCCAGGTCCAGAAGTGTCCCAACAATTTTGTCCATGATTGAAGCTTGTAAATATATCTTGAGTATAAAGTAAGTTTGGCGCCTTGATATCATGCACACTGGTGTTTTGGTTTCAATGATAAGAGAAACCTATGCATTCATGATGGTATGTGTGTGTATGTATGAGTGTATGTGTGTCCATGACACTTTGCTTGTTAACACGATACATCAAGAAGGAAAAGTTGGCCCAGTTCTCAGACTTGGTACTTAGATGCCCTATATTGAGAGGAAGAACCGTGGAGAGGAAGAAAACCTTGTTTTTGATGGAGGTTAAAGGTCATCTGGGGTCAAACTCTGAAGACCTTGTTTACATGATATCTCAAGGTAGGAAGCTTGGAATGTTGTACTTAGTGTGTAGATCCATTATGGTGAGACAAAGAATCCTATCCTTTTTGGTGGAGGTCAAAGGTCACTGGGGGTCAAACCCTTAAAACACAAGTGAACACGATATCTTAGGGATTTCAACTTGGATAGATTTCATACTTAGTATGCAGATGTGTTATGGTGAGACCGACTAAGAACCCTTTTATTTTTTGAAGGAGGTCAAAGGTCATATGGGTCACAGGCATCAACCGCTGAAGACCAAGATCTTTATTTGGGGTCACCACAGGTCAAAAAGGAAATTTTCCAAGAATTCCCAATATTTTTTTCAGGATCACCCCACTTGTCCATTGAAAACACAAATTTCCAAGGTTTTTTCCTGGGGTCACCAGACTTCAAAAAGAAAAATGTCCCAGCATTTCCAAAGATCAAATATGAAGATGGCATATTTTACCCATCACTGAAAGAAATGGGATAACATGGCATCATTAATTGGAATTATCAAAACCTCCATGCTTTATTGCATTCTGGTTTATATTAATCAGGACTGACCCTGATTTTTCATGAGATCAAATTACTTTTAAGGCCAAAAGTACTCCATTGGAAGAAAAAATGCAAATAACTCACCTAATCATGGAAAGCAAAATTGTATCTTTGTTTCATTTTAGCAGAACTTGAACTCATTTCCAATGTACTGTTTCCAAGTTAGCAGTAGCATACAGTTCTAATATCGTATGGTGGGCTTCTGGTCATTGTACTCTTATGTACACACTATAGGCCTAGACCATTGACTGAACATACTAATGATGACCGGGACTTCATCCAATCAGATCACAGTGAAGAATGATAGGAGTGATTGAGAGGATGTGCAAAACCTACCGTATATACTTCGGCTAAGCCGCTTAGGCAAACGGTTAGCATTTATGACTGACTGGTTGGCGGGAATTTCGGTACCCTTCATTTTACCTCGGAATAACTAAATTCCGGTGTTACTTATGAGAAAATTTTGGTATGCAAGTAAACTAGCAAAAGAACAGTTAATGTAACTTTAACAGTGCTTTTTTGATTCCTTGCCGAAGGCAGGCAAGGAATCTATGCGATGGTGATGTCGTGTGTGTGTGTGTGTGTGCGTATGTGACGGCTTAGCTTGTTTACACGATATCTCAAGAAGGGAAAGTTGGACAGTTCTCAAACTTAGTACATAGATGGCCCATATTAAGAGAAAGAACCCTATTGTTTTTGGTGAAGGTCAAAGGTCATCTGGGGTCACCGGGGGTCAAAATCTGAAAACCTTGTTTACACGATATCTCAAGTTAGAAAGCTTGGATAGATTTCATGCTTGGTATGTAGATGTGTTATGGTAAGAGAAAGAACCCTATTGTTTTTGGTGGAGGTCAAAGGTCATCTGGGGGCCAAAATCTGAAAACCTTGTTTACACGATATCTCAAGTTAGAAAGCTTGGATAGATTCCATGCTTGGTATGTAGATGTGTTATGGTAAGAGGAAGAACCCTATTGTTTTTGGTGAAGGTCAAAGGTCATCTGGGGTCACCGGGGGTCAAAGTCTGAAAACCTTGTTTACATGATATTTCAAGGTAGGAAGCTTGGATAGATTTCATAGAAAGTATGTGGATGTGGTATGGTGAGAGGAAGATTTCTGTTATTTTTGGTGGAGGTCAAAGGTCGTCTGGGATCACTAGGGGTCAAACTCAGAAAACCTTTTTTATACCATATCGCAAGGTAGGAAGCTTGGATTGATTTCATATGTGGATGCGTTATGGTGCGAGGAAGAAGCGTATAGTTTTGGTGGAGGTCAAAGGTCATTTGGGGTCACCAGGGGTCAAAGTCTGAAAACCTTGTTTACACAGTATCTCAAGGGAGGAAGCTTGGATAGATTTCATACTAAGTATGTGGATGTGTTATGGTGCGAGGAAAAACCCTATTGTTTTTTGTGGAGGTCACAAGCCATTTGAGGTCACCAGAGGTCAAAAACTGAAACTTTGTAAACATGTCATTACAAGGGAGGAAGCACAGATAAATCCCTTCTCATTCGTTTTATTTTTTTTTTCATTTTTTTGTGGTTATTCAAGTTTCGGTTTAAAGGTCATGTGACATGAGCTGATGTGAGCAGGGGTCAAATTGTGACCACAACATAAAAAATGATGTAGAAGAGAAGTATAAATTTGATGGATGAACCTCAGTGTAACAAAGCACCCCCTTTCGGCAAGGAATCACTAAGCCTTTTGGCTTTCTGGTTCATTTGTAGTTTCAGGCCCCTTGATTTCTCATTCGGCTCCTAGATTACATGAGCTAGGGGCCCAGTTGGCTCCCAAAGTTTGAAGGTTTATTTCGACCCCTGCAGAGCCACAGAAGTCTAAAGGCCTATTTACACGATGCGATTTTTGCTTGCGTCTGTCGCATGAGTCTAAAATGCACGAACCGTCATGATGAAACTGTTTGTTTCTTCCTTGCAGTGTTGTTCGGCGCTAATTAGTCTGCACTGTGCACGTGGTCTATTGTCACTTACCTGATTGGTCATAGTTGCGTCTTGCTTGCGATGTCGCATGGAATTAGAACATGCGTCTTGGTGCATGCGACATCGCAAGAGTCATAAAATCGTGTCGCAGGTACAGTTTACACGGTACGTTTTAGACGCATGCGTCAGACGCATGCGACAGATGCAAACAAAAATCGCATCGTGTAAATTGGCCTTAACAGTTTAATATTGCTGGAGGCTATTTTGTCAAACAAGTGTAACCGACTGTACAAGTCATTGTTGACCAACCAGAGCGACATGGTATTGTTTGCATATAAAAGTCAATCGCAGTGCTTTTATCAACTATCGATTAAACTCTTGGACTATTCCTAAATATGCTTGGGCCGAGAGTTGCTAGTTGTTTTGGGTGTGGGGGATGCCATATCCCCATTAACTGTTCAGTACCTCTCTTCAGTTAAGATGACCCAAACTGTCACGTCTCACACATTCTTGTATCCACACATTCGCTCTCCACTAGGTTTGTGTCCTTGAATTAACAGTGGAGACACTTTGTAAGGTGGAAAACAATAAAAATTTTAACTGTTTGTAACTGGATATAAAACTGAGAGATCATCTGCTAATTCCCTGCAATTTTTCTCTTACAGAATGCCTGCCCCATACAGTTGTGGACTTTGCAGAAGAGCTGTTCGTAAGCACTTCTTCACTGTACTTCAGTATGTTAGACATCTAGAAATATCACACCAACACCAGTCACGATTTTCTGTTACTTGTGGTATTGACAATTGCCCAAAACAATACCAGAAAGTTCGCTCATTCAAAAAGCATCTTTCACGTAGCCACAGTAATGTTTGGAGGCGGCAAGAACTAGAAGTTCAGCATGATGCTGAAGCTGAAGAATCTGATGAGGAATCTGATGAAGAATCTGATGAGGAATATGGTGAATTAGTTGATATTAACAATTTCAATGAACAGGGACATGTTGAAGATTTGGATTATCTGAGTAAGTCAATATGCTTGATGACATTAAAAATGAGAGAAAAGCATATTATTCCTGCAGTTGTAACAGAAGAAATCTGTCATACAGTAAAGGAACTTCTTCTGATGTATCTTGGAAAGTCATCAGGACTTCATATTGGTGATGAAGGACAAATTGGAGATGCTCATTCTGAGTTGATAGAATCAGTATCCCAAGGGTTTGAGAGAGTGTCAACTGAACATAAACTGTTGCGGTACTGTAGTGACAGTTTGAATATGGTATCCCGAACTGAAATTCTTTTGGGTCAAGATGAAAATGGTAAAAAACACACCACTGCAGTATGTACCCATTCTTGAAGTAATCAACCAAGTGCTTCAGAATAAGGACATTGTTGCTCATATTTGCCAACAGGAGAAATCAGTGAAAGACTCTGACATAATGTTTGATCATGATGATGGTCTGTTTTTCACAGAACATTCATTTTTGGTTTCGATGATAAGAGAAACCTATGCAACTGTGCTGGCGTGTGTATGTATGTATGTGTGTGTGTGTATGTGTGTATGTGTGTTTGTGACACTTGCTCGTTAACACGATATCTCAAGAAGGGAAACTCTGACACTTCTCAAACTTGGTACATAGGTGCCCCATATTAAGAGGAAGAACCCTATTGTTTGTGGTGGGGGTCGAAGGTCACCTGGGGTCACCAGGGGTCAAACTCTGAAAACCTTGTTAACACAATATCTCAAGGTAGAAAACTTGGACGAATTTCATACTTAGTAGGGTAGATGCGTTATGGGGAGAGGAAGAACCCTATTGATTTTGGTGGAGGTCAAAGGTCATTTGGGGTCACCAGGGGTCAAACTTAGAAAACCTTGTTAACACGATATCTCGATGTAGGAAGCTTGGATAAATTTCATACTTACTATGTAGATGTGTTATAGAGAGAGGAAGAACCCTATCGATTTTAGTTCAGGTCAAAGGTCATTTGGGGTCAAACACAGGAAACCTTGTTAACACGATATCTCGATGTAGGAAGCTTGGATAAATTTCATACTAAGTATGTAGATGCCTTATGGTAAGGCAGAGAATCCTATTTCTTTTGGTGGAGGTCAAAGGTCATTTGGGGTCACTGGGGGTCGAAAACTGAAAACCTTGTTAGCACAATATCTCAAGGTAGAAAGCTTGGATGAATTTCATACTTAGTATGTAGATGTGTTATATAAAGGGGAAGAACTTTATCGATTTTAATGGAGGTCAAAGGTCATTTGGGGTCACTGGGGGTCAAACTCTGAAAAACTTGTTAACACAATATCTCAAGGTAGAAAGCTTGGATGAATGTCATACTTAGTATGTAGATGCATTATGGGAAGAGGAAGAACCCTATTGTTTTTGGTAGAGGTCAAAGGTCATTTGGGGTCACTGGGGGTCGAAAACTGAAAACCTTGTTAGCACAATATCTCAAGGTAGAAGCTTGGATGAATTTCATACTTAGTATGTAGATGCATTATGGGAAGAGGAAGAACCCTGTTGTTTTTGGTAGAGGTCAAGGGTCATTTGGGGTCACTGGGGGTCGAAAACTGAAAACCTGTTTAGCACAATATCTCAAGGTAGAAAGCTTGGATGAATTTCATACTTAGTATGTAGATGCATTATGGGAAGAGGAAGAACCCTGTTGTTTTTGGTGGAGGTCAAAGGTCATTTGGAGTCATCAGGGGTCTGGCCTTAAAAAAATTTGCAGTCACTTCATACTACTGTAATTCCATGATACTGTAGGTGTGTATGAATCATCGAAACCACAATGCATTTTTGCATTCTGGTTTTCAAGTGCATCAATTTTTCCAAAGTTACAATTACATTTCTATCTTGACGAATTTGAGGTATCCAACCCTCTTGGTTCAAGACGTGGAAAACATAAGCAAAGTGCTGTGTACTTCACCATTGACAATATTCATCCTCGATATAGGTCTAAACTAGAAAATATTTATTTGTGTATCTTGGTCAAGCACTCATATGTTAAGGCATACAGTTACAGCAATATTTTTAAACCACTTATTAAAGATTTGAATCATCTCAAAAACACAGGGATTGCTGTGTCATTTCATGGACAGAATATACTTTTCAAAGGTACAATTTCAACTCTGTCAGGTGATAATTTATCAATGCATGATGTTGGAGGATATCAAGTCCACTTTAATCATGGTAGGATTTGCAGATATTGCATGGTCACTAAGGAACATGTTGGCAACCCAGAAATGACAGTTGAAGAAGAATTCTCTCTACGTACTAAGGAGGTACATATGTACCATCTTCAAGCTGTTGAGGAGGATGACACTAATATCCCTATTTATGGTGTAAGAGGTCCTTGTGCTCTAAACTCAGTGGAAACTTTTGAAGTATCAAAATGTCTACCCCCTGATGTAATGCATGATTTACTGGAAGGGGTGTTTCCTTTCGTGATAAAAATTGTCCTAAAGGAATTAGTGAAAAGTAGGATACTCACTATTGAGACTATAAACTCTTGTATCTCACACATGAATTTTGGTCAAAATGATTCAAGTAACAAGCCTCCCCATATTACTGATGGAATGCTGAGAAATAATATGTCAGGAAAGGCATCTGAAAAGTGGTGCCTTTTTCGATTGCTGCCACAGATAATTGGTCATAGTAGGAAATAAAGTGTGGGGAATGTATCTGTTGTGCAGAGAAATTGCAGACTACATTATGGCACCTGTTGTTCGGAAGTCATGGATGCCTTACTTGAGTAATTTAATAGCTGAGTTTTTAGAACTGGTCTCAGATTACACAGAGGAATATGGGTTTCCATGCAAACTGCATTACATTGTGCACTATCCTAGACTTCTTCTGTCGTATGGCCCATTACGGCACTTGTGGTGTATGCGATTTGAGGCACAGCATCAGTACTTAAAGAAGCTTGCTAATGTGATATGTAACTTTAAAAATATGTCAGCAAGCCTTGCACAAAGACACCAACAAAGGCAGTGCTGGGAAATGAATTCCAAATCCCTTCTTGGAGAAAGTTCACAAAAAGGAAACTCTGTTATCAAGTTAGACAGCTTGCCAGCAGCTTTGCAAACTTGTTTTCTAGAAAATCTAGAAAAAATAGCTTAATATATGATGGGGACAGTTTATGGCAGTTGAAAAAGCTTGAGGTAAACAATGTTAAGTTTGAGATCAAAGACTGTTTAGTTGTAGACTTGCTCCATGAGGAAGAGATACCTTTATTTGTTGAGGTTCACTACATTTTAAATTTTCGGGGTTTGTGGTTCATTTGTTGTTGTTTGCTGTTGCCAGAATCCTTTGAATATCACCTTCATGCCTACATAGTTAAACAAACTACAGAATGGTTAATATTTTGTACTGGTGAAGAAGTAGATCATCATACTCTAGATCTGTATCAGGATCATGAATCAATGACATACAATATTCCATTGAGGTATAAAATTACATCAGACATGTAGAGTAAGGTTGGAATATGGCTTGTGAAACCATCTGTCCAGTACGTGGGATTTGGGTTAAAAGAAATTTCATGTAAACACATGAAATTTAAGAAAATATGGCATTGAATGTGTTTCATATACATTTTGTACCCAGCTAAGGATATTGTACCGTGTGAGTTAATGTGGTGAGTGAAGACAAGTTGAAAAGCTCCATTTGAAAAAAAAAAACATTTAGAAGGGCAATTGGTATTTGAAAAACATTTGAAGCTTGTTTCATGGAGTTTATAAATTTGAATTTTTAATGTTTTCATATATACCTGTTGTTGTATACAAAGAATGCAGTATGTGCCTGAGAGTATTGAAGAAGAAAATTTCTTTAACAAGTTTCAAGAGTTTCCAGATTGTTGGATAAAATTATGTTGTATTTCAAAACGTAATAGAGATGGGCAGTTGGTCTTCCCTAAAACATTATTTGTTGTGAATGTGAATTATCTAGAGTTTTAGTTAACTCATATGTCATTTAGTAACCTTCCTGGAAATTGCTGGAATGTTGCATTATGTGCCAGAAATACTTTGCATTCAAAAAAAAAAAAAAAAAAAACTAGATAGAATTCAACAAAGAATGGAAAAATAAAATAATATTATTGTTTGACATACCATTTGAAAAATGGAAGTTTAAAGGTACAATTGGTGTCTGCAAACACGTAACACTTTTTGTCAGTTTGCTGTTTATAGAATTTCAATCCTTATCTATAAACTTGATAAAATTCTACAAAGAGTGGAAAATTGAAAAGTGGTTTGATTGTTTGACATAATATTTGAAATATGCAATTTTTAATGATGCAATTGGTGTCTGCAAAAATTTAACACTTTTTGTCAATTTGCTCAGCTTTGCTCTTTATAGAACTTCAGTCATTGTATGTTACTGCATTCATAACTTGATGGATGAAACGGTCTTCTGGTTGTGTTTTTTGTATTACTACTAATCACTTTTCAGCCTGTAATTGAATATGATAAAGAGCAATAAATTCCTAGAAAACAGTCATAAATGGAATTTGTAGTTTTCTGTTGTTACACACTGATCAGTGTACAGAACCTCTCAGCTTCACTCAGAATCCAAGTTTCCTGTTTTAGGGATTTACAGATGATCGTCAGAGGAAGACAAAAAGGCTTTAACCAACTTATTTCAAGTCTCAAGCAAGTTTCTTGGTAGAACTACAACTCTGTGGAGGAAATAAAGTAATTGGTATCAAGTTAAAGAGCCCAAAATAGTTGCATCAAGGGGTTCTTTATGGAACCATGTACAGTAGACGGATAATAGCCAAGAACCTTGCAGACAGATAAAAGCCAAGCACCTATGAAAGTTCTCCAAAGAACCTATACGAGTTCTGGAAGGCCCCCTGAGGGAACTTGGTTCTTTCAAGAACCTTCATTAAATGGTTCTTAGAAGGAACCTGAAAGGGTGCTCCCTGGAGGACAAGACATAGAACCCTTAGAGGTTCCAAGTTGAACTTTTTAAAGTCCCCTGAGGGAAGGTTCTTTCAAGAACCTTCATTAAATGGTTCTTAGAAGGAACCTGAAAGGGTGCTCCCTGGAGGACAAGAGATAGAACCCTTAGAGGTTCCAAGTTGAACTTTTTTTTCTAAGAGTGTACCTCATCTTCATTTGTACATATAAAACGGCGTTCAAAGGCTGATTTAAAGTCGATTTTGGCACATTGGAATTGCAACGTAAGAATACCATAGGTGGAGTTGCAGGTCAAATGATACAGTTTAGGACTGGTCCCGACGTGCCCCTCAAATGTCAAAATAGCGCCTCATTCGACCCAAAATATCAGTACCTTATCTTCATTTGTACATATATAGCATCATTTGAAGGCTGATTTAAAGTCGATTTTGGCACATCGGAATTGCAACGTAAGAACACCCTCGGCGGTGATTGCAGGTCAAATGATACAGTTTAGAACATTTCCCGACGTGCCCTTCAAATGTCAAAATAGCGCCTCATTCGACCCAAAATATGGGTACCTTATCTTCATTTGTTTATATATAACGGCGTTTAAAGGCTGATTTAAAGTCGATTTTGGCACATCGGAATTGCAACGTAAGATTACCCTAAACGGTGTTTGCAGGACAAATGATACAGTTTGGGACATGTCCCGACGTGCCCTTCAAATGTCAAAATGGCGCCTCATTCGACCCAAAATATGGGTACCTCATCTTCATTTGTACATATATAACGGCGTTTGAAGGCTGATTTAAAGTCGATTTTGGCACATCGGAATTGCAACGTAAGAACACCCTAGGTGGTGTTTGCAGGTCAAATGATACAGTTTAGGACTGGTCCCGACGTGCCCATCAAATGTCAAAATAGCGCCTCATTCGACCCAAAATATCAGTACCTTATCTTCATTTGTACATATATAACGGCGTTCAAAGGGTGATTTAAAGTCGATTTTGGCACATCTGAATTGCAACGTAAGAACACCCTTGGCGGTGTTTGCAGGTCAAATAATACAGTTTGTGACATGTCCCGACGTGTTCCTCAAATGTCAAAATAGCGCCTCATTCGCCCGAAAATATGGGTACCTTATCTTCATTTGTACATATATAACGGCGTTTGAAGGCTGATTTAAAGTCGATTTTGGCACATCGGAATTGCAACGTAAGAACACCCTAGAGGGGGTTTCCAGGTCAAATGATACAGTTTGGGACAATTCCCGACGTGCCCTTCAAATGTCAAAATAGCGCCTCATTCGACCCAAAATATGGGTACCTTGTCTTCATTTGTACATATATAACGGCGTCTGAAGGCTGACTTCAAGTCGATTTTTTCACATCGGAATTGCAACGTAAGAACACCCTCGGCGGTGTTTGCAGGTCAAATGATACAGTTTGGGACATGTCCCGCCGTGCCCTTCAAATGTCAAAATAGCGCCTCATTCGACCCAAAATATGGTACCTTATCTTCATTTGTACATATATAACGGCGTTCAAAGGGTGATTTAAAGTCGATTTTGGCACATCGGAATTGCAACGTAAGAATACCATAGACGGTGTTGTAGGTCAAATGATACAGTTTGGGACATGTCCCGACGTGCCCTTCAAATGTCAAAATAGCGCCTCATTCGACCAAAAATATCAGTACCTTATCTTCATTTGTACATATATAACGTTGTGTAAAGGCTGATTTAAAGTCGATTTTGGCACATCGGAATTGCAACGTAAGATTACCCTAGGCGGTGTTTGCAGGACAAATGATACAGTTTGGGACATGTCCCGACGTGCCCTTCAAATGTCAAAATAGCGCCTCATTCGACCCAAAATATGGGTCCTTTTTTTTCATTTGTACATATATTACGGCGTTTGAAGGGTGATTTTAGGTCGATTTTGGCACATCGGAATTGCAACGTGAGAACACCCTCGGCGGTGTTTGCAGGTCAAATGATACAGTTTGGGACATGTCCCGACGTGCCCTTCAAATGTCAAAATAGCGCCTCATTCGACCAAAAATAAGGGGTACCTCATCTTCATTTTGTACATATATAACTGCATTTGAAGGCTGATTTAAAGTCGATTTTGGCACATCGGAATTGCAACGCGAGAACACCCTAGGCGGTGTTTGCAGGTCAAATGATACAGTTTGGGACATGTCCCGACGCACCCTTCAAATGTCAAAATAGCGCCTCATGTGACCCAAAATATGGTTACCTTATCTTCATTTGTTCATATATAACGGCGTTTGAAGGCTGATTTAAAGTCGATTTTGGCACATCGGAATTGCAACGTAAGATTTCCCTAGGCGGTGTTTGCAGGACAAATGATACAGTTTGGGACATGTCCCGACGTGCCCTTCAAATGTCAAAATACCCCTTCATTCGACCCAAAATAAGGGGTACCTCATCTTCATTTGTACATATATAACGGCGTTTGAAGGCTGATTTAAAGTCGACTTTGGCACATCGGAATTGCAACGTGAGAACACCCTGGGCGGTGATTGCAGGTCAAATGATACAGTTTGGGAAAGGTTCCGACGTGCCCCTCAAATGTCAAAATAGCGACTCATTCGACCCAAAATATGGGTACCTTATCTTCATTTGTTTATATATAACGGCGTTTAAAGGCTGATTTAAAGTCGATATTGGCACATCGTAATTGCAACGTAAGAACACAATAAGCGGTGTTTGCAGGTCAAATGATACAGTTTGGAACATGTAACGACGTGCCTCGAAAATGTCAAAATAACGGCCTCATTCGACCCAAAATATGGGTACCTTATCTTAATTTCTACATATATAACGTCGTGTAAAGGCTGATTTAAAGGTCGATTTTGGCACATCGGAATTGCAACGTAAGAACACCCTGGGCGGTGTTTGCAGGTCAAATAATACAGTTTGGGACATGTCCCGATGTGACCTTCAAATGTCAAAATAGGGGCTCATTCGACCCAAAATATGGTTACCTCATCTTCATTTGTACATATATAACGGCGTTTGGAGGCTGATTTAAAGTCGATTTTGGCACATCGGAATTGCAACGTAAGAATACCATAGCAGGAGTTGAAGGTCAAATGATACAGTGTAAAACTTGTCCCGACGAGCCCCTCAAATGTCAAAATAGCGCCTCATCCGACCCAAAATATCAGTACCTTATCTTCATTTGTACATATATAGCGGCGTTTGAAAGCTGATTTGAAGACGATTTTGGCACATCGGAATTGCAACGTAAGAACACCCTAGGCGGTGTTTGCAGGTCAAATGATACAGTTTGGGACATGGAGGCTGATTTAAAGTCGATTTTGGCACATCGGAATTGCAACGTAAGAACAACGTTGGCGGTGTTTGCAGGTCAAATGATACAGTTTGGGACATGTCCCGACGTGCCCCTCAAATGTCAAAATAACGGCCCCATTCGACCCAAAATATCCGTTCCTTATCTTCATTTGTACTTATATAACGTCGTGTAAAGGCTGATTTAAAGTCGATTTTAGCACATCGGAATTGCAACGTAAGAACACCCTGGGCGGTGTTTGCAGGTCAAATGATACAGTTTGGGAAAGGTCCCGACGTGCCCCTCAAATGTCAAAAGAGCGACTCATTCGACCCAGTACCTTTTCTTCATTTGTACATATATAGCATCATTTGAAGGCTGATTTAAAGTCGATTTTTGCACATCGGAATTGCAACGTAAGAACACCCTAGGCGGTGTTTGCAGGTCAAATAATACAGTTTGTGACATGTCCCGACGTGTTCCTCAAATATCAAAATAACGGCTTCATATTTGAGGGGCAACGTCGGGAAATGTCCAAACTGTTTTAAAGTTTACAATTTTTTTGTTATTGGGTGACCCCGTGCAAAAAAAAAACACCGACTAGGGTGTTCTTACGTTGCAATTCCGATGTGCAAAATCGACTTTAAATTCGCAGCCTTCAAATGATGCTATTATATGTACAAATGACAGATAAGGTACTGGGTCGAATGAGTCGCTTTTTTGACATTTGAGGGGCACGTCGGGACATGTCCCAAACTGTATCATTTGACCTGCAAACACCGCCCAGGGTGTTCTTACGTTGCAATTCCGATGTGCCAAAATCGACTTTAAATCGGCCTTTACACGACGTTATATAAGTACAAATGAAGATAAGGAACGGATATTTTGGGTCGAATGGGGCCGTTATTTTGACATTTGAAGGGCACGTCGGGACATGTCCCAAACTGTATCATTTGACCTGCAAACACCGCCCAGGGTGTTCTTACGTTACATATTCGACTTGTGCCAAAATCGTCTTTAAATAAGCTCCATGTCCAAACTGTATCATTTGACCTTGCAAAACACCGCCTAGGTGTTCTACGTTGCAATTCCGATGTGCAAAATCGTCTTCAAATCAGCTTTCAAAACGCCGCTATATATGTAACAAATGAAGATAAGGTACTGATATTTTGGGTCGCGATGAGGCGTATTTTGACATTTGAGGGGCTCGTCGGGACAAGTTTACACTATCATTTGACCTTCAACCTCCTGCTAGGTCATCTTACGTTGCAATGCCGACTTGTGCCAAAATCGACTTTAAATCAGCCTCCAAAAAACGCCTTATATATGTACAAATGAAGATGAGGTAACCACATTTGGGTCGAATGAGCCCCTATATTTGACATCTTGAAGACTCACATCGGGACATGACCCAAACTGTATTATTTGACCTGCAAACACCGCCCAGTGTGTTCTTACGTTGCAATTCCTATGTGCCAATATCGACCTTTAAATCAGCCTTTACACGACGTTATATATGTAGAAATTAAGATAAGGTACCCATATTTGGGTCGAATGAGGCCGTTATTTTGACATTTTCGATTGGGCACGTCGTCTACATTGTTCCCAAACTGGTATCATTTGACCTGCAAACACCGCTTATTGTGTTCTACGTTGCAATTACGACGTGCCAATATCGACTTTGAATCAGCTTTTTAAACGCCGTTATACATAAAACAAATGAAGGTAAAGTGGTACCCATATTTTGGGTCGAATGAAAGTCGCTATTTTGACATTTGAGGGGCACGTCGGAACCTTCCCAAACTGTATCATTGACCCTGCAATCACGCCCAGGTTGTTCTCAGTTGCAATTCGATGTGCCAAAGTCGACTTTAAATCAGCCTTCAAACGCCGTTTATATATGTACAAATGAAGATGAGGTACCCCTTATTTTGGGTTGGGCGAATGAGGGGTATTTTGTGACATTGTAGGCACGTCGGACATGTCCAAAATGATAATTTGTCTGCAAACAACGTCTAGGAAATCTTTACGTTGCACTTCGATGTGCCAAAATCGACTTTAAAGATCAGCCTTCAACGCCGTATATATGAACAAATGAATGATAAGATAAAAACAATATTTTGGGTAACATGAGGCGCTATCTGTGACATTTGAAGGGTGCGTCGGGGACATGTCCCAAACACTGTATCATTTGATCCTGCACCAACATCGCCTGGGTTGTTCTTCGCACGTTGCAATTCCTGATTGCCAAAATCGATCTTTAAAATCAGCCTTGCAATGCAGTATAATATGTACAAAATGAGATGAGGTACCATTATTAATTTGGCGAATGATAGCGCTATTTTGACATTGACAAAGCACGTCGGACATGTCCCAAACTGTATTATTTGACCAGCAAAACACCGGCTAGGGTGTTCTGAACGTTTTGCAATTCCGATGTGCGAAACTCGACTAAAATCACCCTTCAAAACGCCGTAAATACATGTACAAATGAAAAAAACATGGACCATATTTGGGTGGTCGAATGAGGCGCTTATTCTTGACATTTGAAGGCTCACGTCGGGACATGTCCCAAACAGTACATTATGTCCTGCAACACCGCCTATAGCAAGGTTACATCTTACGTTGCATTTCACGATGTGCTTAAAATCGACTTTTAAATTAGCCTTCAAACGCCGCTACATATGTACTAAATGAAGATAAGTGTACGGATATTTTGCGGTTGTCGAATGAGGCGCTTATTGACATTTTGAAGCGGCACGTCGGGACATGTCCCAAAAACCGTATCATTTGACCTACAACTGCGTTTTATGGTATTCTACTCCTTGCAATTACGATGTGCCAAAATCGACTTTTATAAGTTAAATCTCACTTGAGAACGCCGTAATATATGTACAAGTGAAGATAAGGTACCATATTTTTGTGTCAAATGAGGCGCTATTTTGACATTTGAGGGGCACGTCGGGACATGTTGCAAACTCTCTTATTTGACCTGCAAACACCGCCGAGGCGCTGTTACGTAGTGCAAACTCCGATGTACCACGTGAAAAATCGACTGAAGTCAGCCTTCAATAACGCCGTTATATATGTACAAATGAAGACAAGGTACTAATATTTTGGGCGAATGAGGCGCTATGTTGACATTTGAAGGCGCACGTCGGGGGGGGGGGAATTGTCCCAAATACTGTATCATTTGACCTGGAAACCCCCTCTAGAGTGTTTCCTTACGTGCAATTCCGAGTGTCCAAAATCGACTTTAAGTCAGCCTTCACAACGCCGTTAATATAATTTACAAATGGAAGATAAGGTACCATATTTTCGGGTGGACTGAGGTCGCTACTTTGGACATCTGAGGGACACGTCGGGACATGTTCCACAACTTGTATATTTGACCTCCAAAACACCGACAAGGGTGTCTTACGTTGCAATTTCGATGTACCAAAATCAGACTTTTAAATCACCTTTGAACGCCGTTATATAGTACAAATGAAGATAAGGTACTGATTATTTGGGTCGAATGAGGCGCTATTTTGACATTGGATGCGGCACGTTCGGGGACATTAGTAAAACTGTATCATTTGACCTGCAAACCACCACCTAGCGGTGTTCTTACGTCTGCAATCCGAATTGCCAAAATTCGACTTTAAATCAGCCTTCAAACGCCGTTATATTATGTACAAATGAAGATGAGGTACCCATATTTTGGGTCGGAATAGAGGCCGCCATTTTGACATTTGAAGGGCACGTCTGGGGACATGTCCCAAACTGTATCATTTGCTCTGCAAACCACCGTTTTAGGGTAATCTCACGTTGCAAATCCGATGTGCCAAATCGACTTAAATCAGCCTTTAAACGCAGTATTATATAAAACAAATGAAGATGAGGTACCCATATTTGGGTCGAATGAGGCGCTATATTGACATTTGAAAGGCACGTCGGGAAATGTTCTAAACTGGCATCATTTGACCTGCAATCACCGCCGAGGGTGTTTGTCTCTACGTCTGCAATTCCGATGTGCCAAAATCGACTTAAATCAGCCTTAAAACGCGCTTTATATTGCTACAAATAAAGATAAGGTACTGATATTTTGATCGAATGAGGCGCTATTTTGACATTTGAGGGGCACGTCGGGACCAGTTCTAAACTGTATCATTGACCTGAAACTCCAAACTATGGTATTCTTCCGTTGCAATTCCAGGCG
This sequence comes from Holothuria leucospilota, assembly GCA_029531755.1. NCBI lineage: Eukaryota > Metazoa > Echinodermata > Holothuroidea > Aspidochirotida > Holothuriidae > Holothuria > Holothuria leucospilota. Next base: position 37,958,121 of record CM055978.1, read on the forward strand.
TGCCAAAATCGACTTTAAATTAGCCTTTGAACGCCGTTTATATGTACAAATGAAGATGAGTACAACTGGCTTCTCTTAGAAAAAAAAAGTTCAACTTGGAACCTCTAAGGGTTCTATCTCTTGTCCTCCAGGGATGCACCTTTCAGGTTCCTTCTAAGAACCATTTAATGAAGGTTCTTGAAAGAACCTATCCCTCAGGGGACTTTACAAAGTTCAACTTGGAACCTTCTAAAAAAAGGGTTCTATGTCATTGTCCTCCAGGGAGCAACCTTCAGGTTCCCTTCTAAGAACCATTTAATGAAGGTTCTTGAAAGCAACCAAGTTCCTCAGGGGGCCTCACAGAATCGTATAGGTTCTTTGGAGAACTTTCATAGGTGATTGGCTTCTTATCTGTCTGCAAGGTTCTTGGCTATTATCCGTCTACTGTACAGGTTCCATAAAAGAACCCCTGGATGCAACTATTTTGGGCTCGCTTAACTTGATACCAATTAACTTAGTTGTCTCCACAGAGTTGTAAGTTCTAACCAAGAAACTTGCTGAGACTGAAATAAGTTGGTTAAAGCGTTTTGTCCTCTGACCGATCATCTGTAAATCCCTAAAACAGGAAACTTGGATTCTGAGGTGAAGCTGAGAAGTTCTGTACACTGATCAGTGTGGAACAACAGAAAACTACAAATTCCATTTATGACTGTTTCTAGGAATTATTTGCTCTTATCATAGTTCAATACAGGATGAAAAGTGATTAGTAGTAATACAAAAACACAAACCAGAAGACCGCCTTCATCCATCAAGTTATGAATGCAGTAACATACAATGACTGAAGTTCTATAAAGAGCAAAGCTGAAGCAAATTACATTGACAAAAAGTGTAAATTTTTGCAGACACCAATGTTTGCAGCATTAAAAAATTGCATATTTCAAATATCATGTCAAACAATCAAACCACTTTTCAATTTTCCACTCTTTACAGAATTTTTATCAAGTTTATAGATAAGGATTGAAATTCTATAAACAGCAAACTGACAAAAAGTGTTACGTGTTTGCAGACACCAATGTACCTTTAAACTTCCATTTTTCAAAATGGTGGTGTCAAACAATAATAGTAATTTTATTTTTCCATTCTGTGTTGAATTCTATCTAGTTTTTTTTTTTTTTTTTTTTGAATGCAAGTATTTCTGGCACAATAAGCAACATCAGCAATTTCCAGGAAGGTTACTAAATGACAACGAGTTTTAACTAAACTCTAGATAATTCACCATTCACAACACAAATAATGTTTTAGGGAAGACCAACTGCCCATCTATAGTACGTTGGAAATACAACATAATTTTATCCAACAATTGGAACCTTCTGAAAAATGTTAAAGAAATTTTCTTGCTTCAATCTACTCTCCAGGCACATACTGCTTTCTTGTACTACAACAACAGGTATATATGAAAACATTAAAAAGTCAAATTTATAAACACTCACAGAAACAAGCTTCAAATGTTCTTCAAAGAACAATTGCCCCTTCTAAATGTTTTGTTTTTTTTTTCAAATGGAGCTTTTCAACTGTCTTTTTCACTCAGCTCACATTAACTCACACGGTACAATATCCTTAGCTGGGTACAAAATTGTATATGAAACACATTCACTGCCATATTTTCTTAAATTTCATGTGTTTTACAAGAAATGTCTTTTAACCCAAAATCCCACGTACTGGACAGTGGTTCACAAGCCATATTCAACCTTACTCTACATGTCTGATGTAATTTTATACCTCAATGGAATATTGTATGTCATTTATTCATGATCCTGATACAGATCTAGAGTTGATGACATCTACATCTCACCAGTTACAAAATATAACCATTCTGTAGTTTGTTTAACTATGTAGTTGCATGAAGTTGATATTCAAAGGATTCTGGCACAGCAAACAACCCAACAAATGAAACCACAAACCACGAAAATTTAAAATCGTAGTGAACCTCAAACACAATAAGGATCTCTTCCTCATGGAGCCAAGGTCTATACAACTAAACAGTCTTTGAATCTCAAACTTAACATTGTTTACCCTCACGCTTTTTCAACGCCAGAAACTGTCCCCATCATATATTAAGCTATTTTCTAGATTTTCTAGAAAACAAGTTGCAAAGCTGCTGGCAAGCTGTCCTAACTTGATAAACAGAGTTTTTCCTTTTTGGTGAACTTTCTCCAAGAATGGATTTCTGGAATTCATTTCACAGCACCGCCTTTGTGTGGTGTCTTTGTGTCAAAGGCTTGCTGACATATTTTTAAATTTACATATCCATATAACAATCGAGCTTCTTTAAGTAATGATTGCTGTGCCTCCAAAATCGCATACACACGAAGTGCCGTAATGGGCCATACGACAGAAGAAGTCTAGGATAGTGCACCAATGTAATGCAGTTTTGCATGGAAACCCATATTCCTCTGTGTAATCTGAGACCAGTTCTAAAAACTCAAGCTATTAAATTACTCAAGTAAGGCATCCATGACTTCCGAACAACAGGTGCCATAATGTAGTCTGCAATTTCTCTGCACCAACAGATACATTCCCCACACTTATTTCCCTACTATTGACAATTATCTGTGGCAGCAATCGAAAAAAGGCACCAATTTTCAGATGCCTTCTCGAAATATATTTCTCAGCATTCCATCAGTAATATGGGGAGTGCTTGTTAATTGAATCAGTGTTTTGACCAAAATGAATGTGTGAGATACAAGAGTTTATAGTCTCAATAGTGAGTAATCTACTTTTCACTTAATTCCTTTAGGGACAAGTTTTATCACGAAAGGAAAACACACCTTCCAGTAAAATCATGCATACATCAGGGGGTAGACATTTTGATACTTCAAAAGTTTCCACTGAGTTTAGAGACCACAAGGACCTTATACACCCATAAATAGGGATATTAGTGTCATCCCTAAACAGCTTGAAGATGGCTACAATACGTACCTCCTTAGTACGTAGAAGAGAATTCTTCTTCAACTGTCATTCTGGGTTGCCAACATGTTCCTAGTGACCATGCAATATCTGCAAAATCCTACATGATATCTAAAGTGGACTTGATATCCCCAACATCAGCATTGATAATTATCACCTGACAGAGTTGGAGTTGTACCTTTGAAAAGTTATATTCTGTCCATGAAATGGACACAGCAAATCCCTGTGTTTTTGAGAGATTCAAATCTTGAATAAGTGGTTTAAAAAATATGATGCTGATACTGTATGCCTTAAACATATGAGAGTGCTGGACCAAGATACACAAATAAATAATTTTTCTAGTTAGACCTATATCGAGGATGAATATTGTCCAAATGAGTGAAGTACACAGCACCTTTGCTTATGTTTTTCCACGTCTTGAACCAAAGCGAGGTGGATACCTCAAATTCGTCAAGATAGAAAGCGTAATTGTAACTTGGAAAAAAATTGATGCACGTATGAAAACCAGAATGCAAAAAAGCATTGTGGTTTCGATTGATTCATACACACCTACAGGTATCATGGAATTACAGTAGTATGAAGTGACTGCAAATTTTTTAAGGCTCAGACCCCTGATGACTTCCCAAATGACCTTTGACCTTCACCAAAATCGAAAGGGTTCTCCCCCATAATGCATCTTACATACTAAGTATGAAATTATCCAAGCTTTCTACATGAGATATGTGCTAAACAAGGTTTTCAGTTTTCGACCCCCAGCTGACCCAAATGACCCATGACCTCTACTTAAAAACAACAGGGTTCTTCCTATTCCCATAATGGCAATCTACATACTAAGTATGAAAATTTCATCCAAGCTTCTACCTTGAGATATATGTGCTAAAAAGGTTTTTCAGTTTTCGACCCCTAGTGACCCCAAAATGACCTTTTGACCTCCTACCAAAAACATAGGGTTCTTCCTCTTCCCATAATGCATCTACATACTAGTATAGACATTTCATCCAAGGCTTTCTACTCTTGGAGATATTGCGTTAACAAGTTTTTCAGAGTTTGACCCCCAGTGGGGGACCCAAATGACCTTTGACACCTCCATTAAATCGATTTAAAGTTTCTTCCCCTTTATATAACACATCTACATTAATTAAGTATGACAATTCATCCAAGCTTTCTACCTTGAGATATTGTGTAACAAGCGTTTTCAGGTTTTCGACCCCAGTGACCCCAAATGACTCTTGACCTCACTCAAAAAGAAATAGCGATTCTTGCCTTCCCATAAGGGCATCTACATACTAGTATGAAATTCTTATCCAAGCTTCCTACATCGAGATATCGTGTTAACAAGTGTTTTCTGGTTTGACCACAAATGACCTTTTGACCTGAACTAAAATCGATAGGGGCTGTCCTTCCCTCGCTATAAAAAATTCTACATAGTAAGTATGAAATTATCAAGCTTCCTACATCGAGATGATCGTGTATAAACAAATGGTTTTTAAGTGTGACCCCTGTGACCCCAAATGACTTTGACCTCCACCAAAATCAATAGGGTTCTCTCCTCTCCCCATAACGCATCTACCCGTACTAAGTATGAAATTCGTCCAAAGTTTTCTACCTTGAGATATTTGTGTCAAAGCACAGGTTTTCAGAGTTTGATCCACTGTGTGACCCAGGTGACCTTCGACCACCCCACCCACAAAAACAATAGGGTTCTTCCTCTTAATATGCGGGCACCTATGCTACCAACGTTGGAGAAGTGTCAGATTTCCCTTCTTGAGATATCGTGTTAAACGAGCAAGTGTCACAAACACACAGTACACACATGCACACACCACACACATACATACATACACACGCCAGCACAGGATGCATGAGGTTTTTATCATCGAAACCAAAAAATGAATGTTCTGTGGAAAACAGACCATCATCATGATCAAACATTATGTCAGAGTCTTTCACTGATTTCTCCTGTTGGCAAATATGAGCAACAATGTCCTTATTCTGAAGCACTTGGTTGATTACTTCAAGAATGGGTACATACTGCATGGTGTGTTTTTCACCATTTTCATCTTGACCCAAAAGAATTTCAGTTGGGGATACCATATTCAAACTGTCACTACAGTACCGCAACAGTTTATGTTCAGTTGACACTCTCTCAAACCTTGGGATACTGATTCTATCAACTCAGAATGAGCATCTCCAATTTGTCCTCATCACCAATATGAAGTCCTGATGACTTTCCAAGATACATCAGAAGAAGCCCTTTACTGTATGACAGATTTCTTCTGTTACAACTGCAGGAATAATATGCTTTTCTCTCATTTTTAATGTCATCAAAGCATATTGACTACTCAGATAATCCAAATCTTCAAACATGTCCCTGTTCATTAAAAATTGTTAATATCAACTAATTCACCATATTCCTCATCAGATTCTTCATCAGATTCCTCATCAGATTCTTCAGCTTCAGCATCATGCTGAACTTCTGGTTCTTGCCGCCTCCAAACATTACTGTGGCTACGTGAAAGATGCTTTTTGAATGAGCGAACTTTCTGGTATTGTTTTGGGCAATTGTCAATACCACAAGTAACAGAAAATCGTGATTGGTGTTGGTGTGATATTTCTAGATGTCTAACATACTGAAGTACAGTGAAGAAGTGCTTACGAACAGCTCTTCTGCAAAGTCCACAACTGTATGGGGCAGGCATTCTGTAAGAGAAAAATTGCAGGGAATTAGCGGATGATCTCTCGGTCTTATATCCAATTACAAACAGTTAAAAATTTTATTGTTTTCCACCTTACAAAGTGTCTCCACTGTTATTTCAAGGACACAAACCTAGTGGAGAGCGAATGTGTGGATACAAGAATGTGTGAGACGTGACAGTTTGGGTCATTTTAACTGAAGAGAGGTACTGAACAGTTAATGGGGATATGGCATCCCCCACACCCAAAACTACTAGCAACTCTCGGCCCAAGCATATTTAGGAATAGTCCGAGAGTTTTATCGATAGTTGATAAAAGCACTGCGATTGACTTTCATGCAAACAATACCATGTCGCTCTGGTTGGTCAACAATGACTTGTACAGTCGGTTACACTTGTTTGACAAAATAGCCTCCAGCAATATTAAACTGTTAAGGCCAATTTACACGATGCGATTTTTGTTTGCGTCTGTCGCATGCATCTAAAACGTACCGTGTAAACTGTACCTGCGACACGATTTTATGACTCTTGTGATGTCGCATGCACCAAGACGCATGTTCTAATTCCATGCGACATCGCAAGCAAGACGCAACTATGACCAATCAGGTAAGTGACAATAGACCACGTGCACAGTGCAGACTAATTAGTGCCGAACAACACTGCAAGAAAGAAAACGAACAGTTTCGTCATGACGGTTCGTGCGTTTTAGACTCATGCGACAGACGCAAGCAAAAATCGCATCGTGTAAATAGGCCTTTAGACTTTTATGGATCTGCAGGGGTCGAAATAAACCTTCAAACTTTGGGAGCCAACCGGGCCCCTAGCTCATGTAATCTAGGGGCCCAATGAGAAATCAAGGGGCCTGAAACTACAAATAAAAAAGCACTGTTAAGTTACATTAACTGTTCTTTTGCTAGTTTACTTGCATACCAAAATTTTCTCATAAGTAACACCGGAATTTAGTTATTCCCAGGTAAAATGAAGGGTACCGAAATTCCCGCCAACCAGTCAGTCATAAATGCTAACCGTTTGCCTAAGCGGCTTAGCCGAAGTATATACGGTAGGTTTTGCACATCCTCTCAATCACTCCTATCATTGTTCACTGTGATCTGATTGGCTGAAGTACCGGTCATCATTAGTGTGTTCAGTCAATGGTCTAGGCCTATAGTGTGTACATAACAGTACAATGACCAGAAGCCCACCCTGCGATATTAGAACTGCATGCTACTGCTAACTTGGAAACAGTACATTGGAAATGAGTTCAAGTTCTGCTAAAATGAAACAAAGATACAATTTTGCTTTCCATGATTAGGTGAGTTATTTGCATTTTTCTTCCAATGGAGTACTTTTGGCCTTAAATGTAATTTGATCTCATAAAAAATCAGGGTCAGTCCTGATTAATATAAACCAGAATGCAATAAAGCATAGAGGTTTTGATAATTCCAATTAATGATGCCGTGTTATCCCATTTCTTTCAGTGATGGGTAAAATATGCCATCTTCATATTTGATCTTTGGAAATGCTGGGAAATTTTGCTTTTTGAAGTCTGGTGACCCCAGGAAAAACCTTGGAAATTTGTGCTTTCAATGGACAAGTGGGGTGATCCTGATAAAAATATTGGGAATTCTTGGAAAATTTCCTTTTTGACCTGTGGTGACCCGAAATAAAGATCTTGGTCTTGAGCGGTTTATGCCTGTGACCCATATCACCTTTGACCTCCTTCAAAAAATAAAAGGGTTCTTAGTCGGTCTCACCATAACCCATCTGCATACTAAGTATGAAATCTATCCAAGTTGAAATCCCTAAGATATCGTGTTCACTTATGTTTTAAGGGTTTGACCCCCAGTGACCCCAGGTGACCTTTGACCTCCACCAAAAAGGATAGGATTCTTTGTCTCACTATAATGGATCTACACAATAAGTACAACATTCCAAGCTTCCTACCTTGAGATATGATGTAAACAAGGTATTCAGAGTTTGACCCCAGTGATCTCAGATGACCTTTAACCTCCATCAAAAACAAGGTTTTTTTTTCCTCTCCATGGTTTTTCCTCTCATATATAGGGCATCTAAGTACCAAGTCTGAGAACTGGGCCAACTTTTCCTTCTTGAGATATCGTGTTAAGAAGCAAAGTGTCATGGACACACATACACTCATACATACACACACATACCATCATGAATGCATAGGTTTCTCTTATCATTGAAACCAAAACACCAGTGTGCATGATATCAAGGCGGCCAAACTTACCTTATACTCAAGATATATTTACAGGCTTCAATCATGGACAAAATTATTGGGACACTTCTGGACATGGAGCCCTCCACCCCTTGTTCAATGATGAGGAAACAAAAGGTGCACACTTTTCATCAGTGCTTAACTTTCATTCACTTTCAAAACCAACACTGAGGTGGGACAGAGGATTTTTTTCCCATATAATTTTGTCCAGGATTGTAGGTGTCACAAATATACATGCATGCAGATAACAAAAATGAGATTCCTTATATACAGACTTACAGCGTGTATTTGGTAATGGACTGATAAAGGAAGTTGACCAACAGGTCCCTCAGTTTGTTGCGTCCTTTTTTCAAAAATTCTCGGTCTTTTTTATTCAGGGCTTCTTGCAGCCTAGGAGGCATACTTGGGACTTTAAAGTTTTGTGGCCAGCCGTTCTCCATGATGGATTCTTCCTCAGCTACCTCTTCTTTATCTCTGCAACAATAATGCAATGAAAACATGACTGTTTATATATACTCTGCACAGTCAATGAAGGTGCACTTGTTTATGGGTGATTCCGTAAATAAGGGAGTCAACTTGCGACATTTGGATAAAATTTCAAGTTCCATAATTTAAAAGCTAAGCAGAAATTTTACCTTTTCATATTATGTTTGGGTACATGGAAAGTGCAAATCATGTCAAAAGTTTGAAAACAATTATTCCTAATAATACTTATGGTTCAAAGTATGCTCATTCTTCCCCGTGTAAGCGGCCGGGACATCAAAAACAGATTTTCTACATAATATTGAAAACATAATTAAAGTTCTCTTAAAATGGATGTGCTACATTGCAGGTGGCATGCGTTTTGATCTTCTATGGAATGGAAATGCATAAAGTGAGGAGACTGGGTTGAGCTTGTGGAAAATGTACCCCTTAAAAGTGGGACACCGTTTGGTGTCCCGCAGTGTCCCGTTTCCTAAGTGAAACTTTCTTCTCAAAACTTAACTATGCACAGCTTTGTTAATTGGGCAAACTTTGCATTTTTAAATAGTGACTATATAGTAATTGGAAATACATCAAGATAATTTTAAATATTTCAAGTACAGCTGTGGTAAAATGACAAATTTATATTTGCAGTGCAACACCAAAAATTTACACGTAGTTTTACACGGTGAATCTGTGCTCTGTTCACAGTGCTTTTCCATTTTGCACGAACAGAATTAGTAGAGATGCATATATTCCAAAGTACTACTCAAATGCTTCCTAAAGATACATCTTAAAACCTATTCAACATTTAGGGGTTTTATACAGCTCATTGTAAAAAGGAAAAACGATTTACTAAATCTGTAAATGCCATGCCCTTGGTGTCCCATTTACACGGGGCACATAATATCATAACAAGCTATCGATATGTTTCGTGCTTTGTAGAATGTATAAGGCACCACTAAAGCTTGTGACTGACACCATCTCCCTCTACTTCAAATGCTTTTTTTCACTCGATTTTAACTGCAGGCCAGCTTGATGACAAAATGTCCCCAAGTGTGTCTGGAACGAAAACAGCCTAAGTTTAGCCTGAGTGCGCCCGGGGTGAACTTAGAGTACCTCAAGTACCGGACCATGCTCACCCTGAGTTGTACCCCGAGTACCGGTCCTGAGTTCTACCTGAGCGTGCAAACCCTGAGTAGTCCCTGGGCGTGCCCCGATTTTCACGAATGTACCCCAAGTACAGAAAGCGAGACCAGACTGAGCCCCGAGTGAGACCCAAATTCACCCTGTACTTGACCCGTTTGCATATTGGTGACATCCCACTTGTTTTGGAGGGAAGAATCTTTTTTATAGCTTGATCATGGAGCAATAGAGGGGAATACGTATTGCTGGGCTTCATGTGCCAACATCAGACTGTGCTGAATGCCCCCATGGGAGTTGCTGTTGTGAGTGGACCAGCTAAGTGATGCCAACGCCGGAAAAAAAGGACGTTCTTATAGTTGTTGAAGCAGATCTTGGCTGCTACATCGACCCAAATATGGTCAATGTATTAAGGAACTGATGGGTAAACTGGTAAGGGAATCAAGATCCAACCGCCTTAAGGAATTTTGAATGTGTCAATCAGGACTTATTCCAAGCTTTTCAATCAGCCCTGAGAGTAGGAATGAGATAACTGGTTATTGCCCTCTGTTACTTGGCAACTGAAGACTCAAACATGTCCTTGCAGTACAGTTTTAGGGTGGCCAATAACACCATATTGCTATCATAAAACCTGAAACATGCAAAGCAATCATCGCTGAATATTCAGACGAAGTTATTACGTGCTGCCCCGCACAGCAGACCAAGGCTGTCAAAGACCAGTTCGTTTCTCAGTGGGATTTCTTCAACACAGTTTGGACCCTTGATGGGAGACATATACTGCTCAGTTGTAAAATGTTTGTCCAAAAGTGGCTCAGTTTATTACAACTACGAAGGTTTCTTTTCAATTTTGTATCCTTGAGCATACTCTTTGAGTACCTAGAGTACTCCTTAGCGAGACCTGAAGACCCCAGGCGAGCCCTGTGTGCACCCTTTGTTGCAACTCACGGCCATAACCCCGAATGTTTTGTGCATGCTCAAAAGTCAAAAACTCGGAGCCATCCCAGGAGTTACCAGGAACAGTCCCTGGAGATTGCCCAGAGCGCGGCTCCCTGTGTCCCTCCTGAGTAGCCCTGTTTTGCTCTAAGCGCTCACTTGCATAACGTGATATTGCCCTTACTCAAATTGCCTACTACTGAACAGTGCAAAACCCAACTTCCAGCTGAAAAGTCAGGACTTTACTTCATGTTCACACCAACAGATAGCCTAAAATTTTGAAATTTGAAAAAATCTGCATAAGCGTCCCAGTGGCATTAGAAAAATCTTCCCCTTGAAACTGGGCGTCACGACTTGACCGATTCCGTCATGACTTGGCCGATTTTTTAATGATAGGAAACCGCAAGTAATTAGGTGACCTTGGTAATTTCACCAGGTATTCACAGCCCGAACAAAGACTAGCAGTGTAATCGATCCTTAGAATCTTTTGAAGGTGGAAGACCAGTATGAGAAGGTTAAGCGCAAAAATACGTCACTGCACTGCTAGATTCGGAAATCAAGGTCACAGTATAAATGTCTACCGTTCAAGGGGCGGAATTCTCTAATGGCCAGAGGTCGGGTTGTGGACTGTCCACAGTGGTAGGCGATATCACGTCATGTAGGGGGCATTCGGCTGGCTTGAGGCTGAGAACAGCTATGGTATTAGTGCTTTGAATGACTGCCAAACCCCAGACATGACCCTCCTGCATCGATGCATATAAATGAGGGTATGACAATCACCAACTAACTATTACTGATACTTTCACAGCAGTGTTGGGGTGGAAAATTATAAAACAAATTCCTAAAATAAATATCTTTACATCCACTTTGGAAAATTAGTGTCCACCTTTCCTTAAACTATCTGCCAACTTTCAAACAAATTTCCTGAGTAATTGTTCTGGAATCTCATGTATATCCTACCTTAAAAGTGCTCAACATCCTCCTCCGAAAAATCATTCTCCTTGAGCCACATCCCAACATCCCCTACACTCCACTCTTCGGCCATCCTCAGAAAAAAAAAATGATTAGTACACTTTGTGGTTATAACTATCCTAAAAAACATCTCTAGTGATAAATACAAACATAAACAGGCATGCAGAATTACAATGTATTACAATGTATTACAGAATTTCAATGTATTACAATGTTCTGAGGTATAGAGTAGGTACTGCACAGTGCCAAATGAGAAATGGGAAGAAAAATGATGGCTTTGGATGATTTCTTCCAAAATCATTCTGCCATTGGAAAATATCAAGGATAGTTAACATATGATACTGGGTTACAAAAGTGTGATCTATCCCATCTTTCAGCCCTTAAGTGTTTCATTTTCCCCTTTTTTTAATTTTCATTTTGTGCGCTAGTGCTATGAATACAGTAGGATTATATTCCTACATAACTTGTGTCTGTTATGATTTCAATGCATTTCAAAATCCGAGGATCACGATGCTCAAACTCACATTCCATATGATGATGTACGGGCAAAGTTCATGGTCAAAGGGTACGTTCAAAGTTTTCACAATTCCATTTGTCAAAGTTGTGATTTTTATAAGTCCTTTTTACTGAAGTTGATAATTTTTGTGCTGGTCGAAAGCCATCAATTTTAAACTCTGTGCCGGTCGGCAAGGGCCAGTGCCGGTTAGGCCCGACCGGCGCCGACCGGTGTGGCGACAACGCTGCATAGTACACCAGGTTTCTGCTTGAAAATATGTTGCTATGATGAAAATTCACCCCATTTAACGTATGTTATGTTGGAGGACACCAAGAGTAACATACGTTAAAGGTCAGAAGCAGTCGCCCCAAACTTATTTTGAAGCAGTAGCTAAATGTCACAAATTTCTTCTTATTTCGCTTCCAAGTATCTTTCGATATTTTAGAACATAAATATTGCATATTCAAAATAAATCAAGCAGTTGCTCCTTGTAAATTTTACAACTGAGTGAGAAAAACACTGTCACATGATTCTCAAGAGCCAGTCTACTATACAATTCTTTATTGGGGTGATGGCATTCTCCCTTTAAATAAACTGTTATCGATGTTTTGTATTTAGTTATTGAGCATGCATTCATGAATTGTGCGTGTAAATTCTAAATAACCTAGGCTACGTTTTTTGAAGAAAAGTCATAATAATTTCATATACACAAGTAATATATGGTCAAATAATTATCTCTGCTATGTGATATGCTATTATATAGAATAAATATGGAAACTGATTTGAACAATCATTACTTTAATAAATACAGCACATCAAAATTATTCACAAATACTCTCTCCAGTATCATATTTTTACATATATAGATGTAGACTTTTTGCTGCTTCGTCTGACAAATGATGAAACAAAACAAAAACATTGACCAACATTGATTTTCCCTATAGAACTATAGGCCCTAGGCCTCTCAAAATTTATTAAAATCTGCACTTATTACAGAAATATTAAATGCATTTTCACTATAGGCTAACTCTTTTTGAAAAAGTTTAGTAGGCCTAGCCTAAACAGACAAAACGGCACACCTAGGCCTAAGCCTATCATGGGTCCCTGTCCGTATCAAAGTGAAGCCTCCCCGAGCTTCGATTTGGAACCTACAGTAACAAGACAATAAGTTGAATTTGTAGGCCTGGAAGTGTAGTACTGTATGTATAATTTATTTGTCCTCATTAGTTAACAGGTTATAATGGCTTCCATCTCAATATTTAATTAAACATGTTTAAGCAATATCTCTGACTTCACATTTAATTTTCATTGAACTGTAAATGACTATTAACAAACAAATGTATGCAAGGGAAATGCATTGAAGTAGGTTCATGGAGCTAGCTCCATGGTCAGATACCAAACTGCTAAGTTGTTGCACTTTTCCATATTGGTTCAGCCTTAATTATGTCTTAATTATTCTTATAACAGTGAAGGCAAAATAAAATAAAGAATCAGAAATGAGAATATTACATTTATATATGTTTCATATGTGGCATCATGCTATTAGTTTTGACATCTTCATGAAAGCCTGCCTGAACAGCTGGTCTTGCTGCTAGACTCTTGACTGTATCCTCCTTTGTGTGTTAATTTCTTGATGAATAAAATTTTACCTCTGAAAGTGGCAGCTGACTAGATCAGAACTTTATAGACCTATTGGGTGCAGGCATGTGGGTACGGTAGGCATCGATCACTGAATGTGACTGCTAAATCTGCACCTGAACTCACTCCTTAGCAGAAATGGATTAGTAAATGAACATAATGCTGGGTCCTGTTCATGGGCTAGATATGTATGTAGCCGTAACCGAAGCCAACAGAAAATCTGATTAAAGGAGCAAATAGTGCATTTCATATACCACTAAGTATTACTAGTCAAGTCATTCACAGTGTTGTAGCTAGTGTGCATTTTAAGTATGGAAAGCACATGCTGGATTGATAGCCCTGGTAATAATAAGACACTTCAGTCTGAAATACTTAACAAAGAAGCTACACATACATTAGCAGGATTACAGGGGAGTTCATCTTAATATTCAGATTTTGACCTGTATAAGTTGTCTAGAATGCCTAACATAGATGAATGTAGGCTGCCAAGATACATTCACAACTGAAGAAGTAGCTTTCTTCTATTTTCTTCCACTAAAATTAGAAGAAAATAAAATAAGTCGGAAGTTACTTTGAATATATATCTCAAGAACCCCCAATGCACATACCAATTTATATTCACTGAACCCTAGGGGAGCCCTGACTAACTGACAGGAAATCAGATTAACCACAATGAGCCCTCAAGCATATTAGAGCTACTGGCCCAGGGTCATTACATCTTAGGTCGGGGGTATGTGGGGCTGCATCCCCCAATCATTTGCAGATATCTGCTGCTGCTTCAAAACGAAATTGTGAGCAAGTCTTAGAACAGACCATTATCAGGTCTATCTTTCAAAATGCCAAAATCCAAGAAGTAAATAACAATTTAGCTCCAGTCAAAACTTCCTTAGCAAATATGGATTTTCCACTGGACTACATTTGTATGACATTCATAAAATGAACTCACTGAAGCATTTTTTCTTTTCATGTTTTATTTTTTGTAAAGTGCATACCATATTGTGGAGAGAGTAGCAAAACCCTATGCATTAAGGGGTTTCAAAGGTTTAATTCTTAAGTAAAGAATGTCGACCTGCTAATTGAAACATAGTAACTGTTGTAAAGTGGAATTAAGTTTGTTAATGTTATTCTGTATTGGGTCCTAAATAGTAGCTCACTGGAGGATGAAAAGATAATATGAAACTAAAAGGGACTTTTAAGAGACATTAACATGTAATAGCAATCTATAGGGTTTGCAAAACAAAGATTCTCGTTAAACGAACATGTCATCTACAATTTCATGATTCATATGATAATTCATTGTCTCAATCTATAGAAGTACTTAGTTCTTCTGGTCCTTCCGGTTTTATTCTCCAGAAGAACCGGAAAGAATTAGCTGTGTCCCGATTTCAGCTTTCTTTGTGAATAGCTGGTCTTTCCCAGAAGAAATGCTGATTAACTGACAGAACCTAACTTATAGGGGTTGCTGTGTCTACAGTAATGTCGAGATATACAACCTTACGGACTCCATTACTTTGCCTTTTAACCTTTTGAAGCATATGTACTCAATGCATATATGTACTACGTCTACTTGGGGACTCTAGCAACTAGGTCCTGAAGCAGTGCTGGCACCAGATGGGGACAGGGTGCAATCCCCCTTCCATCGGGGAGGGCTGGCTCCCCGTCAGGGAATACTTTCCGGTCTCGTCGGGGAGCCGTTATGTGTATGATAAAATATGTAGTCCCGGGCGACGGCCACTTGCCCGGACGAATAACTTAATATTGCTCTAAATTGGGGCACGTTCTTTAATAAAAATACCAAATTTTCCAATTTTCTTCATTAAAAACCCAAAGTTTTAATTTTTTTTTATAGTTAAAGCCCAATTTTTATCAAATTATTTCAAATAAAAGCCCAAAATTTTCAGCACCCTTCGCGCGCCAAAAATACTTTCAACATTCTTTCGGTACTCGGTTGCCCTTGTCGGGCTTCCGCTTGCTGTCTCCCCCCCCCCCCGTCGGGAAGCTGTCCCCTGTCAGGCAGGTCCTGGCGTCACTCCTGTCTCGCAGCCATTTGCAGCCCCTGATATTCATCAGAGTGGCATGGAAGAATCAAGGAGCCATGTCTTTTGATGTGTAATTCAAAGCCTTCAGATGCCACTATTTCTCCCACAGGTCAACCGGTAATTCACACACGATGGATGCAACAGTTTACAGACTTTCACAGTTAGAAAATGGTCAAGGGGACTGGTCTTGGCTGGATAAATCATTCCTAATTAGTTTTAACTCGGAATAGTCCATTTTTGCATTTTCACAAGCACACAAAATGCATGAAATAAGGAAAGGTGTCAAAACTACGCTCTTTCAAAAAGTAAAATAAATAAGTCTACACGAAAAATTATAACATAAAGTACACTTTGGGAAGGGCTCCAAAGAAATAGGTCTAATAATATGCACATGTAAATGAAGGGAACTAGATAACAGCTTCCTGAATTGTAAAGATTCCATCATATAGTTTAATAGAATGCAACAGTGTAGGAGTAACTTTGCACTTTTAGAGGTTGGTCAGTGCTTCTTTCTATGCTGTAAAAGCGATCAACTTAATCAAATATGAATATATATGACCCAAAAGAACACACACTGCAAAGTGCATGCAGTGAAACTTAGTAAGTATTATACATTTCTGTAATTAGGCTTGGGCAGCTCTAAGATTTTGGAGTCCTGTACCAGAGGCTTCGCAACTCAGAAGGGCTTCGTGACTCTTGCAAGACGTTAATCCCAGCACACTACAGCAGCAGTTATGAAGTATGAAGTGCTAGTCTACTAATGAATATTAACAGTTATGCAATGGGCAAACACTGGAGGCTGTTCAAAGGCGGAGGTAGGTGTGAATATCAGAAAATCTTAGCTGTATACTAAAGGGAAATTTTGTGACCAAATGAAGACTACGATTTGTTTGCAAGGCTTTATTACGATTTGCAGAAGAACATAAAAGTAAGCATTTTAGACTACACTGAAAACAAGGTTTGGGGTATATTTTTGAGTCTGAAAATTATCCAGCGGTCGCAACTCCAAGCAAAAAAGTGGAGTCCTTCTTAACGCTCCTCAAAGAATGACAACTCAGAAGATTTGGGTAACCGACTAAGGCTTAACTGTTATCGTCGTCGTAACATTGGGCTCCTAGTAAAATTAAGGCACTAATTTATCATTTCTTAGTAGATGGCCTCTCTAATGGTAGTAATAGGAAGGTAAGTAGGAGCAAAACAGATTTATAAGGCCCACGTGTAAATCTGGTAATCAAGTTTCATACAAAGTGTTGTTTTGTGTGTTAAGCAAGTTATCACTGCTGACAGTGACGGTTGCGGAAGCCAGAAGTATAGAAAAGAGAAGAGCTCCATGCATCACTTGGTCTTATACTTATTTGCAATGAGTAATTGGCTATGCTCTATAACGTTCATTGCCATAGGACGCCTTTAGCATGAATTTCTGCAAATTTGTCTCTTTATCAATTTCAAGTTACAAAAAGATATAACTCGCAGTGAAGGTTTACCACCGATAACGATGGTACTTCACAATTTTTCGCCTGTCATGTGGATTGTTTCAAATGCTTTGAACACCTTTATACACCATTAGTACTAAAATTACCAAAAAAGCATGTTTCCTATGCTGGATTAACCAGTAGTGACATTTGTAGCTTGACTTACCCATGGTATACTTTCTGTACTTAGTTAAGGCCTGTGTATTCAAATTTGTGCAAATTATTCCTCGGGCCTGTAAATACTGCCAGCTCTGTAAAATTTCATGCGTTTGGTACAAACTGTGTCACTTGATGTCTTATTTTGATCAAAATGTTTCAGAGATCTGGTTGTGAATGCAAAGAATAAACATTTTGACTGCATTATCTTTCTCAGGCAGATATGTCTTCCTGGAATGCTAAGGACATTATCTGCATTGGCATATTTAGGCCAAGTATAATAACAAGCATGTTCCATATTTGTGTTTTAAAGAAAATGGAAAATGCCGAGCTTTTATGTTTTATTTTTTATTTACAAGATGACAGGAATTTGAAAGTTTTCTTCCAACAACTATTCCTTGTGTTTCTTATCTCAAGACACATTCAACATGAAACACCGAGTCGACCATCTTAAGTGCAGGATAGCTATCCACATACTGAAAAGACTGAACTGAAAACATTCTATTTTTTGACAGATTAGTTAACTACTTTTACACTCTTCTAATAAAAAACCCAATTTTCTGGTGGTAAAAATAATGAAAAATATCCAGGCAGCCTTCAAACGGGAAGAGGCAGAGGACGTGAGACATTTTAGTTTTATCATGGCCTTATCTACAGTATATGATTCCTGAGAAAGTTTAATAGATTGGACCATTAGTGTGCATTACGACACTGTACCCCAAATCTGGCATACCTCAAATAATGAGGGAGGTGGTCTGGTCCTAATGTTGTATCTTGCTGTAGTATGTATAGTATATATAACATACGTTACACACGGAAAATTGTACATTAATAAAATTATTACAGGTCAGTACATTTGAACTAACTAAAAAGGCCAAAAAGATGTGATGGGTACATAGTAACTTTGATAGTTTTGTATGATATCATTAGCACATTTATGAGTTTTGCTAAATGCACCATTCTAGTGGAGGCTACCGTATGTACCCACACATTGAAAGGTGGGGCCGGTACCTTCACTGATGTGAGTTTTTGTGAAAGTCAAACAACACTATTTGGGTTTTAGATGATTTATGTCTGCTTTGATGCGCCCTTCAAAGCTAGGCTATCTTTACAGGCTTTGAATAGTGTTAATAAAATATTCATCCTAGAAAAATTTATAAATCCATAGGAACATGTATCATTCCATAGGAAAAAATATTGAAAAATTGATAATGATTAGTGATGAAAAACCAACCATTTCATACCTGCGTTACATACAGGGACTGTAAGAGTAATTAACCTAAAAACCAAGAGATTTTTGCAAATAATATCCATCAAAATCTGTAGCTAAAACCTGCACTTAAGTGTTCCTATATAGTGTATAATATGTAATCTGACCTGATCTTATGTAGCCTTTGGTATTCCCGCCAAGTAGTTTACTCACAAATAAAAAAATATTTTAGGAACTTAAAAAAAAATCGGAATAAATGAGGGGGGCATGGCCGAATGGCCCTCCCCTCTGCGCACGCCACTGATTGAATGATCCCATATTGATGCGAGGCCCCTTCAGATGTTTGGAGATGTATGTCTGTTTTCGGAGAGTGTTGTGATCAGAATAGTTCCATGTATAATTCCAGTCCTTCCTCACCTCTATGCTCAAGTTATTGTTTAACTTTGTACAGATCGCACATGTGGAAATAAACTCAAACTCAGACTCATACAATTGTATAGGGACCGGTCCCTCTATTACGATGTTGGTATGAATTGGGTGATATTGTTATTCACTGTCAACAGAGATATCTTTATGGGATAGTTGAAAGGGTTTCACTTTAGTATTGATTGCATTTGAAGCTACAATGATTATGTAAACGGGTGTACCAACATAAGAATAAAGTTATCCGACACCTAAATAGGTCAGCACTGATTTAATCCGAAGCACTCAACAGTAAAGGTACCAGCACTACCTTTTACTGTGCGCTTACGATGCCTTTGCTCAGGTGTTTTATTCTGATCAATTCACATAACACCTTTGCTTGGTTTATTACAGAGGTGATGTAGTTTCAACACACTTTCGTTGAAAACTTCATTTGAGGTCATCAATGGTCAAAAACCAAACCCTTGAAAAAAACGATATTTCAAGACAGGGATGATGGATAGTTTTGATAATTGGTATATAGATTTGCTATATAAGAGAAAGTTAGACCTTTTGGTTGTTGGCGGTCGAAGGTCATCAGACGTCATCAGAGGTGAAACTACAATCACCTGGTAAACTAAATATACATTGGGCGGTACCTCAGAAATAAGCCAGAGATAAATCTCTTCCCATCAAATTTCTTTTTCATTTTTTGTTGTTCACTTTTTGGTGGGGTTCAAAGGTCAGGTGAGGTAAGCAGAAGTCAAATTGTGAAAACACTGTAAAAAATGTACTTATGGAGTATAAGTTAGGGGAATGAACCGCAGTGCAACAAGACACTCCCTTTTGACAAGGAATCACTATGCTTTTAGGTGTTCTAGTTTATTTTCATAGTAACATATCTGTAATACTACCATTAGTATAGTTACACAGTGAATCAGCAAATTTCAATGCATCTGATCCTCGATCTGGACACAAGACGATCCCAGCATTTGGATCCTTCCTCTTTGTTTTTTAACAGGCAAGTAATGACAACTCCAAAACCTTTAATAATGGGTAAACGTTTTGATTTATCTGGACAAAGGCCATCTTTAATTTTGCAGTGGGCGTGTTAAACAGCCGTTGAGAACTATATTTCCACAGGAGGGTCCATCTGCTGGGTCATTTTCTACAGTTCAGTGGAAGAGCATCACGTGAATCGACCACATTATAGATGTGTCACCTATTTCATGGCAACAGACCCGCTTGATAATATTGGAAGATCAAGCTGCAGTTTGTTCGTCAAGGATCTGTTTTAGTTGTCCATGAACCAAGAAATTGTCGTAGGTGTATATACATCGGTAAGTTGAATAAAACATACTACCATTATAAAATGCCAATGTAGACAAAATTATTTAATGTAGGACCATTTTTCTAGAGAGCATTAGATTCTTTTGTCTAGTATATGAGCAACTCAATTACATTGATTTGTTCAGAGAACTATGTTGCTGGTTGACTTCATTCTCTTCTTATACCTGTGTACAAAGGGAAAGAAACTGCTCTTCCCAAAAATTGACAGTCCCTTATAATGTATGTTATAAGTCAAATATATCTAGGTTAAGTGCTTTAGTCTTACCATTCTGCCATAAAAATAGTTCTGTTCGGAATGGATTTCACAATGTTTACATTGATACAATCCCACGCTGAGACATTTCGTTAATTCATCGATTATCAATCTGCCAACAAATTAAATAAAGGCAAAAATGCATATTGCATGATAGTACAGGTTGTGATCTCTTTTTAATTTACCGACTAATCATTCTGTAATGTAATAACTAGTGGTGAACATTAAATCAGCAAATCTCAATACAGTTTGATTCTTAATGTGGGAACAAATCGATCCCCATGTTTGGGTCTTTTCTCTCCATTTCCCAACAGGCTATTTATGACAACTTCAAAACCTTTGTTAATGTGTAAACGTTTTTAATTTTTCTGGACCAAAGTCATCTTTAATTCCTTAGTGTGCACATGAAAAAGTCGTTGACCAACTGATTCCACACCTTCTGTGAGATCTTTATCTACAATTCAGTCGAAGTGCAGCGTGTGATACCTATCACATGGTAGATCTTTCACGTCCTACGTGGTAACGCATCTGCTGAGATAATATTTGAAAGGTCAATATCCAGTTTGTTCGTTAATAATCTGTTTTACTTGTAGATAAACTGAGATATTGTTGTAGGTGGAGATAAATTGGAGAAACAAGCTAAACCTACTACCATTACTTAGGATCCAGTGGCCGGTACCTATCATTTGTGTCCGGCGTTTCTTGACCAACGAAAAGTCAGTGCTGAATTTTTTATACCATTCCGAAGAAAAAATTATAGACAAAAACATTTCTTTTTTAAGTGCATAACTGTCAAATTAATAGATTTAATTCGAATAACCTAATTTTGAATACGTGTAAAGAATGCTGTTACCATAGCTGATCAGAAATACTCTATACTCTTAACGAGTTCTTTAATGGCGTAGTAGAGTAAGGGTTCACTGTTAACATACTTTGCCCCACCCTAACTACTTCACGTGTCTCAACTGGCTTGCCACAAACCCTGGGACTTTGCACTTAGGATAACTTTAGTGACCATTTATCAAGTACAGTGTTTGTTTTTAACATTTTGGATTCAGGTAAAAGTACACAAAGCCCCATGCATACACAAACCCTTCATATTTAAGTTGAAGCGATGTTTCTTTTTATGCATTTTCCTCCTTACTGTTCTGAGAAATGTTTATTGTACAGTAGTTTCCGAATAAAATTAAGCTTATACTTACCTGTGATGATATGCATCCAGTTTGAATGTCGCATGTCTTAATATTTGCCACGTTAATCTCTCGGTTATAGGTGTGAATGATATCCAGCCACAGAAGATAAAGTTGAAAAAGTTTTTCCAAATCACTGTTGTTCAGAAAATACTGTTTTTGCTTACTCTTTGCGTACTCATGTCTTAAAGATTTGATATGTTTATCTTCAATATGAGATATTGTTGAAAAATCTTGGGTTTGCTTCTCCTCCAGGGGAAAAATACATGGTAACCTTCACTGTAATCAATACAGTCCAGGATACTGGGCTCAACCACTATAATGTAAATTTTTAGTCTTCATTAAAGGAACAGAATACTAAAATGCATTGTGGTTTCGATGATTATCAAGTACGGTGTAATCTCAAATAATGGCAAGATATTTTTTCTTTCAAACACTGGTTGAATGTGATCTTAAATGTGCTGGAAAGATACAGTTTTGAGTTCGTATTTGCTCTTGGGAATCTTAGGAGTTTTTGCCTTTTGGCCTCTGATGATTTCAGCTGACCTCTGACATCCAACAGAACTCATAGGGGGTTTTCTACTGGATTTAATGCAGCACCATGTGAAGTATAAAATTTATCCAAGTCTCCTAACTTGAGATATCTTGTAAACAAGGTTTTCGGAGTTTAATCTCTGTGACCCGAGATGACTTTCACCAAAAACAATAGGGTACTTTTTCTCACCATACAGCATCCACATACTATGTATGAAATCTATCCAAGCTTTCTACGTTGAGATATCATGTTATCTAGATTTTCAGACTTTGACCTTCGGTGACCCCTGATGATATTTGACCTCCGCCAGAGACGAAAGGGTTCTACCTCTGACCATAAGGAATCCACATTCAAAGAATGAAATCTAGCTAAGCTCCTCATCCATATGCTAACAAAGTTTTCACAGTTTGTCCCTGATGACCCCAGATGTCCTTTGACATCACTCAAAACAGTAGGGTTATTCTTCTCACGATAACGCAGCCACATGCTACGTATTAAATTTTAAAAATTTTCCTACTTTGAGATATTATGTTATCTAGGTATGAAATCTATCCAAGCTTCCTACCCTGAGATATCGTGTTAACAAGGTTTATAGATTTTGACCCCGGTGACCCCGATGACCTTTGACGTCCACCAAAAACAGTAGGTGTCATCTTCTTACCATATCTCAACCACAAGCCATGTGTGAAATCTATCCAAGCTTCTTAACCTGAGATATCCTGTTAACAGAGTTTTCAGATTTTGACACCCGGTGACCCCAGATGACCTCTGACTTCCACCAAAAAAGATACCTTTTACCTCTGACCATAATGCATCCACAACTAAGTATGAAATCTATTCAAGCTTCCTACCTTGAGATATCGTGTTAACAAGGTTTCAGATTTTGACCCCGGTGACCCCAGATGACGTTTGAACTCTTCCAAAGACAATAGGGTTTATCTTCTCACCATAGCGCATCCACACATCTTGTATGGAATTTACCCCAAGCTTCAGATCTTGAGATACCGTGTTAACACAATTTTCAGACTTTGACCCCAGATGACCTTCCATCTCCACCAAAGACAATAGAGTTCTTCCAAACATTACCATATTTTAAACCACTCTTAATATAAACACTGAATGAAAAATACTTGAAAATAAGACAGCACAGTAGCTTTCTTCTCGAGAAATAAGGTTCTCAAGGGAAGAAACTTAGTAAGTTGTTGCTCAAGAATAATTCGTTGGCCCAAACGTACAAAGTTTTCAAATGATGCAACATCCGTTTCTCTTGTAATGCATGATATTTTAAACACATAAAGCTGTTGCAGAAGTTCATTGGTGAAACTGCATAGTTTGATAAAGATTATAACTCTTTTCTTTGTGGGCAATGTTGGTGCATTTTGAATGCAATATTTTCCTTTAAGAATTTCAATCAAGAAAGCCATTACACAAACACAAGTGTGATGCCATGGTAAGGTGCGGGCTCAGCCCCCTCCCCCTCCCATAAGGTTACGCGTGGATGAAAAAATAATGCGGCATTATGCCCCAAATCACTAAATTCTATAAAATCAATCTGATATGCCAGATTTTTGATATTGTCAAAGAATTTAAATATCTTTACAGGTCTGTAGACAAGTAAATCAAACACCTATTTGATAAATAAAGCACTAAAAACCTTAAAAATAGTTGCAACTACCATAAAAAATTGACAATTTTACAAGACAATTACTGTCTTTGCACTTACACCAGGAAAAGGTATGAGCTACATGTGCAAATTCATGACATGGCAAGAGGGACCCATGAGGTGTGTGTTATGTTATCCTTTATTTGCTTAACCTTCATTTTAAAGACGGCTACCGTATAATGGTGGTATGCCCTGATGTGTTAATTTTGGAAGGAGCTAGGTTTTACTTTGAAAATTTCCACATTACAAGCAAGCTAGAAACTAATTGGTAACCAATTATCGGATAATATACAAACAATCTACAAAAATAGTCAAACCCTGTGCAACACTCCACAATCCACATCACATTTTTTTGCATGGCAAATGAGTACTCTCAAAATGGTCAAACTTCGAAAAGGTCTATCGTGAAAACGGTTAAAGATATTCAAATAATTCCAACACTTTTGCATGTAAGCCAACCTGGCTTTACACGTCACCCCTCTCTTCGGCACCCATGAACAGGTGAAAAAGGAAGGGTCTGCTTGGGTGTCAACCATCTATATTCACGCCACTTGGTGCTCCATTTAGATTGTTTCATGAACTACCCCCCTAGAGATTTCCCCAGGCTACGGCCCTGCCGTAATGAAAAAAAAGGTGCAGACTTTGAGTCATGTTTTTGTAGCTTAGGTGAGGCTGTATTTGCATGCGACAGGTAGGCCAACTAAATTCACTTAAAATAAAGTCTTTAACTGGTTTCATACTTAACAAAAAAGTCCTACAGTAACCTGCCGTCATTTAAAGTGCCACTCAAACCAAGGTCTGTGCTACATAAGCCTATTGGGGACAGTGCCGTTACAAGACAGAAAAACAGCCAAGAATGTATAGTCAAATTCAACCAACAGAAAACAAAATACCTTAGTCACATTCGCCTAACAACCAGTCTTTTGCGCACAGTAAGTGAACCACTTGCCTCCCCCTTCTTCAACTCCCTCCAAACCATACAGAATGTAGAAATATACTGTAGAGTGGTTACTGACCTGCATTTGCCGTCACATAGAAAATTTCTATGTTGCAACTTAAAAAAAAAAATCTTCCCAAAAAGTGCTGCTTTAAACATCAACTGAAAGCAGACAGATTGTGTGATCAAGACTGGTTATCATGTACGCCAGTGATCACAGCTCATTTCATGGTACAATGTTTCATTGACCACTGTCTACCCCCACCCTCCCACCAATAAAAAGTCCATTAAGTTAATGCAGAAAGATAACACGCCAACATAAGTCGTCACATGCACTGGAGCACATGTCAACTAATGGTAACAGACTCACTCTCCTCTCCTAACAATGAGTATATCTGATGTAAGAATCAAAAGAAAGCAGACAGAAATTGTACTTTGATAACGATTAGTCCTCACATGCAACTAAACACAAGTCAACTGATGGTAAAATACCCCCAATCCCATCCCTTTAACAAAGTTCTGGTGTTAGCATCATATGAAAGCAGATGGATAGTGAGACCAAGATTAGTCATCACATGCACCCCGACTTCTAGTCAACTGATGGTGTAATACCCTGTGCCTTCCAGTGTAAGACTCAACTGAAAGCACACGGATAGTGTGACTACGATTGATCGTCAAATGGACCCGACCACAAGTGAACTGACGGTAAAGTGCCATCTAGCACTTTCCCTCACAATGTGTTTTCTGGTGTAAGTTTTAAAAGCAGACAGATAGTGTGACCAAGAATCTTCGTCATATGCACCTGACAAGTCATCTGATGGTAAAATGCCCCCTATCCCTCCCTTTACAATGTGTATACTGGTGTAAGCATCATATAAACAGAAGGATAGTGAGACCAAGTTTGATCGTCACACCCACCCGACCACAAGTCAACTGATAATAAAATTCCCCCTACTCCCTCCCCTTACATTGTATTTACTGGTGTAAGCAGCAAATGAAAGCAGACGGATAGTGTGAACAAGAATTGTCTTCAAATGCACCTGACCACAAGTCGACTGATGGTAAAATGCCCTTTGTCCCCTCCCCTTACAATGTCTTTACAGGCGTAAGCATCAATTAAAGCTGACGTGACAAAGACTGGTCATCACATGAACCCTGCTTTGAAACTGAAGGTAAAATACCCTTTTCCCTCCCCTTACAAAGTGTATACTAATGTAAGCATTAAATGAAAATAGACGGATAGTGTTACCAAGAATGGTCTTCACATGCACCTGATCACAGGTCAACTGATGGTAAAATATTCCCTCCCCTTACATGTGTGTACTGGAGTAAGCATCAAATGAAAGTATACGGATAGTGTGACGAAGATTCACCCTACCACAAGTCAACTGATGGTAAAGTGCCACCTATCTCTTCCCCTTACATTGTGTGTACTGGCCTAAGCATCAAATGAAACAGACGGATAGTGTGACCAAGATTAGTTTTCACATGCATCCGAGCACAAGTCAAGTATATCAACTTACAGTATGATAAAAGACCCCCTATTCCTCTTTTACGGTATGTCAATAATGTGTATACTGGTGTAAGCATCAAATGAAAGCAGACGGATAGTGTGACCAAGATTGATCATCACATGCCCCGACTACAAGTCAACTCATAGTAAAATACCCCCATCCCCTCCCGACCCCTATCAAAGTATTGGTTTAAGCATCAAATGAAAGCAGAAGGATAGTGTAACCAAGATTAGTCATCACATGCAATCTACTACAAGTTAACTGATGGTAAAATACTCCCTATCCTCTATCAAAGTATTGATTTAAGCATCGAATGAAAGCCGACAGTGTGACCAAGGTTGGTTGTTACACACAGTACACCAGGGGTTCTTGGGAACAGAACGCCCTAACCTTTCACCCTCCCCTTTCTCCGCAAAAAAAGACATGCCAAACAAAACCATTTTTGTGGCAGAATGGAAAGACTAAAACACTAAGCCTAGATATCTTTGACTTGTAACATACATTATAAGGGACTGTCATGTTTTGGGAAGAGCAACTTCTTTCCTTTTGTACACAGCTATGAAAAGGGAATGAAGTCAACCTAACAAAATGTGTCTCCAAACAAATCAATGCAATGGATTTGCCAATATACTTGACATAAGAGTGCAATGTTCTGTATTAATATGGTGCTACATTAAAAGCATGTTCTGGAGGCCAAATTTGACCTTTCAAAAAAAGAATTTTTTTTTCTGTGTTAGGCAGTAAAAATCCTATCTCAATAGCATCACGTATTTGAAAGATACAAATTTTTGAAGAAATGCTACATTTTCAGCTTTTGCAGTGCATCATAGGAAATCTGTGATGTCATTTGGGCAAATTGATTAGATGTAGCTTTTGTATTTCTTTATAATGTTGATATCACTATATTCAATATTTAATAACTATTTTAACTGTACCATAAGTAAGGAACAGTTTTACACTATAATGTAGACGGAAAAACATCTAAACATTCCAAGGGTATCGTATTTCAAGGACAAACAAGGTATCCAATTGTAAGAATTAACAAAAGGAATCTGAGGCAATTTGCCCACTTTGAATCATGTCCTGTGACCTTGAGGAAACCTGGGGGTATTTCTTATTAAAAGTAACCAATCTTTAGGAAGGGATACCTTGAGTTAAAAAGGGAGTTTTGGTATGGGATTTGGTGACATGTAATGAAATTTCTTTATCTTTCATATAAGAACCCTAGAAACTGCCATCAGTCAATGCCTTTAAATAGTTAGTTGTCTTCAGTGGCTTCTTTACATTGGTAGTATTTTTAATTCAACTTACCTAATTTATCTGCACCTACGGCAAGTTCTTGGTTCATGGACAAGTAAAACAGATCTTTGACGAACAAACTATACCTTGATCTTTCGAATATTATCAAGCGAGCCTGTTGCCACGAAATAGGTGACACATCTATCGTATGATGGATATCACGTGATGATAAATTTTTAGTGGCTGTTTATCACACCCACTCGTGAACCGCGGCATATGAAAGAGAATAATTGTAAAAGTAACCTGGTGTAACCCCCTTTAGAATTTGCCATATCGGTGAGTCGACCCAACAGGGTTTAACAGCGTCATTAGAAGTGGCTTCCCTTCCGTCCAGATAAATTAAAATGTTTTACTCATTATTCAGTTTTTGGTGTTGTCATTAATATCCTGTTAGGAAATAAAGGAAGAGGAATCCAGTGTTGGGATTGTCTTGAGCCCAGGTTAAGGATCATTCTGCATTGAAATTTGCTGATTCACTGTTTAAGCATAGTTGAAACATTCAAGAGATGTTATTAGGTAAATAGACCAGAAAGTTTAATGGCTTAGTGATTCCCATAGGCGTAGGAGCCCAAGTTGATTGGGGGGGGGGGGGTGTAAAGACTTGCCCGAAAAGTTTGCCCCCAAAAGTCCTTGTGCTCTACGCGCGTTTCAACATTTTAATGTATATATGATAGAGGCATGCGTCGTTTTAATCGCAACGCTTGCCAATTACATGCATTAATTTGCCATGTTCTCCCATTTCCATATTGATAATAACTTTTTGATTTTTCTCGTGGGGTGGTGACATGCATTGTGTTGTGTGATCGCCGGCCTGGGCCTTTGAAAAGTTTTGAAAAATTAGGTGTCCTTACATGCAATCTGGTGCCACATATGCTACCTTTGAAGTACAATTTGGGTTAAGAAATACGTATTTAGGTACTAAAAAGAAACAAAATTGGCGTTCCTGAGGGAGGCATGGCCCAATGTCCCCTAAATACACCACTGATAATCATAATATAAGTTGAAAAGTTAGGTATCCTTACATGCAATGTAGTGCCGTATATGCTACCTGTGAAGTAAAATTTGTGTTAAAAAATTATATATTTAGGTACTACAAAGAAAAAGAAATTGGCATCCCCGAAGGAGGTATGGCCCAGTGACCCCCTAAATACACCACTGATAATCATAATATAAGTTTAATCATTAAAAAACACACTGTTGAATTAATACTGAATATATAGGTGCTCGTGTAATTCAAATCAGGACTTAAATTTAATTACCAAGGGCGTTTTTTAACTATTGATTACCTTTAGCTACATCACTGCATTATTTTTCTTTAAGTAGGTGCCCTTAAAATTCTCAGCATAGAGCCCAAATTTTTACAAAAATTTTTGGTGGGGGCTGCAGCCCCCTGCCT
The DNA here is from genome assembly GCA_029531755.1 of Holothuria leucospilota. Classification (NCBI taxonomy): domain Eukaryota; kingdom Metazoa; phylum Echinodermata; class Holothuroidea; order Aspidochirotida; family Holothuriidae; genus Holothuria; species Holothuria leucospilota. The sequence goes on from CM055978.1 coordinate 37,987,059, forward strand.
CCTACGCCTATGGTGATTCCTTGCCGAGAGGGAGTGTCTTGTTGCACTGCGGTTCATCCTTCCAAGATTTACTCTGTGACTACTTCATTTTAGTACAGTGTTTTCACAATTTGACTCCTGCTGACCTCACATAACCTTTGAACCCGACAAAAAATTGAACAACAAAAAATGAAAAAGAAATTATCTTGGAAGAGATTAGAAGAAAACCCGGCTGTTTCTGTGAGAAACCGAGCACTATTCCCCTACGCCATCAAAGGGCTCGTTAAGCGTATGGCATTTCTGATCATGCTATGGTCACGGTATCCTTTACAAGTATTCATAATTAGGATATTCAAATTAAAATTATTACTAAGTAACAATTATGCTCATGAAAAAATAAAAGTTGTTATCTATTATTTATTGTTCGCAATGGTGTAAACAATTCAGTCCTTACTTTTCACTGGTCTCGCAACGCGGAAAACAAATAAGAGGTACCGCCCACTGTTTATTTAGATAACAAGGTTTTTGTAGTTTCACCTCTGATGACGTCAAATGACCTTCGACCGCCAACATACTAATTGGGTCCTCTCTCTCTTAACATAAAATTCTATATACCAAGTATGAAAAGTATCCATCATCCCTGTCTTGAAATATCCCAAGAAGAGAGGATTTGTGCACTTTAAGTAAATACAATGTTTTATGAGCAAGTGACACAAAAGACTGACAACTTTCCATTTTCGAAGGGGAACTCATTAAAGTATTAAGGTGAACAAAATCTGGGCACCTCATGCTACACGTAAAGTACTACAGTAGTCTTGGTAATACGAAATGGGTAGGCCTAACCTTACTGCTGACTAGTTATGATAGTGTAAGCTGTGAGGCTACAGTAATTTTGTATGTTCTTCCACTACAGTGCAATGGGTAGGACTACAGTAGAACTGGCCTTTATCAGTCTATCTTAAAACCATGTATCATTTCTTACCAGAGGTGAACAATATAATCACTTTGAGGGTGAGACTAAATACAAAGTTTGATCATGCCACCAACCCTTATATTATGCCATGTTACATGCATTCTCATTTATTAAATGAGGCTATGTGTGATAAAGGTAGACCTAACTTAGTCAATCAAGAACCATCTGATATAGGCTCAGCCTTAAGTTTATAGGGTCAGTGACATCAGTCTAAGAATAAGATGAAAAAGTCCTCAAACATACAAGTGAGGGTAAAAGTACTGCTATACATGTTAAAGTGCTACTGTACTTACAACATTCAAGAGTCAAATTAAACCAAAGCAAATCCTTGGTCAAACCCCAAAACAAAATGATGACATTGCCTCCCCAGTCACAGTTGGCCAATGCATATATAAACTAGGATTTAGCATGTGATAAAACCTTGTGCTCATTTATAAATCCAGTGCAATAACTCCAATAGAACAAAAAACATCTATAAGGAGAGTTGTGCAGATGAAAAGAAGAAATAACAGTAAGAGATGTGTGACACTTGGTATTACTCAGGCCCAGGATTTTCATCAGAGGTATTCAATAATTGATGCAATCCTTCGCTGAAACATTTTGTTTATTCTTCGGTTATCAATCTGCCACCAAATTAAATTAGGACAGCAATGCACACTGCATGATAGAACAGGTTGTTCTCTCGTTTTGATTTAAGGAGTAACTTTTCTGTAATATAATTATTTGTGGTAAACATTAAATCAGCAAATATCAGTACAGTATGATCCTTAATGCTGGCAAAAGACGGTCCCTACTTTGGGGTCTTTCCCTCCATTTACCAACAGGCTATTTATGACAGCTCCAAAACTTTTAATAATGAGAAACATTTAATTTTTTCTGGACCAGAGTCATCTTAAATTCTTCAGTGTACATGTTAAACCATCGTTGACAAGCTAATTTCCACACGAGGAAGCTTCTGTTAGGTCTTTATCTACAGTCCAATCGCAGAGCAGAGTGTGATACCTATGGCACATGATAGATCGATCACGTTCTGCGTGGTAAAATCCACCTGATAATATTTAAAGATCAACGTCTAGTTTGTTCGTGAATGATCTGTTTTACTTGTAGATGAACCGATGTTTTGTTGTAGGTTGAGATACATCGGAAAAACAAGTTAAACTATTACCATTACACAGGATCCAGTGTATACAGAACTATTTACTGTAGGGGTCTTTTACTACAGCGTATTGGACTCTGTTGCCTAATATATGCATAGGCGGCGATCCATCTTTGAAAGTGGGAGATTTAGTTAGTGACACCATCTTGGCGAGAAGCGTATAAAGAAAACTTTGGCCAAAAGTACCCCCTAGATCACCGGAAATGGCCCTTTCCAGGCTTTACAACGTGATAGGAATAACAAATGTCACAAATATTCCCTAAAAAATGGACAGGCCTAAATTGTAAAAAGTCTAGAAAATGGTAAACTGCTTAAACTAACAACTTTTTTACATGATTTTCGAACCTGCCGGGTTAAATCTCAGGGGGATATAGTGTACAGTATCCCCATCCAATTCCATGGGGGATACATCCCCATCCCCAAGGATCGCCGTCCATGAATATATGTGCATATCAATGACAGCATTTTGTTCAGAGAAAGATTGATTGGGGCTGAATTCATTTTTCCTATTTCTGTATACTAAGGACGAACTGTTATTCCCAAATTGGAAGTCCCTAACAATGTATATCACAGGTCAGAGATGTCTGGGATTAGTCCTTTAGTCATTTCGTCTTATCTTATAAAAAAGGTTCTTTTCGGAATGTCTTTCATATTGGTTTAAATTGATACTACCAAACGTCAGGACATTTCGTGAATCAGTCGACAATCCATTTTTCGCCAACTTAAATAAAGACAATGCATGCTACATGATAGTAAATGCTGGCCACTCAGTTTATCCACAGCGTATCTTCTCTGTAGTTAGTTAGATAGATGAGGTTTAACGTCCCAGTTTCCAACCAATTGGTTCAAGCCAAAACGACCACGGCCTTTTTTCCAGTTGTGGCTCACTGGCTTGTTTTTCCTACTCCATTGCTTTAACAGTAGCGTGTTCAAAGGGGGGTGGGCCGGGGGCACAGGCCCCCCCCCCCACCTCCGAAGTCAGTCGGGGGAAAATCCCTTAGTCGGGGGATTTAAGGGTTAGGGGAAGAGAAAAATATTGAAGAAACACTGAAGACTGAACAGGGATGGCGCCAGGTGGGGGCAGGGGCCCCCATTGGGGAGTCTTAATCGATACAATAGAGTGTGCAGTCCCTGATGGCGCGTGAGAGAGGACAATTTTTCTAATAAGAACCCAAAATTTTCGGTACAGTCACTCCACGATCCTCAGCAGTTCCATTCCACATTGCTAGATAGTACAGGTCCTGCCAACCTTACCACGAAACATGTCGGTAGAGCACACTGTTTATGTGGAGGTCGAAAATTCCATCCCATGTCGCTAAGCCTAGTTTCTGTTCTTTTGTGTGTATCATGCGGTACGGTCAGTTTGTGAGCAACTCACGGACCAAAGTTTGGCTATTTAATAGGGTAGTCCAGGTGTTTCGATAAAATGTATGCTATCCAAGATATGTTCTAGAACCTACAGTTTTTCTTGTTTTTTCTTTATGTTCGTAATGATCACATTATCTTTTTTGTGTATGCCTACCAAAAATTTTCGCGCGCTTTGCAAACTCAAGTTTCAGATTCGAAAGAAGACTATATAAAGTGCGCAACTCGGCTCATGAAGTATTAAAGTGATATTATGCAAAATATGCCCCGGAATGGCATGGGATATTAAGTCATATCCCCATGCCACCACCTCTTCGACAGAGAGGCTGTCGAAGCTTGGGGTTGCTGGCATGGCCGAGCCCTCTGTCGGGAAAATTCTGTCGCCATCCATGATCAGTTTACTTATTTTGGCTTTCAAAGGGTCATTTCTGCAATGAAACCTAAGATTTTCGGTACGCTTTTCCCACTCTTCCTCAGTTCTGTTACTTTTAGCTAAATATAGTACAAACCATTTCCACCTTTTCAAGTAACTGCAGAAGTAGAATACATGAATTTATGTGAATGTTGGGAATTTCACCTCATTTAGCCAAGTCAATGTTCTCCTGGGTCTGTCATGCGGTAAGGCTATAGTGACATGAAGACAGACGTACAATGTAAGTTATGCCCGATAGGGACCAACTGCCAGGACAATTGACCTTTATTAGCTTTTAATAAGTACCTATTCTTTTTAGTGTAGGATAACCCAAAAAAATTTCGCGCGCTTCGCGCGCTTTGCAATTTTACACTTTAGATTCTGGGGAAAACATAAATCAGCACTGAAACTACGTTCCTCTAGTGTATACACATTTTATGAAATATATGCCCACAATGGTATGGTTTAGTACACAGGCTTTCTTCAGATCCCTCCTCACCATCCCGATGACGGCATCGGGGCTTCAGGTCGCGGCCTCCACCCGTCTGGCCACCCGTTGGGCAAATCCTGGCGCCACCCCTGGCACTCAAAGCTTAGAAGTAGCCTACAGACTGAGATTAAGAGAGAATGTTTTCATTATTTCGTCGTTTACCAAAGGTTAGAGCTCTTCCAATCACCCTATAGTGAATAATCAGACAGGATTCTATCAATATGAATACCTGGCCTATGGTGCAGGTAGACCTACTATCATTTAGTTTCCTTCCTAATAACTTAAACCATCTGTAATGGTACAACTATATCTGTTAACTTTTGCGATCATCTCAGGCAGCCTTCTTGACTGGTCTGGTGATCTTAAACGTACAGTCCTGTCAATGTTTGTGACATATACTGCACACTGCAGCTTACAACGCATAGAGGATAACCTAAACTCTCCGTCATTGGCATCGAATTTCACAAAATCTGAAACAAACGAAACCTGATCAATAAGGCCTCTAGAACCAATTTACGGTGGTCTTATTACCTTATATTGCAGGAGCTTCCGGGGGCTTCGCCCCCTGGACCCCAACCGGGGTCTGCCCCTGGACCCCGCCAGGGGCCCTAACGCGGGCCCCTGGACCCCACGCGTTCAAACTCGCGCTTCGCGCTCGTGGTGCACCTTCGGTGCACTTTGGACACTCCTCCGTGCCAGTCGGGGGAATCACAGGTTGTGCCCCCCCCCCCTACCTCCGAAATCCTGCACACGCCACTGATTGCTTATGCTGAGCACCAAGCACAAAGGCAGTAGGTTCCATTTTTAAAGTCTTTGGTATGACCCGGCCAGGATACGATAACTATTTCAGTACATTGGATCACCAAATTTCAATATAGTATGAGCTGTAATTTGGGAACAAGAAAATCCAAGCGTTTCGAGTCCCTCCTCTCTATTCCCCAACATGCTATTTGTGACAACTCTAAAGTCTTTCATTATAAGTGAACATTTTAATATATCTGGGCTAAAGCCATCTTTAATTCCGCAGTGGGTATGTTGAACTTAATTTCCCTGCTAGGGTCCATTTTCTGGGTAATTACCTACAGTTTAATCGAAGTGAAGCACGTGATACCAATCACATGATAGATGATTCACCCATTTCATGTCAACAGACCCGCTTGAATATATTTGAAAGATCAAGGTCCAGTTTGTTTGTTAAAGATTTGTTTTAGTTGTCCATGAACCAAGAAATTATAGGTGTAGATACATCAGAACATAAAATTTAGCATAACACCATTACATAGAACCCGGTGAAGACAGAGCTCTTAGGAGTGTTTACAACAGCGCATCAGCACTCCCACAGAAACCTTTAAAACCTGTAAAACCTTTAAAAAACCTTTATTGGAAAAATGGCTCTTTATTTTTTGAAAAACTCTTTAAAACCTTTAAAAACCTTTATTTTTGTTGTTAGTTACAAATAAAGTCTACAAGTTTTGTAGTAAAATAAATTTTAAAAGAAGTCATATGAATCCTGTCAAAAACTTTGAGTATTTTGCGTCTTTCAGAGTCTCTTTTTGAGGATCTACTCCTAGCTGAGTTCACTTTAGAGAGCGTATGACAGTGATAACTTACAAGGTGAGTATTATGAAGCATATTCTATGTTGTCTGCACCAATAATATCCTCTCAGGGGATGCTTGTTAAAAGGGGACATGGATTATTTTAAAGGGCAATTCTCGTCACCCTAGACAGTTCCAGTTCTCCCGACTGAGCAACTTGTAGTTCCTCCCATAATTTTGTAAAACTCCTCCTAGTGCAGGCACAAACCTGTCTTATTGCTTCAGGCCATGTCCTGGTGAGAATACAAGGATATAATGTGTGATACAAACACTCTCTGCATTATGTGGAATGTGAGTTACTCTGCATCATTTGAATTTTCAAACTTTGATATCAGTCAAAGAGCAGTGATCAACTGAAACGTGGTTGCAACAATTTCACAAAAATTGCGACCATGCTGATTTTGCTTTTTCAGTGAAAAGATCAGAAATTTACAGCAATTACAATTTTTGGCTGAAAAACTCACACAGCTATGGGCAAAACAAAAACATTGTGTTTTTATATGAGTAAATCAAAGAGTTACATATCAAAGGAAGACTTATCTCACCTCTGTAAAAAAGGATTTTTGTTTACACTACTCGAGGGCAAGAAAAAAGTTAAATTTTATTTTGAAACTGGGTACAAAAAATGGAAGTATGGTAATTCCACTATATTCTGGGTGATTAAGAATACTTCACTCAAAAGGGCACCAAATAATACTAAGGCAGCATCTATAAGGGTGTCACTGGCCAACTCCTAATACACATATAATACATTTTTCCAAAAAGGAACTGACAATGCTACTAAGGCAGCATCTATAAGGGTGTCACTGGCCAACCCCTAATACACATATAATACATTTTTCCTAAAAAGGAACTGACAATACTACTAAGGCAGCATTTAGAAGGGTGTCACTGGCCAACTCCAAATACACATATAATACATTTTTCCTAAAAAGAAATAGGCAATGAAACTAAGGCAGCATCTATAAGGGTGTCACTGGCCAACTCCTAATACACATATAATACATTTTTCCTAAAAAGGAACTGACAGTGCTACGAAGACAGCATCTATAAGGGTGTCACTGGTCAACCCCTAATACACATATAATACATTTTTCTTAAAAAATGAACTGACAATGCTACTAAGGCAGCATCTATAAGGGTGTCACTGGCCAACCCCTAATACACATATAATACATTTTTCCTAAAAAGAAATAGGCAATGCTACTAAGGCAGCATCTAGAAGGGTGTCACTGGCCAACCCCTAATACACATATAATACATTTTTCCTAAAAAGAAACTGACAATGCTAATGAGACAGCATCTGTAAGGGTGTCACTGGCCAACCCCTAATACACATATAATACATTTTTCCTAAAAAAAGTGAACTGACAATGATACTAAGGCAGCATCTATAAGGGTGTCACTGGCCAACCTCTAATACACATATAATACATTTTTCCTAAAAAATGACCTGACAATGCTACGAAGACAGCATCTATAAGGGTGTCACTGGCCAACCCCTAATACACATATAATACATTTTTCCTAAAAAAAAAATGAACTGACAATACTACTAAGGCAGCATCTATAAGGGTGTCACTGGCCAACCCCTAATACACATATAATACATTTTTCCTAAAAAATGAACTGACAATGCTACTAAGGCAGCATCTATAAAGGTGTCACTGGCCAACCCCTAATACACATATAATACATTTTTCCTAAAAAGAAATAGGCAATGCTACTAAGGTAGCATCTATAAGGGTGTCACTGGCCAACCCCTAATACACATATAGTACATTTTTCCTAAAAAAAGTGAACTGACAATGATACTAAGGCAGCATCTATAAGGGTGTCACTGGCCAACCTCTAATACACATATAATACATTTTTCCTAAAAAATGACCTGACAATGCTACGAAGACAGCATCTAGAAGGGTGTCACTGGCCAACCCCTAATACACATATAATACATTTTTCCTAAAAAAAAAATGAACTGACAATGCTACTAAGGCAGCATCTATAAGGGTGTCACTGGCCAACCCCTAATACACATATAATACATTTTTCCTAAAAAATGAACTGACAGTGCTACTAAGGCAGCATCTATAAGGGTGTCACTGGCCAACTCCTAATACACATATAATACATTTTTCCTAAAAAATGAACTGACAATGATACTAAGGCAGCATCTATAAGGGTGTCACTGGCCAACCCCTAATACACATATAGTACATTTTTTCCTTAATACAAACTGACAATGCTACTAAGGCAGCATCTATAAGGGTGTCACTGGCCAACCCCTAATACACATATAACACATTTTTCCTAAAAGAAATAGGCAATGCTACTAAGGCAGCACCTATAATGTGACCAACCCCTAATACAAGCTGTCATCATATTTATGCTTGTTCTCAACATAAAATGTGCATTGCTTCTAAGACGTCATCTATTAAAATTCACTGGTCAAACCCATATTCCAATATACAGATCTCTAATTTCCCAAGATACAATCAAAATTATTTCATTGGCCCGCCATCTGTAAGTCTTAACAGATACGCGTCTGTAAATTCGTCGACATAGAAGTAATAGCTTATAGATGGCGTGTTAAAAAGAACGTTACCATACGTTTGTGTATTCCTATATAAAAAGTGTGTGAAAACGCTAAGGCAAGGTGACTTTCTCTATTTTCCTCTTTGCACCATGGTTGACTTCCCAACAACTTTTTTCCTTCTAAGTGGGGAATTAGTGAAATATATAACCAGTGTTAGTGCTGGAACGTGGAATATGGGGAGAAATCCCCCCCCCCCTCTGAAAAATGCAGGGGGATTTTCATTTGGGGGAGGAGTCTTAAGTTCTGAGAAGCAAAGTCAAGTTTGCATTTATCACTAAAAAGATTAATGAAGTCAATATTTTAACATTGCCAATAACTAATATGAATAAAATAGATGCCATGTAGTTCTTCTTGTCAGGTATTGTCAAGGAAATTGGATGTACTGTAGGCGATCCACCACCTACTGTTCTGTACCATAAAAGGATGGAACAGGAGCCATCTGCAGAAGCCCGTAAATTGGCTCTATTGACCAGCACTATGATATTCGCAATATGCACAAGCTTTCAAATCTGTACATCAAGTCTAGTGATCATTTCACCATGGAGGTGCCACCCTGAGGTGGCACTTCCATGATTTCACCGTCTCACTGACTTTTTTCAATTTACCAAAATTTAGCAATGAACGCAGCAAAGTGTGGAATTCACAGTCATTAATCGCATGTTTGCTATAGGGCAGAAATGTATGCAAACACGGATACCTTAGGCATGTCCCTCTTCTGTAGAGAGAAGTTCAAGTGAAATGCACCATGAAAATACAGTAAAGTCATTGCATCTTGAGAAACTGTGCAGTATCTCCAACCTTGATATACAATGTTTTCAGAGTCTGACAGTAATGTAGTACTGTTATTAAAAGTTATTAAAATTATTAAAGTTATTAAACTGTTATTAAAAGTAACTGATCGTAAAATTTGCAGTGTCTCAAAGAAATGGGCTGCCATAGTCACTGACCACAAGACGGGATGAGAAGATACCAAGACACAAGACTCATGATCATAACACAGACTTAATGGGACTTCCACTGACTTACCAACATGGGAGAATACACACAAAATTTGTATTGACCATGTCTTGAGTTGTGATTGCCTGGTTGATTTTACATTCCTATCCTGCTACAACTAGTTCCGCGAAACACGTTTCACTCTCGATCCCACTAGTACCTACAATTAGTTCAGTGAAATTTCCGGCATATTATCATTATTGCAAGTATTCGTTAACCATTCGCAAATACATTGCGAGCATTCCTTTTTAAATTTCCCTAACCAGTTCCAACACTAAAGTAATGACTGTGACTTGAGTTAGGATATTCCAAGGTTTTGCCGGATGGGTACATTATACCTGACTCAAAAACTTGCCATGACTCCACTGTCTAACTCTAAATACTTAGCCTTAAGCATTTCCACTGTATGCTTCTTAAGTCTATGTTTGTTGGTGAGAGAGAAGCCCCACAACATCAATGACGCAATTGGTACCAGAGAGGTATATGCTTTGGCTCTCTTGCCTATGCCATGTGACCACATCTGCCAAGGACCAGTCCAGCTACCCCTCATCCAATGGATTAAGGCTGTTTCTGCATTTACTTCTAGAACCTTAGCAATAAATGGTCTGCCACTCTTGTCTTCAAGATGAACAGATACCAGGTCACCTTTCGAAACTGACACATAGTCATCCACCAAGGTAACTTTCCTCTGGAAGAATCGTCCCTGATTCCCAATTTGCACCTACAAACAAAATATGACACCATCTTAGTCACCTACAGCACTTTAATCCTGTTAGCCTGTAATCAAGGCTCCACTACATATTTTGGCTTACAGCTATATCGTCAATGTCCCTAATACTGCACTCCCTGGAATAGGAGCCTTCAAGGTCTGGTGACACGAAAATTACATAGTTGGATATTTGATGTAAAAAGCATTATAAATAACCAGAAAATAGCTAAAATTCCCATTAAGATCCATCCAATATTGACCATTTTACGTGATATTTTTTTAATTAATACTTGTATCATGAAAAAACATGAGCTAAATATGCAAATATGTGACACAGAAAGATGGACATACCATATATGGCTAATGCTATTCTTTAGTTTTAACTCCATGCACTAAAAAACTTAAATGAGAACCATTTGATGTAGTAAAGGGGTTTCCAGTATTTATACTTTGTGAAGGTGCTCATTTTCCCTTTCAATTTAATAGAGGAGTCTAATAATATGCATAAACACTACTTCAAAAAAGCCAATTTTTGTTGGATTTTTAGCCAAGGAGATACTGTGGGGAAAAGTGGTCTGCGGATATTTTTGACTAATGAAATATGCTCTTTTGACATGAAATGACACATTTTTGAACAAAAATGGATACACTGCAGGGCTTGTCTTTTGAAAAATGGAGGCGAGTCAAAAAAGCTCACCTAAAACAAAAATATTTTACAATAAGAATCAGTACGTAAGCATGTGTAGATTAAACAGTACAGTGTTATGTTGTATTTTGCGCTGCTTCGGGAATTACAATACTATATGCAATAATCGAACAGCCTTTGCATCTTTTTTCAGGGATTTGTCCGTAAGTTGTACTCCAGTGATTTTGGCGGGATTGTAACTATATGTTAGGCTTAACTACAGGGTAGTTGCAATGAAGTAAAAACTTGGCAAGTATCGGTAGACAGAATGGCAGCTTATACTGATATGCCTGTCACTTGACATTGATTTTTAAGTGCAAGCTACTATCGTTTGTACATTCCATTGGCAATGTAATCACGTGGCCTTACAGGCCTACCATAGCAAACGTAGCTCGACTAGTATGTTATGTTTTACTTTGTTATCGGGATCAGTATCAGGCCGATATTATGTTTGACTTGTCAGTTATCAGCAGATTCCGATATTACCGTTATCGGCTCAACACAAATCTCAATCACAGCGTGCAATAACAAAAGTTTTTTTTTTAAGGGCTATATTTTTTGAACCGGGAAGAGAAATCAAAACCCAGGTAGTAATATGGGTTTTCGAGTAAACCCATGCAAACACTACTGAAATATGTTACCTTTATTCTTCACACTTTCTCAAACATTGCTGACAAAATAAACCGATCTCAGATAGGGAAATGGAGGGCTAATAGGTTGATTTAATGGCAATAACTACTGCAGCTTTATGAGTTTAGAAAATGTGGAATTTTCTACCTGCAGACACATCCAATACTTACATCTGGACACTCCTCTTCAATGATGTTTTCTAATTCTTCTATTTTTGATTGTTGGATGGATGCTAAGGTTTGATTTTGAGGTCTAGCAGTCAACTTCACTAAATTCCAGGTTTCTTTGTCTGGAAGCTGCAAAAACATAAGACTGCACTGTTATCTGCTCTCTGATTAAGTATTACAGATATTGCCACACAAGCATGATAGAATCCAAAGATAAATGCAGAGAACCAGTGTTAGGTCAAGTATCCTTACTGTACAGCAGTATCGTCTCATATTGGTCGTTTGTCATAGAGCAAAATTTAACCTACGTCGTTGTGGTATGCAAGAGCTTTTGGCTTCCTGTATACTATACTCTTTCATAACTACTGGAATTGGACAGGTTTACTGAGACTAAAATATTCGGTATTGTTAAAATCTGTTGCAAGGTTGATACAATTTAGTGCACGTTATAAGCATAAGTAGAGCCAAATTACAAAATTACATGTCTGAGTGGTAATATCACAAAAGACACAAAAGCACATACCACATCATAAGCACTGGAAATTTGGACATATAGGCTGTATAGGCTGATCACCACTGCTGAGCTGACAAAGGCAACCTGTGCTTGTAAGCTGCTGGGAGATCCTTTGTCAGCTTTTCAACATCAAGCTTGTCCAGACCTGGTAGTACCCACTCCAAACACTGACTGACTTCGGGAACATCCTGAAATACAAACAAGAAATGGAAGGTATTATATGCACTTGTATATTAAGCACACGATCCTTTCAAAAGTTATGATGATGGTCTGTGACTAACTTCTTCACACAGAAGCCTGCATCACAGTTACATAAACCCCTGCTGTACATGATCTCCACTTCACAAATTCAATACTTTGAGTCTGTGTACACTGCATTTTGCTATATCAGAATTACCAAGAGATAGTCTTCTTCCTGACATTCGTGACACTTTTTAAACCTTTTCAAATCCTCCTCCTGAGATGTCAAGTCTACATGGTTTCCAGCCCATGACATTCTAGTGCCTCATTTGATCTTTGATCATTGCCAATGAATTATAAGCATTCAGGCAAACATTTTACACCACTTCCTTGAACAAGGAAAGGTCAATAAAGCAGAAAACATACCTTCAGAACAAGATATCCATTGGGGTATTCTTCACACCTTTCTGGTTTCCAAACTTCGGACTTCCACTTTTTAAAATTCATGAAGCATCTGTCGTTAACTTTCCTGAAACGAAACCAGAGTGGCCTGCTATGGTTTGTGATCTGCCCATAAAGGTGCTGGCTGAGAACAGACTTAACATCCTGCACAGTGAAAAGTGGCCGCACATTAATGTCAGGGGTGAAACTTTTTGATGTTATATTAGCTAAGTCTAGAAAATAAAGACAATATATTTTAACTGGAAAAGAACCCCACCTATTGAGATCAGTCAAGTCACCTCCTAGCAAAGTCCCCCCCCCCCTGACAGTCACCCCCTTGCCCAAGAAAGTCCCTCCTTCACAAAGTCACCCCTTACAAACTCTCCCATGACAAACCCTGACAAAGTGACCCCTGACCAAATCGCCTCTTCAGTTCTACAAAGTTCCCCCTCATTAGAAAAACATAAGACCTAGAGGGTTTATTCTTCAATGATAAATGGAAAGTGGCAAATGAAAGCTTCCCACGCCTGTAGCTTTCCATTGCTGTAGTAATGGGTATAGGTTGGGAGATTGTAAACTGGACACCTTTTGGTACCGCTCAATACAATGCATAACACATGTTACTTTGCTTATCTAAGGAAGAATGTTTCTATTTGTCCAAATCATTTTTCTCATTACACTTGACCAAATGTGTTTTGTATTTGGTGCATGTAAGAATTTATTTGTGCAGGTAAAACTTTGAAGTTACATGCACAGGTGCTATCAGTAACTTACTGAATTTTCTTGGGGATGTTCCTCTATCGAAATAATGAACTTAGAATTTGAATTTTACCATTTTCTTCTTCTTTTTTTTTTTTGCAGTTTTTTTTTTTTTCAAAGACAGTAGAGATGGTGCAGTAGGATTCAAATGCAAATTTTTTGTATGGAATGTGAATGACCTTTGTTCTCCATTTCGGCATCTTCTCGGCAATGTGAACAAATTTTGTGACAAATTCAATGAAGTTGTGAGGGCACCAAGTGTAATTGTTACAAGAGCTGAAGTTCACATGGATGGGAGTCTTTCTAGAAGTCCATCTTCTACTTATGACTGGGATGTTTCGGGGAGTGATGTACCAGATATCGAAGGATCACAAGCAATAATGCATAGGTAAAGTGCATAGCTCTAGTAGCATTTTCCTATCCCCTTTTAAATAGCTTCCCAAATTGAGATGTATGAGATCCATAACCCTAGAGCTGTCAAGGCTTTCTTTTACATGCTTTTCTGTTGCAAAAGTATCCAAAGATGAATCCACAAGCAACAGCTCAACCTCCTAGAAAAAGCCTGTCCCGGAAGAGGAAAGACAACGACACTGCTGAAGAAGCAGTCATCTCGGATTTCAGCGACTCCAGCGAAGAAACTCCATCGAAGAGGACGAAATCCAACCTGTGCCTCTCTGACAAGATCTACGAGCGTCTGCAAGACCATTTGGCGAAGATCCGGGTGTCTCAAGCCCCACTGGTGACCCTTGAACAAAGGATTAAACGTATCCAACGAGATCTCGAATACCAGAACGAACCTCGGTTCGCTGCCCTACATAGACAGCCACACCCGCTGCTCCACTCCTGGTATTCGAACCCATCTACCTAAGCGAGTGGCAGAAAGTACTGTCAAAAGCTTTAAGGATACTTGCTAGGCTTACCATAGCCGAGTTACAATCTAAAGCAATTTCCTTGATGAAGGACATCGCCAAGGAAAGGCAGGCCGTTTTCGCTTTTATTGACACCATTGAGGACAGTGAGGAGAAGCAGAAGGCATCGCAGGCTCACACGACGACCGGGACCACCACACCCCAAGAAGAAGAGGAGGCTGTAACTTCACATAACCCAAACGGTTATTTTAAGGGACATCAACTCAGATAGAGTTGGCCCTTCCTCTGTTACATGCTGTTTTGTCTGTCTATTTATTTACTTACTCTAAGTATGACTAAGAGACGTTTTACTCGACCCAATACCGGTCCCAATTGATCTAAAGGCTCTACCCATTTTAATCATCGTTCACGGCGTAACTGCTCATCCCGTAATCATACCCTCCAACAAAATGAAATTAAAACCTGCCTTAAATTTATTAGGGACCTATCGACTCATAACCTGTCGGACCCAGAAATATTATTACTGGGAAAAGGCTTAGGATTTATACCGACATCACCTGCCCCCAAGAGGTACTCTCTGCTCCAAGCTATTAACCAGCTAACCCGAACCATGAGAGAGTAAAATATTTTATGTATGATAAATCCTCCCAACCATACCATAAGTTCCGCCTACCCTCAACCTGGAAACCGAGAGTTACCCCATGTGCTGCCTTAGAGGACTACCTCTACAACACAAAGGCCCTGCTTGCTAAAATTCCGATTCATCCCGCGGAATCTAACATATCCAAACTCGAACGCTATGCTATGCACTCACTGCGCAATGACAAAACAATTGTCATGAAGAAATTTGACAAGGCAGAGTGATTGCAATTATTAATAAGAGCGACTATAAAACTGAAGCGCTCAGGCAATTATCGGGCCCACAGTACCATAAACTCACATCAGATGTCACCATGGAAACCATTTCCCTGGTCAAATCTCTCGTCTATGACCTCTTTCAAGCGGAGGAAATTACCAAAGACATATTTGATTACCTCAATCCTAGTAACCACACTATCCGCACACCACTTTTCTACTGATGAAGTTCCGCCGTATAGAGCAAGAGAACAGAAACCGGTCTAGTTGGTTTTCAAAAAACCACCCAAATGTCAATTTGAGAACGACTCATATTCCTCCAAAAGAGTGGAATTTTAAGCTTTTGCTTATATCATGTTATAACATGATCGGGTACTATTCCCTAAAAAACTCAAAAGTTCACCGACTTGGTAGCGTCAGATAGTGAACCGCCTACCCCCCACTTCACTTGATTTTGCTTCTCTTTTCTTCGGAAAATGAGATGTAGGTTAGATGCACTGAGAATTCCGAATGGAATCTCTGACGTATACCGAAAGGAAATACTCGTACATACTTTCGTCCCACAAAAGCGGGACTTTGAACAGTTAAAAATAGTCGGAAAGAACTGTAAACTAGCACAACTGTCTGTGAGATCTTACAATTAAGCCCAGTTTGGCGTCACCCTTCGTCCAATCAGCATTCAAAAGCTCGTGATTTTTCTTTCACGTCCAAAGAGACGTTTATAAGCTGAAGAACTCGCCTGCGCTATACAAAAGGCAACACGCTGTCTCTCTGAAAAAGTCAGGACCGACCGAGGTTCGAAAATCAATGAAGAGGCAAAGCGGCCCGTTCTTGGACAATAATTCTGATCATTGGCATAAAAGAGGACTAAATTTTCAGACATATAAAGCTCATCTCTGAAATCCCTCCTCTCTCGCTTCATAAAAAGTTAAACTAGCCAAATGATCGTGCTTCTAAAAGAGCACAATAAGATCTCACAAAATCTAGAACAGTAGAAAGGGAATTTTCGGCTATACGTAGCCAGTTAAAAGCCCAGAACCTTTGAAGCAAGCGAAAGCACCCCTTAAAGACTTCTTAACCCTCTTCGACAGGAAACTGTCGAATTCCGAAGCAACTCAGTGCCTGATAAAAGGGTTACAGTTCATTACAATCCAAGAGAAGCTAAGACTCTGCGAATTACTCAAGCCATTAAAAGGCCGCAAAACGTATGTATGAAAATTCGCTACTCCATGCATATAAGCAAATGCTTCTGACAAGGTTCCGCTTGATGTACACCGTTACTCAACAAAGGAACCACCCATGAACTTTCGAGTTAAGTGGCATAAATTGAATTTTAAAATTCTTTTCTTCCCAAAAGTTGTTTATGGAAGTCCTGCCAACTGGGGTAACTTACCTAGATTTGAAAATCATGAAAAAAGGAAACAGCCTCGTGGGCGACGGGTCAACACAAAGTCTACATCCTAGCTCACTGTTACCTTTCAGTAACCCGATCGATATTTTTTGCACAATTCGCCACCAGCCACAAAGGCTTCACAAAGGCACAATACGGCAATACGCCTAGAGTGTGCAGCGAAAGAAACAGGATTCCATTCAGAGAGGAATGTTTAGAATTAAGTACGTAGAAGGAAGTTAGCCCGGCCATTAAAGGTATTGACTACAAACGAAGGGCGCACCTACGTGTACTATACCCCCAAAAGGTTAAGAAGTGCCACCACTTAGGCTCAAAGCCACGCATACCCAAATATCTAAGAACAAGGCATTTGAAAGCAAGCTTGAGAAGCACAGGGATGTTATTTTGCGTACATTCGCATCAATCCCGGCGTTTGTTTCCCGACCGTCTTTTTCCCTATCAGAGGACACTAAATCTAAAAGATTTACTTGTGTAATCAAGTTTTACTGCAGAGTCGGACGAAACAGGAGGGTACGAAGATACTTTATTGCATGCGCTCACAGCTGCATTTTAAATCTCATGACGAACCTAGCCAATGTTTGAAAGGCTACTACTGATGAAGTTCCGCCGTATAGAGCAAGAGAACAGAAACCGGTCTAGCTGGTTTTCAAAAAACCACCCAAATGTCAATTTGAGAACGACTCATATTCCTCCAAAAGAGTGGAATTTTAAGCTTTTGCTTATATCATGTTATAACATGATCGGGTACTATTCCCTAAAAAGCTCAAAAGTTCACCGACTTGGTAGCGTCAGATAGTGAACCGCCTACCCCCCACTTCACCACTTTTCTATCTCCTACCCAAAGTCCACAAAAAGCCACCCGACGGTACCAAATTTATCGGTAGACCCATCATCTCTGGCTGTGGAGGACCTACCCAGCAAATTTCAGAATTTTTAGATTTCTATCTCCTTCCCCTGGTTCAACAACAACCAACCTACGTGAAGGACACCGACCACATCCTTTATCTTATTGAAAATCTAAAATTACCCGATCATATTTTATTGGTTACACTTGATGTAGTCGGTATGTATACCAACATCCCACAAGATGACGCGATTAACCCATGCACCGACGCATACGCGAAATCCGACAACGGCATGTACCCTATACCCAAAATATCAACCAACGCTATCCAACGTATCTTAGAGCTCATTATTAAACGCAACTGTTTCAAATTTGACACTTCCTACTACCTACAAACAGTGGGTGTAGCAATGGGCTCGGAGTCATCACCTGAAATTGCCGATATCACGTTTCATCTTCTTGAAAATGAAATTATACCCCTCTTAAAGCATATTATCCGCTGGTTAATGTGCAGAGATGATATTCTTCTCTTTTTTGACGGTTCTGAATCTGAACTAAAAACCTTTGTGGACCATATTAATACCATGCACCCTACCTTGAAATTTACTTGTGAGTCATCATACTCAGAAATCAATTATCTGGACATTAATATTTTCAAAGGAAATCGTTTCGCAGAATCAAATCACCTTGATACCCGCACTTACTCAAAACCAAGCGAAACTTTCCAGTATTTATCACGCAACTCCTGTCACCCCGAAAGTTGCTTCAAGGGATTTATTAAAGGTGAGACCTTACGACATTTACGTCTCTGCAATAATCGCCATGACTTCAAAGAGAAAGTCAACTCGTTTAAAGAGAATCTCATTCGGCGTAATTACTCAGAGCAATATATATCGAAATCGTTTCCGAAATTAATTTCGAGGACACCTCTCGCCACAACCTAAGGAATCCACACCACCTCTGGTTTTTAAGTTTTGTTTCTCACCCCACATCAAAACCAAGGACTTAAAAAAGTGCCTCCTAAAACACTGGCACTTAATTACCGAACACCCGACACTTAAAATTCTGTTTCCGAAACCACCGCTTATCGCCTACAAACGGGCTACTAACCTAAGCGACTCCCTCATCCGTGCGGAATTTAATTCGGAAACAGACACAAATCATGATTTTGATGAATATGATATCTCCTTATTCAAAATTATGAGTGATTTATTATCCGAATAACCCACATACTATATAATTTTTGTGACAAATCCAGGCATATACCGCCCAGCACATATCTTGCTACTGATGAGACCCCAAAATTATCTTTGTGGTCGAAACGCGTCTAGCAATAGCACAACATGCTATAGCTTGTTACCACGCAAGAGTCACATTTCATTTTTCTGGCCTAAAACAATTTAGGTTACCTAATACCATACCCCATTTTTTTTTTTTAAATCTCCAATCTTTGGGGCAACACCGCCCTCATTCATCCCACCCATATTTGATTTCCCACACCTATACAATTTTTCATCATTTTACATATATATCTAAACTATCTTTTCATGCGAACACGTCACTGAGTTTTTGGAGAGTCGGCCATTTTCTTTTACCCTAGAGCTGTCAAGGCTTTCTTTTACATGCTTTTCTGTTGCTCCTGTATTGTGCACCATTGCTATATTATAGAACATGTACAATGTAAAAGTTGGTGATTTAGTTGCTTAGATTTAATGTCCCTCTTGAAGGATGTGGGACATGCCACCCAAAAGATCTGTTTTCAATTGGAAGTTGAAGATTTAGGTCCACAGATAAAAGATCCTTTGGAATTATTTCAATATCTTCTGCCATTCTCAAGATATGCCTTGTCAAACTTTGGTGATTTCTCAAGTAATTCATTGCCTATGCAAAGATAATGATGTGGAGTGGTGCACAGTGTTAGTATTTCTTTTGTTATTCCTCTATAATTTACCTCTTAATTACTGGCCACATGGTTCACAGTGTTGTGAGTGTGTACATGTTTTTTGAGAAAACAATTTCAACTTCCACAATAAATCCCTCAGTGGATATCAATGGTATGTACATATGTCCCCCAGAGCCCCCCCCCCCTCCCCCAAACAAAAAAATCGTGGCTACACCACTGTAGCAAGGGACAATTAACCAATTGTTTTGGATTGTTTGTTGAAATAATAAGAAGTTTGAGTTACATACTCGATCAGAAATTAGATAAAACATCACTTGTACGTGGTATTTCATATTGAAAAGAGGTACTTGACTACAACACTGTCGTGCACACACTTTTTTGAAGGAAATTTTTCTGTTTCCATTGTTTGTTTTTTTTTTTCTCAGTACACCTGCTCGGGACCACAACCCGGCGAGGAAACGTGGCATAAATTCATGTTCAGAAGAGCTCCCTTTACTCTACAAGCAAAGAAAGGAAACTGATATGTCACTTGATGTCAAGATCATGGAAGAATTAAAGGGTGCTTGCCTTGGTGAGATGTTATGTGTATGGGATATTTCCTTTTGTGTGTGTATGTTTATAACTACGGCTGTGACGTTTAAATGGTTAACCGACGGATCGGTTTAATCATTCGCCAAGATCAGTGATCAGTCTGCTCAATAATCCACAAGTCTCTTCCTGAAAATAACGTTACAATAAACTGTCACTCAACTTTTGTAAAGGATTAAAAAGTATCAGAGGTACAGTACAGCAATTAAACTAGACACCACATGCAACAACAATGCAACATACCTTTAAAAGTGTGGAACACCTCTGAATACTTGATCGATAAGACTAAAAAGTTACTTCTAGCAGGGAGTTCCCTGGCAACTCCCTGCTTCTAGGCAGCGGAAGAATATGCAACAGTTTATCATAAATGCACTTCGGCTAGATTAAACAATCCAGTGTTATGTCATATTTCGTGCTGCCTCAGAAATTACTGAATTATACGCAATGATCGAATGACCCGTTGCATCTTTTGTTCTGGGATTTGCCTGTAAGTTGCACTGGTAAGTTTTTGAGGGATTTTAACTTTATGTTAGGCTTAACTATGGGGTAGTGGAAGTGAAGTAGAAACTCAGCAGGTATTCGTAGATAGAGTAGCAGCTTATGCTGATACAGTATGCCTGTTACTTGACGTTAATCTATCGTTTGTACATTCCATTGGCAATGTAAGTACACAGCCTCACAGGCCTGTTATTGGCAAGTTTCGATACCACCATTATTGGCTCAATGCTAATTTCCGTTAACCGTTAACCATTTGGATAATAAAAACGGTTAAACGGAGAGTGAATTAACCGGACATGCACAGCCCTTTTTGTTTTGGTAGAGGTCGTGAGGTTACCAGAGAACAAAATCTGAAACCCTTGTTAATACAGTTTTCAAGTTAGGAATAGAAAATATTCTTAATACTTGTTAAATAAATTATCATATTTAGAGAAAGAAAGTGTTTGGTGGAAGTTGCCAAGTTGCCTTTAGTTTATGGATGTGTTTATAATTATGCCAAAAGGTGAACCCTGCTCTTTTTAGTAGAGGTCAGTGGTTACACATGGTCAGCTGAGGTGAAACAGCACAAGCCTTGGGGGAATAACTAGTAATTGCAAACGCTACCTCAAGGATGCAAAAGGTTAATATTGGAAATTGTACATAAAGTGAAATTGAAAATTAACATAAGCATGTTATTTTTTCACCTTTTCATGCACGGCATAAATTCCTACAGCCCATCTGAAGCTTGGCGTACAGTTAAGGGAACTGAGGGAAGCATTCATCCAGGAATTGATGGGAAATATGACTGAGTTTCTAGGGCACTTTTATCAGCCACTTTGTGTTATTATTGACACCCTGGATGATGTCTCTCACTCCAAAGAAAGTAGTGTAAGTGATATAATCTCAAAGTTACTTGATGCAGGCATTGAGATTTACTTTTTAATTTATTGAAACTTATTTATTTGTAAAGCTTTAAATCTGTGAAATGTACATTCTAAAATGCTGTACAAACATAACAAAAGACTCAATTAAGAAATAAAAAGGTGAAACAAAACTGCAGAAAATGGGCAGTGATACAAAAAAAAAATAATAAACTATGTGAAAAGTAAACCAATAAAGAAAGATTGCTTAAAATGTAGTAGTAAAAAGATGAGATTTCAGATTAAAAACAGTAGTGCTGTTCTGAAAGTGGAACAATGGAAGGAGGAGCATACTGCATGCAGGGAAGGCACGACCACCAAAGGCTAAACATTTAAAACTGGGGTGAACAGTTTGAAACTGATCTTAGGTTGTATAGGTTATTGGTCGGCACTTCAGTAAATTTTTTCAAGATAGTTAGGGGCCATTTTTAGCTCACAAATTGTACACAGTACATGTGTGAGCTTATACAATGGTGCTGAGGGCGTCAACTTTTCAACAAAAGTTTTCAGCCTTTTAATGTGTGGAGATTTTGAGCTGAAATTTTGGTACATGATTGTTTGTCAATAGAGTTATTACATGATCATAAATTCTATTAACTTTGCCGTACTGGCGTGGCACACTAAAGATATTGTGCATAACACTAACAATAGCCTACACCCTAAACCAGTGCACAGTACACATGCAGTAATGAACAGTACAGTAGGGATTCTGTGGCATACAGCATACAAACTTTGCAGTATGAGCCTCATACACTGCGTAGGCATATCGACATGCCTCACAGTGAAACCCTCAGTTTTGCTGAAATGTCAATTTTATCAATGTAAAATAGCATGAAAAATAAAGAGTAGGCTAACGATAGAACCATTCTGGACAGTTCAACAGTTTTCACACAAATTGGTGGCGTAAGAAACTATGCGAGGCATTCTGGCATTTAGCGAGATCGTAAAATTCTAACTGCCATACTGGCATGGCACAAACTTGCGATATCCTTGTTGCATAACCCTGACAATAGCCTACAGCAATACATAGACCTAGGTCTACACTTGCAGTAACAAACCAGTGCACTGTAAGACTGATTCTGTCTGATACGAAAGCCTATTAGTGTCATCTATATAAATATTTTTAATCTGTAATTACAGATTAATAATCTGTAATAACAGATTATTAATCTGTATTTACAGATTATTAATCTGTATTTACAGATTATTAATCTGTATTTACAGATTATTAATCTGTATTAACAGATTAATAATCTGTATTTACAGATTAATAATCTGTTATTACAGATTATTAATCTGTATTTACAGATTAATAATTTGTAAAAACAGATTATTAATCTGTAATAACAGATTATTAATCTGTAATAACAGATTATTAATCTGTTATAACAGATTATTAATCTGTAATAACAGATTATTAATCTGTTATAACAGATTATTAATCTGTAATAACAGATTATTAATCTGTAAATACATATTAATAATCTGTAATAACAGATTATTAACCTGTAATAACAGATTATTAATCTGTATTTACAGATTATTAATCTGTAATTACAGAATAATTTAACACAATAATCTATTATCCAACGTGATCACATACTGGCAGCTTCACAAATCGGCATGCACTGTCATCGCATCCCGGGCTGTGCGAATACTTGCGCCAACACGCACGGTATTTGAGGTGAGTTTGTGTTTAAAGAAATGCAGTTCCATCAGCTAAGCGTTACACATGGAATCGTCAAGGCCCGATGGTAAAAGGCTAAAATAATATAGCTTTGATGAAGCCGTAGGTATGATTTTCTTGGTTAAGCACACAAAGCTAGCCTAGTCTTCCAATACGTACGTGGGATTTGCACTGAGCCTAACCATACCAGTAGCGTAATATATAGCACTGGCAGTAGACCTAGCCTATAGTTTTAAGCTTAAAACGTTAGTAACTTTGATGTAACGTAAGGTTTCAACGACAATAAGGCTGCGGCCTAGCCTAGGCTATGATATAGGCTGCACAAGGAGACCGCAGAAGTTCAGTTAGGGTGTCATATGTACTCTGAACTTTTCCTGCACGCCTCTTCTTTTTCCATAGCATTCTTTAAAGAAAAAAGTGAGAAATAACTTAGAGAAGAAAAAATGATCATAAGGAAAACGTTAAGGCCTAACTTAGGCCAGGGTCTAGGCATAGCTTTAGATTAGATAAAAAAAAAATGTGCAACTAGAACCGTCAGACATATGGTTTGAATCGGATTTTAGACTCTTTGCGCGACTGTTTGGAATAGATGGTGCAAAAGTTTGGAGAGGCTGGCCTATTGGTATGAAGGATTACCTGGCAAAAGATTGAAATTCCTGTTAAGCATGGTCCATTTGGCTTAGGTGGATGCCCTTGGCCAGACAGGTCATCATTTAAACACATTCATGGCATAGGCTAAGTAAGCTAAGCACATTCATGGCATAGACATTTTAGTTTTTACCATGTTGCCTTTTAATTATTTTTCATGTACGATTAGTCGGATTACTTGGTTATGTACCAATTTTTTTTTAATACAGTATACATAAAACAGTTGGTATAGATGACAACAACATGGATGCATGCAGTAGTAATGGGACTTCCCTGTACAGTGTTCTTCAGCAACGTGGGATTAATGAAGATACAATAGAAGAAATGAGAAGAGAAAAGGTACAGTATATTTAATTTTACATCTAAAACATTCCTGCAAAAGATTTTGTGATATGTACAGTAGTTAAAGAAAATCATTTATAATACCAGTGAGTCATGCAGCTTGCACACTTAAAGGGGCATTTTCATGATCCCAGACAATTCCAATTCTCCCAACTATGCAACTTCTAGCTCCTCCCATAACTGTATGAAGCTCTTCCTTGTGCAAGAATAAACCTGTTTTATTGCTTAAGGCCATGTCCTGGTGAGCATACAAGGCTATAAAATGTAATAAAAACACTCTCTCTGCCTTGTGTGGAATGTGAGCTACTCTGCATCTTTCAAATTTTCAAACTTTGATGTCAATCAAAGAGCAGTCACCAACTGAGAATTTTCATACCCCCACACTAAAAATATACTTTGGGGTGATGACTGTCTGTCTTTAAGACTTGTTGAAGTGGGTGTAATTTTTGCTAAATTTACATTACCAATATCTTTATTAATACCATGCAATAAATCTCTCTTGCTTTTGAGGATTTCATACACAAGGACTTTAAGACTCAAGACTTCCAAACTCAAACTTTTACAGTGTTTATGTAGCATCAGTTGATGTGAGTGTGTCCAGCAGATTTTTGGCAACTAAGATATCTGTTAATTGTGATGTGTTATGTTCCCTTGCTATTACAAACCCAGGTACCAATTATGAAACTTCTTGAAAATATGGAGCCCATTCTCTTACAGGCATCAATAAAACTTAAAGACTTAGAATTTATCATAATTGGGCTAGTTTAATGACAATTCAAGCTTTGTTACAAATCATGCAAACATAGGTACATTCAAAACGTTTTACTTCTAAAAATTTGCAAGGGGTTGACATCTCAAAAAGATATTGTTACCTACATTTGGGAAGTAAAGCTGTCTGGAAACATTCGCACAACTTATGTCACAATGTCTAGTTTTACTTATATTTCTCCCGTTTCTTTCAGTTTGATGAGGTTACGGTCTGTCTGATGACAGATCTGATGACAGATGACCAGCTTAAGAGGTATCTTCTATTTGCTGGGGATGGACTTTTCATCAGACAACACTGTTCAACAGTAACAGAAGCCCAATCTTCTTCTTCTGGTGACGTATTTAAAATGCACAAGAAAACCAAGCTAATTGAAAAGTTACGCACAAAACTTAAAAAAGAGCAAGGAATGAATCAAGTGACGAGGACGATTATGGCCAGAGCAAAATGTTGGGTAATAAAAATGCAGCAAAAAAAGACCGGAAAGTTCAAATTGGCTGGCTTCACTATTCTGACAAAAGGTACAAGCAAGTAAGAGTTCAAAGACTACTGTATCGAAAAGTGCCACAAAAGAGGATTTAATCATAGAGGGACTTAATTTGTTTTTTTCCCATGGGTGTATCATGTAAAGGAAGTGTTGATGATTTTGATGTTAGTTTACTTGATGTTGCAAAACAAGAGGTCCCACCTAATGAAACGGTATTTCAAATGTATGATAAACATAAGCTGCCATTACTGAGATTGTACATTGGAACTAAACCAAAATTGGTTCAGAGTAGTGCTATTAGCATTAAAAGTGATAGTTCACTTGATGAGGATGACAGCCTAGATTGTTGCTTTGTTGACCCTTTTCAGTTAGATGTGTCACAGGCTGGAGCTTCACCAGCATCTGCAAATCATGATGTTGATGCTGAAGTTCAACCTGATGTTGACAATCTCATTGATTTGTCCCATGATGTTGTTGCTTATGAGGTAGAAATACCAAACACAGCAGATAAAGGGCAGCCTGAAGGTTATGTTTCCAGCCTTAGTGGCACACCAACTGTTCAGTTTCCTGTCATTGCACAGTCTGATGATGATAATGACGATACCATTCCAGTATGTGAAACACAAGAAATTGTTGTCAGGAGATCAAATCTCTTTGAAGATTTTATTTCTGTTTTCTCAGAAAAAGAAATTATGGATAGAAAGCTTGATGTCAGGATTGTAGAAACAAATGGGGAAATTGAAAAGGGAGAAGGGGACGGAGTTTTCCGTGATGCTGTTACTGAGTTTTGGTCTATGTTCTGTAGGGTCAGTAATGGTGACGTTTACAAGGTTCCTGTTATTCGACATGATTTTGACAGTGACAGGTGGGAAAGTATTGCACGAATTTTTGTTAAAGGTTGGAAGGATACTGGCTACTTCCCCATTATAATTGCACCTGCATTCATGGAAGAATGCATTTTTGGTTCACACAGTAATGCAGACATTCTGCATTCATTTATGCTGTATGTGTCTTCATTTGAGAGGGATGTACTAGAGGGGGCATTAAAAGGATTTCCAGATGATACAGATGAATTGCTAGACATACTCTCTGGGTATGATTGTAAAAAAATTCCCAGATCTGGAGAATTCAAAAGTCTTTTGCAGGAAATTGCCCACAAAGAGTTAATCCAAAAGCCCATGTTTGTAATCAATTCATGGCGACCAGTTGCTAGCCACATGAGTCAAGACCTAGACAGAAAGAGCCTCAGTGCTTTGTACAGAGATTTATCTCCAAATGTTAAGGGAGTGATTGCCCTGCTGAAAACAGACTCTTGCATCAATTCTACAGAGACAACAGTTTTTGGTTACCTAAAAAAGTTCATCAGGTCACTCAATCAGAATGATCTGAAACTTTTTTTGAGATTTTGTACCGGATCAGACCTGCTAACGTGTAACCTAATTTCAGTCACATTCAACCAGTCAGATGGTTTTACGAGATCACCCATAGCACACACATGCACATGTACTCTTGAAATTCCAGTGACATATGAAACTTTTACCGATCTGAAAAATGACTTCACACAAATCTTAAGAAGCAATGTTTGGATTATGGACTTGAAGTAATCTTTCTACCTTCAGTTTCCCAAGTATTTTGCATGGGGACCAAAAAGGATCACACATTATCACACCATATCTTACAAGAACTTCTAAGCATGTAAACTATCTGACTTAAAAATATTTTTTGCTTATTGTGTGAATCGACCTGTACAGAACGCCAATCATCTAATTTTATTTTTTTTTTGGGGGGGGGGGCTTTCTGTACTGATCTGCACTTCATGTATTATGACTTAGGGAATTTAAAGCTTTTTGAAAAGGTTATTTTGTTGTTGATTTTTAAAATACCTTGATCTCATAAAGGAAAGCTTAAATTGTGTTTGCTGTGATTCCTACATTTTTTATGTAGTCATGACATACATCAACATTACCTTCTCGGGTCTAGGTATTCAAAAGAAATCATCTCCATATATGTGACCAATGGTAACATTTCTGTCTTCACAATATTTCCCCAGTTTTGCTTTTAAAGTATTCAAATCACTGTTGTTTGGAATGATAAGTCACTTTATTGCTGTAAATTACAAATTATTACAGTTTAAGATCACCCAAAATTATTGATACTTTGACATGACTTATGAGGAAGAAATTCACTGCTTAAATTGTTTTTTCCTGTGATTCTTACATTATATGTAATCGTGATATGCATATTACTTGTGTGTCTTTCAAACTATATCAGTATTCCTCGGTGTTCACCTCCACAAAAGTGAACAGTGTTCACAGTTTCTTTTTGTTCATAATGTATTTCCAAAGTTTTATGGTGATGATCGTTTTTAAAGGTATTCAATCAAACTACTGTTATTTGGGAAAGACTAGTCGCTTCAGTGCTGTAAATTACATGTTATTGCAGTTTAGGATCAACCCGAAATTATTGATACCTAAACCTGCCTTATGGAGAAGACATGTCATTTTGCTGTTTTGGAACAAAAAAAAAACGTTCATTTTAGGGCAGTTAATGTCAGTGATAATGAGGTTTAAGTTTTACCAGTAAAACACCGGATAAAACACAATATAGAATCTGAAATAATTATAACTTTTTATGAAGACCTTTCAATGATATGTAAAATTGTTTTTTTTTTCAAAGGTAAGCAAATTGCATATGGGTAGGGCAACATAATTTTCGTATTATTGGTTTCATGTTATTTATTGTTTTCAAAGTTTCGTGCACAAACATTGCTGTGAAAAGCAAAACTATGGCTCCCTTTGTTATTTGTGTAAACCTTGTTCAAGTTCCAAAATATTTACAAAGCATTAAATTCGGCGTTTCGTTCTGCAACATGATTTGTAATTGGTTTCTCCGGACGACTGAGTATTACCGGCCCTCGGAAACATGATACAATAAACGTCATGGGAGAGAGTCATAAATTCCTTGTTGTCATGCTCAATTGGTAGATTCTGGAAACTAAGTATACAGGTATATGGAAAACACACTGTGCCACACAATGGCGTAGCCAGTGGGAAGAGTGACCCTCCTGAAAAAAGTCGAGAGGGAAAATTGGAAAGGGGAAGGAGAAAAAGCGAAATGAAGGAGGAATAAAACAGGAAGATGAGAGAAAAGAAAAGGAAAAAATAAGTACGCTTAAAAAAGGGGAAGAAAATAAACCTAAGGCCGCCACTCCCGGCACCGGGCCTCTCCCAGACAACATACTACTCTCCTCATTCACCTAAACAAAAATACAATTCACTAAAAGTTATGGACATTTTCCAGCCATTTATGATCAGCTCCAAAATATTCCAAAAGATAGCACCATTTTGCATCTAAGAAACCTCAAATTAAAAAATATTTCTTAGACCCCTTCCCCAGGACGGCCCTTTATGTAGTGACACATGACAACGGAGGAAACCCTACTGTGTATAAGAACTCAGGGGATATGAAAAAGGAGCTGCAAGTTACGTAGACATGAAAATTTAACTGAAGTGGCATTACGACATCAGTGCAACTCTCCCCCCCCCCATCATCAAAGCCTGGCGGCGCCACTGCTCTCCCGGTACACCAACACCCTTCAGTACCGAAATGGGGCTCCGGGAAGGCCAGGGCAAAATGTCAAAATCAGGAAGAAAATTTTCCTTGCCCCCTGACTTTGAAAGCTGGCTATGCCACTGGTGCCACGCCTCCTGCCCCTCACAATTTTAAGGTTACACTGACCGTAGTCTAGACCTAGCTAGGCTTACCTTTTAAACAAGAAAGCTTACCGCAACCTTCTGAATGGTTTGCTGAGCTTCCGCATTACGCAGGAAAGGGGATGGGCCCGGGGTTGCCTTCGACTCATCTGTTTCAGGTAGTTCTCACTTCGGATAAGACTTTTGACTACATGAGTCCAAGGGCGGATCCAGGGGGCAATTGGGGGGGCAGTTGCCCCATGACCAAGCTGGCGTCCCAAATACAAGAAAAATGCGCCCATCCTGCGTCCTAAGAAATTAAGTAAAACTACCACTTGCTGGCGCCCCCTTTTCAAACTACCCCCATGAACTAGAGGCTGGATCGGCCCTTGCATCTGACTCTACTTAATCCTAGTGATTCTACTTAATCCTGTCCACACTTCAGGAATACCGAGTCAGACCCGTAGCCAAGGTGGGGGGGCAGGAGGCGAACCCCCTAGAAATTTTTTCGTCCTTCTAGAGAGTTTCAAGTAACCATTGACATACATTTTTACACTGAAATTTGTCCACCCCCAAAATTTGTCACCTCTCGTAGAAGCCATTTCGCCTCCCCTCCCCCCCCCCCTCAGTACTTGTCTGCCTACAGGCTTGTACTGAACATGCTTTCTTAAGAAGTGGTTTTGTTCCAAGCTGTTCATCTTATTTCAAAAGTAAATTTTTTTCAGGGCACTTAATAGTGTACTGAAAATTGGTTCCACAAAGAGTCAATGAACGTGTCACCCGTGTCGAGGACCAAAGGATTAGTGCAAGCAAGCGATTCTCTTTTCATACACACACACAACCACGCAAAAGCATCATGCCCTCACTTCGTATAATAAGACCAAACATAGGCGTAGGAACCGGGGGGGGACTGGGGCCTTAGCCCTCAGTTAAAAATGCGGGGGCTGAAATATGCTCCCGCCCCCAAGAACCAAGGACTAACCCGCCCTTAATTGTTTGTCTCTCCTGTAAGAAATGTCAAAAATTTGAAGTAATTTTCCATAAAATTTGTCAAAAATGTTGCACCAAATTGCATCTGAGGACCCTCCAAATACCCCTCTCCTTAGACCCCTCCCCAAGACGGCGATCTGAAACAGGGTTCAGCCCCCCCCCTCGTCACGAAAAGCTTCCTACGACCAAATTGTGAGCAGTTACCATGAAAGAAAGCATGAATGTAATTTTATTCTTTCTTGGAAAGTTTTAATGTGTAACAATTCCTTTCACTTTCTGACAGCTGTGCTGTTTATACTTTTGTTCACTTACAATTAACAAAATAAAACTGGGATGAGAGTTTCGTTAGCCCACAGAATACTTCAACTGGAAAATCTACTGGCATATTTATTTCATCAAGGGGAAGTTAGTGTACATCAATACATCATTGTTCGGGAGTTACTGGAATTGAAGTCGGGTTCTGGTCAATACGTTTGTGCTCATAGATAACAATGATCATGCCCATTCAGAATTGAGCAGTGTTGTAGGCTCTGCCACCTGCTTTGTTCCTCTGGTAATGTAAGAGTAGCTGTGGACTAAACTCGAAGCACTGCAGGTTCCTTCGTTTCAACAACAATTACGAAAACCTCAAAATAGTTGGCTGGCGAAATCTACTACGCCCTGCACTAGGAAAACGAATACTATATTGGCAAAAACAAAAAGTTACTTATAACAATAACTTAAAAATAAGTTTCAACTAGGTCTGGTTTATTTCTGTCACCTTTTAATACTCGTGATGTCTTTCAAGATATGGCAATTTTGGCTTGTATTCCTTTTAAAGTCTGGCTAATAAATCGAAAAAGTGGATCAAAGGCCACAACCAAAGGCCCTGTGTCAGAACCCTAATAATATAATGTAATTAAGAAAGTAGCAATAGATTAGACGGTTAAATATGTCCTGATAACACATGTTGGAATGATTCAAATCGCAAATTGCGTACACGTTGCTATATCAACCACTGGTAATCCATGCAATTCAAAGCAAGTTTTCAATTTCTGCTCGTAGGAATTGATAAAGGTAAGTCGCCTCTTCTGGATCATATGGAATACCCAAGTTATTTTCTGACATGATAATGTGAGAAATATTGAATATCAACGAGCAACATGGTATTTGACTTTTGAAACGGCATTAATCAATGCAAACGTCTACTTCTTCTATCGGTACATCATGAAGGAAATCGTGTGTGTTGTTTAGATGCGGTAAGGAGTACATGACAATAGGTCGTCCGAATGGACCATTGCTCATTCTTGAAGAGGCTATGCGATGAGAGTTCCACTGCGTTACAAATGAATCCAGCTCTTTCTGCGAAGAAAGAATAAATACGACAGATAAATATGCCCTTAAGGGCCATTATTGCTTGTATTTGTTCAGCAACAGTAGCGCAGTGTAAAAAAAAATTAAAATTGGGCAAACTACCAGTGCACTAAAAACCCTTTTCTAAATCTGATCTTAATCTCACATCAAACGGGCGCTGACTCGAAGTATGGTAAATCATAAAATTGGATACAAAAAAATATCGAATTTGTTCACTTTTTAACCAAATATATAGTCAAATATTTTACCAGATTCTGGTTATGTCCGATTGACCCGCCGATTGACCAGAATTTTCTGAGGGTGTACTTTTATATAAAGTACCATCAAACAGTTGACCATAGCAGAGGCTTAGGCCTACATTTTTTATTTCTGTAGCTATTCATTACATACACAACAAATAACCTTTTAAACCCAACAATAATAATTAATGCCTTGGGAAATAAGTTCGTGTAGAAAGCTAATCAAACTGAAGATTCAGTTAGTTATTTCACATTTTAAACTGCAAGCATTTATAGTGACACTGACGGGGTGGGGTGAGTTATATCTCTTCACTGTTTTTGTGGTATTTATAACTGTCCAATTTTATTTGGCAGTCAATACTTTTTTATCTCTAGCACATTCAGTTGTATGACTGCGTGAGACTCTTGCAGTCATTTCGGGGCTATATATTTCCCTTAAAGCTATAGATAGCCCGCACATTTTACATTCGGTTAAGTAGGCATAATAACACTGTTCTTACCTGGATCAGTCTCAAAAAACAGAACTGTATGAGAGCCTTATCAATGTATCCACCATCGAAGAGACCCTCGTCTCTTAAAGAGCCAAACAGATCCATCCAAAACTGAGCGGTCTGTTTGCGAAGTACACCCCAAAGAAACTCTATTCTTTGATTCGATGTACTTTTACCGTACATGAAGCTTCTTTCAGCTGCAAGTTGATCAGCGTCATCCCACCTAAGGAATATCTGCATGTCCCGAACTGTGCCGTTTTCAGTCCCCATATCAGCTCTAACAACCCTCGGAGTGCCTCCTAATTCCTGAACCTTTTTCATGAAGTAGCCTGCGATTAGGTTAGGATCACTAGAGGTGTTGTACGCCTCAAGCCAGAGAACCCTTCTTGAATAACCGTCGATGCACCCGTTTATACAAACCCCGTATGGTCTAAGCTTGTCATAAGAATCCATATGCCAAATAAAATTCGGGCCATGGCCGTTGTAACGTCTTCGTCGTAGCCGTCGTCTCCTTCTAATCTGCACACCATCTGGATCTAAAATTCTCAGAAGCTCCAGAACAGTCTCTTTGCTCGTGTTAAAACCATTATTTTTCAGTTTATTGTGCATCCACCTGTATCCATGCAAGCGTCCAGATGATTCAATTTCTTCCTCGATACGCAATGCTACATCAACTACATCATCGTGGTTCTTTCTTCGGAACAGTCCCAGACGGCCTAGTATTCTCTTCAAATGCCTTTTGCTGATTTGAATGCCGTGAAGATCTCGAAGAAAAGACAAAATTTCGTCATAAGACAAGCCGAGGTCGAAATATGAAATGATCACTCGACCTCGAACGTTGGCCATTGTCCTTTTACTAGGCAGTGCCCAACATACTAGCCCAAGAATCTGTTGGGCTAATCTGTACAAATAATTTACTAATCTGTAATAACAGATTAATAATCTGTAATAATCTGTAATTACAAATTAATAATCTGTAATTACAGATTAATAATCTGTTATAACAGATTAATAGTCTGTTTTTACAGATTAATAATCTGTTATTACAGATAAATAATCTGTAAATACAGATTAATAATCTGTAAATACAGATTAATAATCTGTAAATACAAATTAATAATCTGTAATTACAGATTATTAATCTGTAATTACAGATTAAAAATATTTATATAGATGGCACTAATAAGCTTTCGTATCTGAGGTTGGGCTGTAATTTAGTTGACGTGGCATGGTCCCTCCTTGCAAGACATAATGTGGCACAATTTGTGGCGTAAAGCGAGCAAACTTTCCAGTACGGTATGCCAAAAAATTTGGTTTAACTTGAAACTTGCTGGGCAACTTGCTTTTATGAAGTGCATATTTGTCTTAAAATTGCATGAACATTAAATGTTAATATTCTTTAGAAGTCATTTTACGGTAGCCTAGACCCACCATTCACATCGAATGATGTCATAGCGATCTACGTATACTTTATCATGCGCTGCAAAACTTAACCGTATTCCATGGACATCCGTACCCAGAAGCTCAATGCTGCTACATTACAGTATCTTTTAGTGCAGTACGTACGTGCAAAACTATAGGGCACAACCAAACTTGAACCATAGGGGCAGTTAGTGTTACGGCTATCGGCTGAAAACACGAAAATTTGTGATATTTACTTCAAATCAGAGTTACATCGGAAATCCTTCTGATAGGTTTTTCCTTGTCACAAAACTATCAAGATTAGTCAAAAAAGCACAAAATTACAATATTTTGATCAAAGGCCAAAGGTCCCCAGGGATCAAAAGGGGCCAAACTGTAAAAGCCATCAAAACATACTTGTAAACAAGATATCTCCAGACAAGAAACTTCAGTGACATTTAAAATTGGCATGTGCCTTCCTTACACATATTGAGTAGATGGTTTCTATTGATTTTGGTGAAGGTCATTTGGCGTCACCAGAGTTCAGGCAGTGAAAACGTGGCAAACATCAGCTGGGAACCAGTGTACTAAAATTTTATCTTACAGGCAAGGGTTCACTAAGTCTCTTTTTCTATCACATGATGTATTGAACAAGGTCCATTTTACTGTTATCAGTTGATTTTCACTTTTTGCCTCAGTGCCCTGCCATACAAAAACATTTGGCCTTAGTGCCGTACCTGATGGCCTTGGTGCCCTCAAATTTATGAATGACCAAGGCCAAACGGCTGTGCCCTCCTTCAACCTTAATTCCAGCCCTGCAGTGTACATACAATAAAGGTTAATGTTATGGGGTTTTGGGGGTTTGGCACTTTATTGTCCACTGTAGATTTAGGCTAACAACATTTCTGGAAAAGTCTGTGTCACTATGAATGCCTACTGAATGTCCCCTTTCTGTGGGAGCCGTGGCATAAATTTAGTACAACTGATTGGGCTGGAGTAGGTGGCTGGGGCTCTAGAGTGTTGGGATGAATACCTAGTCTAACACCAGGAAGTTAAATGATTGACTTGTTTGTGTTGCAGATTCAGTTGTGCAGAAATATCTTTCAAGCGCATGTCTCTAGAGATGACGGCAGAAAATGGCATGATACTGTTTCTGCAATTCTGTGTCCGGTGAGTAACTTTTATGTTCTCTGAGTGGTGACAATAACTTGGAAAAACTTTGTATAGGGTTACCAGCATTTGTGTATCTACAACAGTCTCCTTACTGAAAGGGCTGTGCAATGGTTAATAGTCTCTTATTACTTTGGTTCTGGTTAATATTCTCTAATTACTTTTGTTTTAAATGGCCACCAATATTTTATGTTCTCTGGCATAGTCTTTAAAAGCATGTAGCAGCTTATAATATTGACAGGTCAAAACTCGAAAAAAAATTGCCCCTACATATCATTGTTGTGAAAAGCTAAAATAGTATCATGACTCAATACCCTAGTCTACAAGCTGACTGGAAATGCAGTGGGTTTTTCAAGAGTTGAGAAGTTGAAAAGCCTTACTCAGTCAATAAGTGTGGTTGTAAACTATGCTGCTAATCAATAAGTCTCTGCAGCATTGGGGATCATGCATTGTATATCCCAGTAGAAGCAATACATACAATCAGATTTTCACCAAGATCTGTTTGGGAGGTTAGGTGTTGTATAAAACAAATAATGAATGCTTTCCATTTGTGCAATAGTAGTAATAATTTCATTCGTGCAAAGAATGAAAGTTCTCTTCAACTTGGCCTTGCCTCGTTAAATTTCAAAAATTCTTTTGCACTCTTAAACATTTATTATTTGTAAACTTGTTTACATAAGATTTTAGTTTGTAAGTGCATTGGCCTGGGAGGAAATGGTTGTCAAAAAGGTGATGGCATCAGCTCGTGAGTCCTATTGCATTCATTTCATCTGAGCTGAATTTGTTCCTCTTAGAAATTATTATTATAATATAATAAAATTATTATAATATTAAAATGCTGTAGTTTGAAATCTATATATTGTGTCCAACAATTTATGCAATCAGTTACCAGCAGTCAAATTCAGTCTTTTGTACTTCATTTTTGTACTTGAATTGCAGAGTGAAACGAAGGGGATGGTAAAGCTCATAATTAAACTTGCAACAATCGAAGATGACAATTATGAGCTTCTTCAGGAAGTCTTTACCCTTCACAGCAATGGTAAGCTGAAAGGGCAAAACTTGTCCCCCGCCGATCTCATCAACGGCCCAAGCATGAAGCCTTATGTGCTGTCTCCGCTGCCAGGACTCCCATCAGAGGCTGTAAACAAAATGTTAACAGAGGTGAGGGATGGCACCATGACAGTGAGAGAGATGCAAAAAGAGGCGAAAGTTCTCAACAAGTTGGGAACAATTCAGAAAATGTTTCTAGACCTGATGGCGATCAAAACATGGGATGAAGCAGTGACAAGATTCCCAACGGCAACAACTCGGCAAGTGTTGGAACATTTTTGTCAGTTCAATCTCCGGTCAACACCCAGTGAGCTGAAACGTTTTGTGCACAACTCCGAAAGAAAGAAAATATGCTGTGCGAAGGGAGTTTTAAAGGGAAGAAAGGGGCAATCGGCCATCTGCTTCAATGTAACGTGAAGTCATTTGATATGGACCAAGTACTTCAACAAGTGCCAGCATTCACTGGGGCAGCACTGATTGTTCTGGATGTGCCTGAGGCAAGTGGTGTACTCATATAGTTAGTAATGTTGAGTGGAGTGCAAATGTATTTTTATTTAGTGTAATTTATAACTGAGGACATTCCTTCTTGAAAATAGGCCACTTTTGTCAAAGTTTGAGGATGGCACTTAACCCCTACCCCTCAATGTGGTAAAATCCTAAAACGGGCACCGCTGGGCGATTTTGAATTCGTGGATGGGGGGGGGGGGCACTGCTCCCTGACCATATGGTAGCTCTGCTACTGGAGAAAGATTTCCCCATAGGGAAAACCTGTCCACCTGAAGCTAGCGATTATATTGCGAATACTGGTTTAAGGGTCTAATGCACATGTCAGACCAATGTTTTGGGGTTTCCTAATTGATTTGGATCATTTTATGAAGGAAACCCCTGCTAGGAATTGTTACAATCCACAACATATTTTATGAATGAACCATAAAAATTAATGGTATGTACAAGTTTTAACCCCACAAGCATGTATACCCCAAGATCTTGTCATGGCCAATAGGCCTCCATGATTAAGTGTAAGATGTGTGATTAGAAGCGACAATCCTTGGGACTTGCGAGAAACTGTTTCGGATATTACTTCTGTATTCTCCACTCATGAGAAAATGATGATTAATTCCCCATACCATTATACAACGGTTCGCTAGTGATAAAGTTGGGCCATCATTTGAGACAAAGCAACAGAAACTGGTATAGCTGCGTGGTCATAGCGACCAAACCAATAATAATTAACCCATGGCAGTTAATCTATAATGCCACTCAAGTCTTTCGTATGAAATTGCAATTGATGATTTCGGGCTTTTCCTGTGCAAGGTTTACCGACTAACCCACGTGACGTCAGATGGTGGCACCGCCCACCAATTTTTTACTTTAAAATAACTTAATTGTAGTTTTCCTCTCTCTTTTCTAGGACTGGACATGGACAGATGTGAAGCAGTTTGCCAATATTGTGACATCGATGAACTTGAATGAAAGCATGGACCAATTCACTGTTGCTATAATGAGTCCAGTTAAGGAGATGGCAGCTGTCGAAAGGGCTATCTTAGAAACAAGGCATTTTAGTGACCCAATTTCTCTTTTTTGCATGGTCAGGAATCAAACAGCAAGTAGGCCTAAGTACAACAACCATGAACTTCAAAGGCTGGTTCGAACTGCTACCTCTGTATAGCACAATAAAGCTATGAAAGTGAAATACTGTTCAAACCTGAGCTATGTCTGTGATTGGTGGTCACATGCCATGGCTTATTCAGCTCTAACCCACAGCAGACGGAATTCCGCTATTTTAACTTTGGCAATCCGCTACTTTTGTCACTTTCTGCTTTTCCCCACTCGGAGGTTCTTGAAAGAGTGTTGTGTCATAGGCTACACACATTCTTTCTTGCATATGTGATTTTATGCCAGACTCCCAATACACACAGCCTTTTGATTTCTATCCGATCAGATGGAATTTCCGGTTGCAGCAGGGCCTACGTACATAGCTACTCCATACAACGATTTCAGAAATACTGTAATGTGCTTTTAGCCTGGCGAAATTCGTCCTGTACGTTAGCTAGCTTCTGCATGATTTCTACCAACTAGTAAGCCCAGTCTTAACATATATTGTCAAAGGATTCCTACATCAGTCAGTCAGTTTAGTGCATATTCCTGGTAATGTTTATGTGACATGTGCAAAATACTTTAAAAGAGCCATCCGGATTTTTTTTGTAAGCTTTACTTGCATAATGTTGTTGTACAATGCATTTTTCTTGTGAATTATGACTGCCACCAGTTTTGCTATCCTAACGTGTATTATGTATGATGTGAGTGATCTAGCCTATACTGATGTATAATGTTTCATGGAACTTTGAAGCAACCACATCCTTGCAACATTTGCATCCTAGCTTTGTTTAGGAGACTGTTACAACGGCTTTAAAAACATTTTGTTTGCATGGGGGAGGGACGTATACTATGAATGATTGTTTAATTTGATAAATGAAGTCAAAATTAATGAGCCTTATAGGCCTAGGCTATGTGGCAGGCACCCCTTGCATTGTACAGTATACCATTTAGGCCTGCTATAGTATAAGGTATACTGTACAAAGTAAGGTGCGCCTGTGGGCTATGTACAGGTACAGCTGACCAAGGGCCTAGCATAGGGTTAGGTGACAAAAAGCAACAAGAACAAGTGGCTAGGACCTACCTAGGCTAGGTTTCTTTATATCAGAAATTATATTTGGGGGTGGGGGTGGGGGCAGAAAACTGGATAGTCGAGTTCAATGTGATCTTGAGACTGTCAGTTTGACAAAATGCAAAGAGCTTCTGGGGTCTTGTCCCTCATTGACCCCTGATACAATATACAACGGCATCCCTCCTGGGCTCTGTAGAATGCAGTTCTTTACATATGCTGAGGTTGTCCTCGAAATTTCCTCTATTTTTTTGAGTTGCCACTAACATGTCTGCACAGTCTTGTGTAGATTACCCCATAGGTCCATGGCAGTAACAGCTATTTCTGCATTATGTACAAGTTATTATATCATGTACAGTTCCATTAAACAGTACTATCGAGTTTAACAAAACAAACCATTAAAGTGCTGGCAGTTTCGGGTTGAAATGAAAGCATTTTGCTATTTAATCCACATTGTTTGGAAGAGTGAGATATGAATAGTGCTCCCATGCAATTGAAACCAAACAATAACCATTCAGTCATTCAGCCATTCAGCCATTCAAAAAGTCTAATTCCCAGATAATATTTGGTAATCCCTTCATGAAGTGTGTGTTAAAATATTGACATTGACACCATTCAAGTGCTTTCACTGGTAGTTATGTGGAAAGAACTCAAGGTATTCCTGTAAAAGAAAGACTGATCTACAGAATCTCATTTGAAGGGCATGTTGTAAAAGTTATCATCTATCATGATCCCTGCTGATTTCCACTGGAGAAAATGTAGTGATTGCAATTGTCTTGTTGATTGATTTTTGTATTTATTGTTGTTTTTCATTGCATTTTTCTTTCCTTTTATTCATATTTTCAGCTGATTGTAAACCTCTAAAAGATTGTGTGAAAGGTGTGACACTTGCAACAAGGGGACTGGATTTCAACATCCTATGGAAAGGGAAACACAACCAGAATTATCTAGAAGTGGACATGGACCCTTCATTCAGATCTGATGGACTTGTGGTTGATCCAGCACAAAAGCCTCTTGATCTCTACAAAGAATTAGTTGTGGCCTTAACAACACCCAAACAGTGGGTAATTGATGCTTGCAGTGGTACGGGTAAGTCACATAAAACTGTTTCAGCCTTTTCCCTGGGTTTGGAGTCCTACATTGTGTGTCCTGCGTACCAAGGTTACGCATCTTGGAGCATTTTCTAGGGACCCTCTACCAAACAGTGGTGAGCCCTGGCGTTAGACAGGTAGCCTCCAGTATGTAAAGTACAGTTTATGGTGTCAACCTGTCACAGTGATCATGATGTAGTATAAATGATTCTTTAAGGTAATTTCCCAAGGTTGATGAACTTAATGGGGATTTTTTACTTTAGTATGACCTCAGTATCATTGCTAAATATATAGCAGACGTCAGGCCCCATCAAAATCCCTCAAAACTGGCAACTTGGGCTCACTGAGGGATGGCAAACCATACATAGTGTCTTGTTACGAACATCATCAATACTGGAATGCTGTTGGGGAAAAAAGATCGCTCAAAGCACTTGCGACAGTGTACAAGCTTTGGGCAGTAAGCTGCGAGCCTGCAAGCTGTTTCGGTACCATAAGCATATGCCGTAGCCTGACAGTAACATAGCAAAAGTGCGGCCTCCCAAATAGGACATGATGTGTGCAACCTAAGCTAATGTTAGACCTGAACTTAACGGTTACCTTGAGGCCTAACGTTTAAATTACGACAGTCACAGAGGTAATTGAAGGTCAGAACTTATAACATGAAGTGTTCTGAATACATTACATAAAATCCCGAAAGAAAAAGTTCACTTAGATCAGCGCTTCTCGAGGCCTACTTTCACTCTCAGGATTTTTCTGAGGCACATCTTACAAAAAGTTTAAGACAAAGATAGGACTCGGCTATTATTTTTTTATTTATTTATTTTTTTTTGTCGAGTATTTAAACTTCAAAAAATTTCCAAAGGAGAGTTTTCAAATGTTGGCAGGTCTGTATCAGGTCAAGACAAAGTGGTTGAATTTGTAGCATAAAACCAACCATTGAGGCACACCTAATTTTTTTTCTTTTTGAATTTTCTTTCATTTTTGCACAGGTACAGGATGTATTGCGGCATTGTCAGAAGGAAGAAATGTTGTTGGGCTAGAGATTGATGAAGAGATGCTTCGCCATTCCAAATTAAGAATCAGTAAAGACTTAAAACCAGCTGAAGAAGAACTGCAAGGTCCAGAAGAAATTGAGGTGGAAGGGATGCAGGCGTTTAA
This sequence comes from Holothuria leucospilota, assembly GCA_029531755.1. Lineage (NCBI taxonomy): Eukaryota > Metazoa > Echinodermata > Holothuroidea > Aspidochirotida > Holothuriidae > Holothuria > Holothuria leucospilota. The sequence goes on from CM055978.1 coordinate 38,027,804, forward strand.
TGACTCCCGTGAAGGCAGTATTGATGACACTGATGAAAATATTGCAGACTGATTTTGCAGAAATTGCCATTTTGTTTCTATATGTGTTTATATTTCTTCAACTTAATTCCAGATGAAGTAATGAGAAATGATCACTGATTGCCTTGTTTGGCGGAACTGGTCCCTTTATTTTCCTGGGGAACCCAGCTGAATCACCTCCTCAGAAAGTCTCTTATGTTAAAATGCCTTATATTTTTATTGGGGGTTGACCAGCTTCTCCTCTATTGATGGGATTGAGAAGGGGTGAAAGAAGTGTTATATTTGTTTAGGGGTTGGCTTGTGACACCCTTTTAGGTGCTTTCTTGGAGTGTTCGTTGCTCATATTTTTTTACAACGAATGAAAAAAAGTGCTTTATTAATATTACGGGTTGGCTGTCCCCAAATGCCCAAAATGTTAACGGAAATGTTGTCAACCAGAAAAGGGTACCATATTTGTTCGGTCTGCTAAAAAAAAAGAGGAACAGCTATGAATCTTCATATCTGGTGAACATGCACATGTACAAGATTTAAAAAGAAAAAAGGTGATGAAAATATTTCACCTAGTTCAAAAGTGACAAAGATCTGAAAAAGTTGTTTCGGGCGTTACATCTTCTGTTAACAATTATGCCTATAGATTACCTCGAAAAATTAATCATTATAGCATTATCAAGTTCATGAAGGAAATTTAAATCTGAAGCCGATTTTCCGTTAACTGTTTTGTAACGTCCGAAACAAAACGTTTTGTCCCTACAGAGACAAGCAGAGAGGCAATCCTCAGAATTTTCATTCTCAGTTTGAAGATAATGTAGAACTTGAAATAAAATTGGGGGAAAGAGTTCACTTCTTTCAGGTCTTTGCCCTTCTAGCCTCAAGTCAATATTTCCGTTAACCTTTGTAACGTCCGAAACGAAATGCAACGTCCGAAACAAATAAAGTCACTTTTCTTGGAATCAAATCAATAACTGGGAAAACTGGACTGTCAAACAATATGGTACTCATGATGTAATGAGTTAATACTTGAATGAACCTGGACAAACCTCCTTGTCAAATTTAATGACCAAAGAATCAGTTTGGCCATTCTCACAGCGTACATGGCCAGGTGAGGTATTAGGGGTTGTACGAGCCGCAAAAGTCAAATAACAGGACTGTTTTGCACTATTCTAGTCATAATAATTTTATTTTATCATCATAAATATGCAACTAAGAAAAAAATTGTAAAACTCCCCAGTTAATGTTACTTTTTGTAAAACTGATGATCAACATCCTCAGAATGTTAACAATGTAACGTCCGAAACAGGCCGCAAAAGTAAAATAACAGGACTGTTTTGCACTATTCCAGTCAAAATAATTTTATTTTAGCATAATAAATATGCAACTAAGGAAACAATTGTGAAACTCCCCAAGTTAATGTTACCTTTTGTAAAACTGATAATCAACATCCTCAGAATGTTAACAACGTAACGTCCGGCCAGTGACACCCTTATAGATGCTGCCTTAGTAGCATTGTCTGTTCATTTTTAGGAAAAATGTATTATATGTGTATAAGGGGTTGGCCAGTGACACCCTTATAGATGCTGCCTTAGTAGCATTGTCAGTTTCTTTTTTAGGAAGAATGTATTATATGTGTATTAGGGTTGGCCAGTGACACCCTTATAGATGCTGCCTTAGTAGCATTGTCAGTTTCTTTTAAGGAAAAATGTATTATATGTGTATCAGGGGTTGGCCAGTGACACCCTTATAGATGCTGCCTAAGTAACATTGTCAGTTCCTTTTTAGGGAAAAATGTATTATATGTGTACTAGAGGTTGGCCAGTGACACCCTTATAGATGCTGCCTTAGTAGCATTGTCAGTTTCTTTTTTAGGGAAAAATGTATTATATGTGTATTAGGGGTTGGCCAGTGACACCCTTATAGATGCTGCCTTAGTAGCATTGTCAGTTTCTATTAAGGAAAAATGTGTTATACGTGTACTAGAGGTTGGCCAGTGACACCCTTATAGATGCTGCCTTAGTAGCATTGTCAGTTTCTATTAAGGAAAAATGTGTTATACGTGTACTAGAGGTTGGCCAGTGACACCCTTATAGATGCTGCCTTAGTAGCATTGTCAGTTTCTATTAAGGAAAAATGTATTATATGTGTATTAGGGGTTGGCCAGTGACACCCTTACAGATGCTGCCTTAGTAGCGTTGTCAGTTTCTATTAAGGAAAAATGTGTTATACGTGTACTAGAGGTTGGCCAGTGACACCCTTATAGATGCTGCCTTAGTAGCATTGTCAGTTTCTTTTAAGGAAAAATGTATTATATGTGTATTAGGGGTTGGCCAGTGACACCCTTATAGATGCTGCCTTAGTAGCATTGTCAGTTTCTTTGTAGGAAGAATGTATTATATGTGTATTAGGGGTTGGCCAGTGACACCCTTATAGAGGCTGCCTTAGTAGCATTGTCAGTTTCTTTTTAGGATTTCCTTATGAATGCTAACAAGTGAAACCCCTATCGTGCTTTCTTTTAATTTTCCTGTGAAATTTTAAATGTCATGCAAGATATGATATTAACCTTTCAGTGAACTAATGACAGAAGCTTTTTAGAGTTCAGTTTAATTTTTATTGTGTTTATGGATCTTCAAATGCTATGAGTTTTTCTCGATGACCGGCACTTACGTCATTACTAACATTTTGTTAGAAATTTTTCATTTCAGCAGACGTTTGTTTCACACAACTTAGCACTGTGCGTCATTCGTTGGTCTTGCTAAAAGTAACAATTTTATCACACGGAAATTTATTCACAATTACTGCAATATAGCCCCCTTTCTGAAAGCGCAAATGATATGGCATATTTAAAAAAAAAACTTCATAATGAAAAAAAGAAAATGGACAAAGAAAATGAAAACATTCTGTTTAAAGCCCAAATTTACCAGATGCAACGATTTGGATCTCGGTGCAACCACGTTCTGAGAATTTTGATCCCTCCACAGCAAAAATGTGTTTTGGGGTGAGGACTGTCTGTCTTTAAGTAGTCAGACCAAAAGATAATTATGGCAGTCAGTCTGTTCCTAGAATTATAAACCTGTCAAAAATACATATAGTCTGATTACTTGGAGAGCAGTGTTTTACCCAGCCCCTATTTGTGTGACAATGCCGCATTAACGGCGACAAATGTCACACAAAAAGAAATCTGACAAGCAAATTTCATGCAGGTGTAAATTTTGACAGAGAATGCCTCACCTGAATAATTTTGCCACTCCTTCATTAAGGCAGAAATTCACTCTAATATTGCACTTTTTGCCATCTAGACATCTTTCAAATCCCAAAAATTCCCCAAAGGGGGACCTACACACCTCCCTCTGGTCACTGATCAGTAAATGTCACATTGAGAACACATCCTAGCTAAAAACACTGTTGGAGAGTCACAGCCTATAATATCCCAAGAGATAGTGGACTAAAAGGAAGTGGGATTTCATGACCAGTCTGAAAAGGTCCAACAATTTTCAGGAGAGGGAGAAATGTTTGCTATAAAATTTAAAGGTCAGTGTTGTATGTTGAAGACAAATTTAGTAAATGCATGAATCTAGAGTCCATATACTTGAACGGCAGGTCTTTTTTCTAGGTTATATAGGAACTACAATTTTGAGTTACATGTGTATACAGTAAGCAAGCATGTGTATGTTGGAACAGGAGTTTACCTGTTTGAAGATGGGCGAAGGTCTTATCAGAAGAGATCCAGTTAATAGTCATACCGAAGTCTCCTTGCTTTTGATAAATTATATCAGGCTTATCCAACAAAAAGGCACATGTTGATTTGGTTTAAGGTGGCAGATATTTGCATTGTTTGTGTTTGGTGAAAATACAGTACCTTACTTAAAGGTTGTGTGACATGCCACCAAAAAGAGCTGTTTCACTTGTCACTTAAAAAATTAAGTCCTCCAGTCAAAGATGCGTTGGAATTGTTTCAATATCTTTTACCGCTCTCAAAAAATACGTCTTTAAAGTTTGATGGTTTCTGAAGAAACTTATTGCCTATGCAAAAATAATGATGTGGAGTGTTGCACAGTGTCATGATTTCTTTTGTTAACCCTATATAAATTATCTCTTAATAACTGATCATATAGATTACAGTTTGGTGAGTGATACCAATATTTTTCAAGGAAAACAAATTAAGTTTTGTAATAAACCCCTCAGGGGATAACTATGCCACCAGTGTTCTTAAAATTAAGGTTGAAAAAACAAAGGCTAACATGTGCCATGTATGGTATTTTCCTCTTTCGATGTCACATATTTGCATATTTAGCTCATGTTTATTCATGATACAAGTGTGAGGTAGAAATTTTCCTGTAAAATGGTCAATATTTGATGGATTTTAATGGAAATTGCGGCTGTTTTCTGGACTTTTAATGCTCTTTACATCAAATATCCAACTATGTTATTTTCATGCCACACGACCTTAAAAGTATATATGTGTGCAATGAAAAGCATTTGTTAGATTTTACTGAGACCCTTACCTTAGTTACTTATATTTAAATTGTTTGCACCATGGTAATGTATTAAAGCACAAGTTACTATCACTATTTGAAGAAAAGCTTAACACTAATGGGAAATTTAATTTTCCTTTTCAGATGAAGTGAATATTTGGACAGCTAGGTATGATCCATAACACAAAACAGGCTCAAAGATTCAAGATAAGTTATAGAATGAGAGGGAATCTTGATGTAAGTAAAGTCAATCAGGTCGGTATTTCATTATATGAAATTTGCTCAAAGTTATGACTTTATTTTCCTTTATTTTGCATTTGGCAACCTTTAAAAACCTTTGTTGTATAATTTACAACCTTTGAAAAAACCTTTATTTTGTTGAAAAGGCCGTGGGAGCACTGATTATATGAGCAAATCAATTGCATCAAATCGTTCAGAGAAACATTTTTTGAGGTTGACTTCATTCTTTTTTGTTTCTGTGTACAAAGAGAAAGGAGCTGCTCTTCCCAAAAATTGGCAGTCCATAATAATGTATAAGTCAAAGATGTCTTGGGTTAGTCCTTTAGTGATTTCTTTCTCCCACAGAATAATAACTCTAATCGAGACGTCTTTCACAGTATTAGAAGTTGATGCTATCCCACGCCATAGTATATCGTTAATTCATCGGCGACTTTCAATAGTTGGCCAAATAAACTAAAGATAGCAATGGGGACTACATGATAGTACAAGTTGGCAATTGTTTTTTATTCCTTGCCGAAGGAGAAAAGAATCTATGCAATCACGCTGGCGAGTGTATGTATATGTGTACGTATGCATGTTTGGGACGCTGAGCTTTTACACACGATATCTGAAGATAGCAAAGATGGATACTTATCGCACTAGGTATATAGATTTGTAATATTACGATAAAGGTTCCTATTGTTTTTTATGTTTTTATTTTCAACATTTAGGGACATTCCATAGACTTCAGGGCGGTACCCTGGGCGGGGTCCGTAGAGTGAGGAGGCTGTGAATGATAATTGTGCAGGCAGAGAGCTGTAAGCTCCCTGGTGCAGGCACAGTTTGTAAAAGCAGCACATGAGGGCTTGGGTTGTATTGACTGTTATCCATGGCAGTATACAGCTTTGATTAAGTAAGAAATATTTTTTGTAGTGTAGAGTTGTGTAAAGAATTCAAAACTTTAATCACCTTTGCCCTAGCATGCGGTTTTTTAATTGATTTTCAAACGATGGGCCCTTTTTGACATAATATGAAAAAATCTTGAAGGCAAAACTTGAAAATATCTTTGAGAAGGAGCTAAATATAGCCTCAAGATTTTTAGTGTATTTAGGCAAAGGAAACAGTTAACTTTGAATGATGGGTAGTTAGAACATAGCTTCCTACTACAGGGACTTTTTGGGCCGTCATGATTTTTGGTCAAAATTTGAATGTAAACAAATATTATTTTCATATTTTAGCAAATTTGTCCTACAAATACTCCGCCCCCCCCCCCCCCGAAAAAATATGTCATTGGAAAGATCCATCTAAGCTCTTTACCATAGAGCAATGGAGAGATAAAACGTATGGAGTTGCGGGTCTCGATTGGGACCCGCCTGCGTTAAAAGGATCCTTCTAAGCTTTGTCTTCTATTTCATGTTAAGTTTGCTTAATTTTGTTGTTATCTTTTTTTGTCTACAAGGGGAACCAACATTTAGTTTCCCCTTGGCTGCAAATGTCTAGTTATTTAGAATTGCTTTGTCTTCATGCAAAACTTTGTCACTGAGCTCGCTAAATAGATTTTGATGAAATCTAGTGAGAAGTTTGAGGTGAATATGTTGGAAGCCTATTGGAGTTCTTAGGATGAAAGATGGTAAATATGTGTTGTTGAGTTGTGGTTAACTATATATTTTCTTCGTTGCGTCTTAGCAATTACGTTTTCAGTGCATCTTATTAAGTTATGGTTTAAAGTTTTTGACTTAGCCTTGGAACTTCTTAATTTCACGTAAACATTGATAAAAACTGAGATTCAAACAGAATCATCGTTTCGATGTGTCGTCCTTACATTGGACATCATCTTTAAGAGACTTATACAAACAGACTTTTATAAGCAACATATTATAGCCATTGGTTATGAGAAGCAATGCAATTCAAATTGAATTTATTGACATTTATTTCAGTCCTTTACATCAATAAATACGATGTGTTTTTTCATTAAAGGTAAATTAAAAAATATAAAGGCAACAAACTGGGGACAAAGTGACCTTTGCCAACAAAGAACGAGGGCACTCTAAACTAAATTCATCAGTATCATCTGGCGCTTACTAAAAATCAAACTTGACAGTAACCTACACTGGAAACATCAAAAGAATAACATGACACCCACTGTCTATGTTTTGCATCCCCTAGTTCATTTAATTAAACACAATTACTAAAAAAGATTAAAACGACTAAAAAGGCGTTGTACAGTCTACATCACTTTAACCCACTGATATTTGATACACCCCCGCTTTGTGTCTGCTTTACACAAGGCCTTTACTAAACACTGAAGTTACAATACACAATGGAATGAATCACTTTCACGTATGACCCACTAAGGTCGTACTAGCTATTACCTTATACACCAAGCTAACACTAGCCAGCAGCACACAGTAATTCATACCAATGGTCATATTACACAGAGTACACACTATAAGACTTCAGTAAGCATCGTAAGCCTAACACTAGGCCTCAGATACAACACATAGGGCCTATTCTTCACAATACATCGTTACAACGTTAATGCACAAATGCAGATACGATATCATTTTCATGGGCTTCTGATTACAATTTGAACTATAGCCTACATATGAATACATTACCGCGGCCGGGAGGTATACTTTTACAGTATCCTCCGGCTTCTCGGTAGAGTCTAAATCGTCGTAACATCTGGTAGAAACAATACAGTTAAGTTTATCGCTAGTGTTCAGCTTTCAAAATTCAGTACAGCAGTCATCCAGCTGCATATTACTAACACTCAGTCGAGTAGTCGCCACACGTTGCGGGCCTGAAACTGAAGGCCTTACGCCGTCTCTTGCACTTGCATAGTCACACGGCGTAGGTACACAATACAATAGTATAGCAGTGTAAGTCCAGGAACCACATGTTGCCTGACCCACTTGCCACGTCCTGTCAGCTTTTACGGCAAATAATGCAGTTTTTGAACACAGGGAAAGTCCAGTTGACTTCTCTTAACAATTCAGGTTGGAACAAAGTCAAATTATAGAAGGGATAACTACAAATTAGGAATAAACGCAGGAGTCAATGGATGGGTATGTCTATAACGAAAACATCGAAAACGAAGATCGAAGATAGAAGACCTAAAAAATCTCGAAAACAAGACCTCTAAAAGGAAGACCGAAGATAGAAGACCGGAATGTAAAATCAAAATTATAAAGCACACCGTTCGACACAAAATGATACAAAATATGGAACAAATCATTCTTGAGGTGGTCTGAGGTGGTCTTCGTTTTCCTGTCTTCGTTTTTGAAATCGGCATAATAGGGCAATCTCAAAAACGAAGACCGGAAAACGAAGACCTAGATAAATTAAGCGTCAGAAGGTTTTATATTGCTTTATCAGTCTTTTGAGTGACAACTTAATTAGATATCAGTCTTCTTATTTTTCTGTGAGGTGTAAATAAAAGACTTTAAAGTCCCAGTACGACTTTGTATACGAATCTGGATAAGAGAAATGAGTGGTGGTTAACGTTTCCTAAACCCAAACATAACCAGAGAAATGATTTGTTTTCAGAAAAAAGACATTTACGAAAGTAAAAGGTTGTTTTAAACAAATCGTGGTTGTAAATGTAACGGCCGTTTCAATATGCACAAGGTTCATCACGGTGGGAAGTTCTAAATCATTATGAATATTCATTACTCAGCTTCACATCACGTCGACGACTAGTCGAATGTGCATGCAGCACATTGCAGCCAGTGTACATCTACTGCATACGCACTCGCTTACCGTATTTTCATTGTACACTAATCAACGGCGAATGCTAGGCACAGGCGTTCGAAACATTACGTACATATGCTACACACTATAAACATATATAATAAGACAAGGTAAGACGTTTCGATCTGAGAAGTAAGCCCAGTGCCGTGTCTGCACTGCCACCCAGTGCTTCCACACTCTAAATTCATTTTTCCTGAATGAAATCTAAAATTACCTGAAATCGGCCATTTCAGGAAAAATGAACTTAGAGTGTGGAAGCACTGGCAGTGAATTGCGACTGGCCGGGCATACTCCTATTATTATAGTGTATACAGTGTGTGTAGTATATGTACGTTGTTTCGAACGCCTGTGATCTTGCATAGCATTTCAGGTGAGGTTTCCTCCTTTTTCATGTTAGTTGTGCTGCAATTTTGTTGGCGTGGGTAATTATTTCTAACTACAATTCAGTTCTAAGCCCACGCTAACCTGAGTATAGTCCTAGGCTGTTTGTGTAGTCCATCCGTTCGAATATACAAGCAAATGCTCTGCACTGTTTGCCTGCGTACATTTCACTACAGTTGAGCATGTAAGGCAAGGCGCCTGTAGTCGTTTATTCATGAATAATCATAAACAAACAGACTTTCATTGGTTCATACTCCTGACTGATAAGCTCATTACGAGGAGAGAACTGGAATTTGAGTTGGCAAGCCGAATTCAACATCTGCATTTTGGACAAAGATTACTCCCGAAAGAAGCTAAGACTGTTCTTCTAGGTATGTTAGAGCCTCTTAAACTGTTACCAACTTCATATATCTGGCTCTCGTGCTATGACGATTTTCGGCGGTTTAAGTATTTCTTTATACAAAGTCGTACTGGGACTTTAAAAAAGAATATCATTAATGAAGGACTGCGATAACATACCATTACTTCCGTAAGTGTCTAAGTGACGGTACCGATAATCAAGCGGGTCGGGGGGGGGGGCGCATTCGTAGCGATGGCGTTAACACCCTCTGTCTCCACGTTTAAAACAAAACTTACCATTTCATTGAGCAAATGACACTTACAATCAGTAAAATGATTCTTTTGAAGGTGGTCTTCGTTTTCCTGTCTTCGTTTTCGAGATTGGCAAAAAAGGGCAATCTCGAAAACAAAGATCGAAAAAAGACCTAGATAAATTTAGTGTCAGGCGGTTTCATTTGGTTTTATCTGTATTTCGCACCCTAAATAAAGTAGGTATCAGCCTTCTCCTTTGTTCTTGAGGTGTAAACAAAAAACATTAAAGAAGAATATCATTAATTATGAAGGCCTGTGGTGGTATACCATTACTTACGTAGGTGTCCGTCGGTTTTAAATGGGGAATATGCTTTGATAGTGATGACGTAATAACCTCCTGTCTTTTACTTTCTAGCAAAAATTACCACTTCAGGTATCCAATCAATGATTCAAACAATGAAACGATTCGTTTCAAGGTAGTCTTCGTTTTCGAGATTGGAATAATAGGGCAATCTCGAAAACGAAGATCGAAAAACTAAGACCTAGATAAATTTAGTGTCGGGCGGTTTCATAAGGTTTTATCTGTATTTCGCGCCGTAATTAAACTAGGTATCAGCCTTCTCATTTGCTCTTGTGGTGTAAACAAAAAGCATTAAAGAAGAATATCATTAATTATGAAGGCATGTTGTGGTATACCATTACGTCCGTAGGTGTCCGACGGTTTTACATGGAGAGTGTGCGTTCGTAGTGATGACGCAATACCGCCTGTCTTCTGCTTTCTAACAAACACTACTATTTCATGAATCAAATCAACCATTCAAACAATGAAACGATTCGTGTTAAGGTTGTCTGTTTTCGAGATTGGCATAATAGGGCAAACTCGAAAACGAAGACCGAAAAACAAAGACCTAGATAAATTTAGTGTCAGGCGGTTTCATATGGTTTTATCTGTATTTCGCGCCCTAATTAATCGAAGCCCACAGCTTCGATTATTGGATTTGCACGCTTTGTCAAGTTGATTCGTACCTTCGTGCTGGTCGGCGTAGGAATTTTTTCAAGGGTGATACGTATACATATTACGAGATAATCGTACTTGCGCAATCGTACTTGCAAACCTCATCTGCCACGCAGTTATTTTGACTATTCCTTTGAGTGGAAATTTCGCCCATTTCCCCGATCTCACAAGGTACCACAGTTACGCCACGGTGTAGTGGTTCAATGCAATTTTCAGGGGCTTCGATGTGTACTTGCCTGCAAGTGCAAGTCTGTCTAGTTAAACAAGGTATTAGCCTTCTTATTTGTTCTTGAGGTGTAAACAAAAAGCATTAAAGAAGAATATCATTACTTATGAAGGCCTGTGATGGCGTACCATTACTTCCGTAGGTGTCCGGCCGTTTTAAATGGGGAATATGCGTTCATAGTGATGACGTAATCACCTCCTATCTTCTACTTTCTAGCAAAAATTACCATTTCATGAATCAAATCAATAATTCAAACAAGGAAACGATTCGTTTTAAGGTGGTTTTCGCTTTTCCGGTCTTCGTTTTCGAGATTGGAATAATAGGGCAATCTCGAAAACGAAGATCGAAAAACAAAGACCTAGATAAATTTAGTGTCGGGCGGTTTCATAAGGTTTTATCTGTATTTCGCGCCGTAATTAAACTAGGTATCAGCCTTCTCATTTGCTCTTGTGGTGTAAACAAAAAGCATTCAAGAAGAATATCATTAATTATGAAGGCATGTTGTGGTATACCATTACGTCCGTAGGTGTCCGACGGTTTTACATGGGGAGTGTGCGTTCGTAGTGATGACGCAATCCCGCCTGTCTTCTGCTTTCTAACAAACACTACTATTTCATGAATCAAATCAACCATTCAAACAATGAAACGATTCTTTTTAAGGTTGTCTGTTTTCGAGATTGGCATAATAGGGCAAACTCGAAAACGAAGACCGAAAAACAAAGACCTAGATAAATTTAGTGTCAGGCGGTTTCATATGGTTTTATCTGTATTTCGCGCCCTAATTAATCGAAGCCCACAGCTTCGATTATTGGATTTGCACGCTTTGTCAAGTTGATTCGTGCCTTCGTGCTGGTCGGCGTAGGAATTTTTTCAAGGGTGATACGTATACATATTACGAGATAATCGTACTTGCGCAATCGTACTTGCAAACCTCATCTGCCACGCAGTTATTTTGACTATTCCTTTGAGTGGAAATTTCGCCCATTTCCCCGATTTCACAAGGTACCACAGTTACGCCACGGTGTAGTGGCTCAATGCAATTTTCAGGGGCTTCGATGTGTACTTGCCTGCAAGTGCAAGTCTGTCTAGTTAAACAAGGTATTAGCCTTCTTATTTGTTCTTGAGGTGTAAACAAAAAGCATTAAAGAAGAATATCATTACTTATGAAGGCCTGTGATGGCGTACCATTACTTCCGTAGGTGTCCGGCCGTTTTAAATGGGGAATATGCGTTCATAGTGATGACGTAATCACCTCCTATCTTCTACTTTCTAGCAAAAATTACCATTTCATGAATCAAATCAATAATTCAAACAAGGAAACGATTCGTTTTAAGGTGGTTTTCGCTTTTCCGGTCTTCGTTTTCGAGATTGGAATAATAGGGCAATCTCGAAAACGAAGATCGAAAAACAAAGACCTAGATAAATTTAGTGTCGGGCGGTTTCATAAGGTTTTATCTGTTTTTCGCGCCGTAATTAAACTAGGTATCAGCCTTCTCATTTGTTCTTGTGGTGTAAACAAAAAGCATTAAAGAAGAATATCATTCATTATGAAGGCATGTTGTGGTATACCATTACGTCCGTAGGTGTCCGACGGTTTTAAATGGGGAATATGCGTTCATAGTGATGACGTAATCACCTCCTGTCAACTGCTTTCTAACAAAAAATACCATTTCATGAATAAAATCAACCATTCAAACAATGAAACGATTCGTTTTACGGTGCTCTTCGTGTTCCGGTCTTCGTTAGCGATTAAGTTGGCATAAAAGGGCAATCTCAAAGACGAAAATCGAAAAAAGAAGACCTTGAAGGGTTGATTTGATTCATGAAATAGTAGTGTTTGTTAGAAAGTAGAAGACACGAGGTGACTGCGTCATCACTACGAACACACACTCTCCATTTAAAACCGTTTGACACCTACGGAAGTAATGGTACGCCATCACAGGCCTTCATATTTAATGATATTCTTCCTTCATGTATTTTGTTAACACCTCAAGAACAAATGTGAAGGCTAATACCTAGCTAAATTAGGGCGCGAAATACAGATAAAAGAAATTGAAACCGCCTGGCACTAAATTTATCTAGGTCTTCGTTTTTCGGTCTTCGTTTTCGAGATTGCCCTATTATGCCGATCTCAAAAACGAAGACCGGAAAACGAAGACCACCTTCAAAAGAATCATTTTACTGATTGTAAGTTTGATTTGCTCAATGAAATGGTAAGCTTTGTTTTAAAAGTGGAAACAGAGGGTGATAACGTCATCGCTATGAATGCGCCCCCACCCCGGACCCAATTTATTTTCGGTACCGTCACTCAGACACTTACGGAAGTAATGGTATGTTATCGCAGTCCTTCATTAATGATATTCCTTTTTAATGTCTTCTGTTTACACCTCACAGACAAATGAGAAGACTGATATCTAATTAAGTTGTCACTCAAATGACTTATAACGCAATATAAAACCTTCTGACACTTAATTTATCTAGGTCTTCGTTTTTCGGTCTTCGTTTTCGAGATTGCCTTATTATGCCGATCTCGAAAACGAAGACAGGAAAACGAAGACCACCTCAGACCACCTCAAGAATGATTTCTTCCATATTTTGTATCATTTTGTGTCGGACGGTGTGCTTAATTTTTTTGATTTCACATTCCGGTCTTCTATCTACGGTCTTCGTTTAGAGGTCTTTGTTTTCGAGATGTTTTAGGTCTTCTATCTTCGATCTTCGTTTTCGAGGTCTTCGTTATAGACATACCCGTCAATGGATTGACGTCTGCACTGGCCGGGTGTTTCTCCAAGACTGACTGGTTTCAGCATCTAGAGAGAAAGGACATGGTATGGGCATCACTCTGACCGGAACAATCTTAGTTCTCAAGACAGTAAACAACTTTCCAACTTGCAATAGAGGGCAGCAAACACCAACAGTTTCTCAAAACTGGTACACTTACAGTTCATAAGTGTGATAGTTTCCTTCCTTATCAAAATAATACGAATGACTCTTTTCTGAAGCATGTGAAGTTACAACAGTCTATTCGGGTCCGTAACACCCCACACAACATTACAATAATTTAAATATAGGTAAAATTAGTACGTCATATAGTGTGATAAGAATATTTCTTGATAAAAGCCTACGAAGACGATTTAATGGCACAGGAAACCTTGTTACAAACATACTGGACGTAGTCTGTCCAAGATAAGTTCTTGTCAATGTAAATACCAAGGAATTTAACCGTACCAGATAGAGGAACAAAAGTGTCATTAAATTTAACACAAGTGAAAGCTGGATCAGAACTCTTATTGGGGCAGCCTAATGACAACTCAAGAAGGGAGAGTTTGTCTACGCAAAATCAGGTGTGTATTTTGCTGAATTCATCTTGTACAGTGTTAAGAAGCGAATCTAAATTTCCGCGGGAGTAAAAAGATTGGTATCATCAGCATACAGGATAACATGGAGAAGCTTACTAACTTTGAGGAGATCATTAAGTAAGTTATAAACGGAAGAGGACCAAGAATATAGCCTGGGAGAGACCACAGTAATTTAGACTTGGAAGAGAAGAAACATTACAGAGAGTTACAGACTGGAAAAGATCAGAGAGATAACTCTTGAACCAGGTTAAGGCGGAACTCCGAATGCCATAGCCCTCAAGTTTGCTGAGAAGAATATTGTGATGTAGAATATCAAAAGCTTTCGATAAATAAAGAAATTTCCCTGATACAAAACGGTTCTTTTGAAATGCACAGGTTAAGTAATCGGTAAAATGAAACAAAGCATAATCAATTGACCTTCCAGGAAAGCAACCAAATTGATAATCATACAAAAGCTTATGTTTATTTTAAATGTTACAGAGGCTAGAAAACGTAATTATCTAGAGACTTCTGGTTAAATATGGAAGTACTGATATTGGTCTATAGTAGCTAACATGCTCTTTGTTTCCACTTTTGTAAATTGGCACAACACGGCTGAAGGATGAATTACAAATGTAAACTAAGACATGGACAGGGAAAGAGCAACATATTTGACAACATAAGGGGGGATACCATCGTGTCCAGCAGCAGAAATTTTAATGACATAATAACTGATAAAACTTCCTCGTTTTTAGTTGGGTTTAGAATAAGAGTATTACCTACTGGGGAAGAAACATAATTACTGTGCAAGCCATATCATTTACTCAGTGTACTCAGTTTTACTACAGGAGGTATTCCCTTCAATGCTAGCATCAATACATCCCCAGGTCTTCTTAATATCTCCTTTAATATCCTTAAGGAAACTCATGTTGAATTCATTTTTGCATATTTGATTACATTTGTAAGACGATTGGGGAATGTTTCGTAAACGTAAGGTTTTCATAGGATTGCTTCCGTAAATATTTTCATTCAATTTCTTTTTCATCAATTGAGGATACCTCATCAAGACTTATCTAAAATTACCTTTATTCTCGTTATGACTTACCAGAGGAAAACATTTATTTAAATGATTACTAAAAGTGTGAATGGAATTGTTGAAAGCATCACTGACGTTATTACACTTAACGACATTTGACCATTTCTTACCATCATTTCGAAATTTTTCTAGCTAATCAGGCGTAATTTTTTCTACTAGTAACAGTTTTAGTATCAGAGTACTTAGTAGCAGTTAGTAATGTAATATCAGTTATAGTAAAACTGTGGAAGTTATCGGATACACCGTCAATGAGGATACCAGAAGTATGAAAAATGCAACTTGAAATGGAGAATATTATATGGCCATCAGTAGCACTAGTATAAGTTAGGAATAGAATGCAGGGGTCTAAGAGGACACGAACTTGGAAGACTACAAAAACTAAAAAAGTTAGGATCATTCTTGTCCAAAACGTTACAGTTGAAGTCACAACAAAGCTTTCGATTTGCTCTATAAGCTGAGAGTTAAATCCACGATAGCAGTGACAGTATCATTACCACCCTTAAAACAAATCTCTCTAAAATAACTCTCTAGAAACGTCCGGTTCAAATTTGAGCTGAATCCGTTCAAATGAACTTTGAACTAAAATCTGGTCAAATGTACCAGAATTCGATGAAAAGAGAAACCTATGCAGTCATGATGGCGTTTGTGTGTATGTATGTGTATCTAAGCTGTGTAAGCCATGATATGGGCATGGGTGTATCTAAGCTGTGTAGGCCATGGTATGGAGTCTATGGACATGGGCACCCGCG
Source organism: Holothuria leucospilota (assembly GCA_029531755.1). Classification (NCBI taxonomy): domain Eukaryota; kingdom Metazoa; phylum Echinodermata; class Holothuroidea; order Aspidochirotida; family Holothuriidae; genus Holothuria; species Holothuria leucospilota. Next base: position 38,043,656 of record CM055978.1, read on the forward strand.
GTGTGTAACGTGTGCCAGAGGCATGGGTATGTGTGTATGTGTGTGGGTGTGTTTGTGACACTTCTTGTTTACACGATATCTCAAGAAGGGAAACTCTGAGAGTTCTCAAAATTGGTATGTAGATGCCCCATATTAAGAAAAAGAACCATACTGTTTTTGGCGGAGGTCAAAGGTCATTTGAGGTCACCAGGGGTCAAAATCTGAAAACCTTGTTTACACGATATCTCAAGTTAGGAAGCTTGGGTAGATTTTATAGGTGGTATGTGGTTGCATTATGGTAAGAGAAAGAAACCTATTGTTTTTGGTGGAGGTCAAAGGTCATTTAGGGTCACCGGGGGTCAGACTCTGAAAACCTTGTTTACACGATTTCTCAAGGTAGGAAGCTTGAATAGATTTCGTACTTGGTACGTGGATGCATTATGGTGAGAGAAAGAACCCTATTGTTTTGGTGGAGTACAAAGGTCATTTGGGGTCACCAGGGGTCAAACTCCGAAAACTTTGTTTACACGATATCTCAAGGTAAGAAGCTTGGATAGATTTCATACTTGGTATGTGAATGCATTATGGTGAGGGAAAGACCGCTAGTGTTTTTGGTGGAGGTCAAAGGTCATGTAGGGTCACCAGGGGTCAAACTAAAAACCCTTTTTACATGATTTCTCAAGGTAGGAAGCTTGGGATAGATAAAACTTAGTATGTATATGTAATATAGTAAGAGGAAGAATGCTATTGTTTTTGGTTGGAGGTCAAAGGTCATCTGGGGTCACCAGGGTTCAAACTCTGAAAACCTTTTTTACATGATATCTCACAGTAGAAAGCTTGGATAGATATCATACTTGGCACGTGGATGCATAATCTTCAGAGGTACAAGCACATTGATTTTTTTGGTGGAGGTCAGAGGTTATTTGGGGTTACCAGGGGTAAAAGTCTGAAAAATTTTGTTAAAAGGATATCTCAAGGTAGGAAGTTTGGATAGATTTCATTGGTAATACGTGGATGCCTTATGGTCAGAGGTGGAACCATATCATTTTTGGTGGAGGTTAAAGGTCAATTTGATTCACTGGGGGTCAACCTCTGAAAAGCTTGTTAACATGTTATCGCAAAGTAGGAAGCTTGGACAGATTTCAGACATAGTATTTGGATGACTTATCGTAAGAGGAAGTTCCCTTATTTTTTATGGTGAAGGTCAAAGGTCATCTGGGGTCAAACTCTGAAAACCTTGTTTACAAGATAGCTCAAGTTAGGAAGGTTGGATACTTCTCATGGTGTTGCATTTAAACCATCAGAAACCTCTACGAGTTTTGTCATTAATCAGAGGCCAGCTGAAATCACCAGAGGCCAAAAAGCAAAAATTCCCAAGAATTCCCTAGGTCAAATATGAACATGAAACTGTAATTTTCCAGCACTTTAAGATCACATTCAACCAATGACTGAAAGAACCAGGACATCATGGCATTATTTGGGATGAAACGTTAAGTGTTTTATTCATCGAAACCACAGCGCATTTTTGCATTCTGGTATCCTTTTTCCGGTAGGTGCCCATTTGATCCGTTTTTGGTTCAACTTGAGCCGAATGCTTTTAGAGTGGGCCCCAGCTAGAACATGAATGCCAAGAGAGGAAAATTTCAGCAAATACAGACTCAAAAATTCTTTCCGTAAAAACACCCTGATCACCTCTTATTTCATAATGTAAAAGGGAATTAACATACAATGCTACACCACTTCGACCAACTCTACACCTATTTTCAAATGAATATCCCTCAGTATGAAAGGGGCTCAGTATAGTATCACAAGTAGCCAACCATGTTTCAATTTTCCCTATGACGGAAAAGCTTTATTCATTGCAGACAGTGACGTCACTAGGCTATTGACTTTCTGGTTCAACGATCAAGCATTATCATGATAGAGACTAAGATTACTATTTCAGAATTGCAAAGGTATAGTTTTAAAGAAATCTGACATTATATTGTAAGTTGAGCGCACACTGAAGTTATTAACATGGGAATCAGGACCAGTATTGGAGAAATAGTCATTATCAAGGAAATTGGGACCATGACGTGCAGTTTAGTGAGGTACAACTAATGCACACTAAATGTAACCAACTTGTAAACTACAACCCATGTAAAATCTAACTTCAATTGAGCAATTAAACATCAAACAGTTGAATGAGAATTTCAAGATTTAATGCAGATACAACTCAGATGATTCAGAAAACTAAATGCCACAGGAAAGACAACAAATTAAACAGCTTAAGGAGATGGAAGAGAAAAAACTGGAATAGGCTGTAAACAAAGCACAAGACAACAAAAGCAAGTTGCAGAAATTCCTATTGGAATCATAGTCAGGTTATTTTGGTAAAAAATTGATATAATGTGTAGTAGACATCAGACAATTAGAAAAGTATGTGCTCCATCTTTTCATGATCAAGGGGGGTAGCCAGTCACTTTAAAAATGGTCACAATTTTCACAAAATGGTCACAATGTTGACCAGTTTGGCTGGTTGAGCTTAAGAAAGGTTCTTTTGCTCCAATATTTGGGGTTTAAAACTTTTATATATGTAAAAGTGGTAAAATTAAGTCTCCCACAGTACACTCAAAGTTTCCCCAAAATGTTGATCCGATTTTTTATAGTCACATTGTCGACTACGGCCCTTTTCGCCGAAAATGGGCAATTGTGGCAATTTTAACGCCTCGGGCCAATTTTGAGTACCAGATTCTCTTACATTATGTATCCCCCAGATGAAAAAAAATCAGTATTTGGATTTCTCTTATTTAATAATGCCTTATTCAATATTTGCGAATGTAATTTTTTCTGTGTACTTCTGAGGAACTTGAGTACCAATTTCGTGAAGATAGAACATCTCGTATAGCTCTAAAGAGATAGCTATTGCTCGAACTTTTCTTGTAGTGACCAAATCTGTATTTTTTAGTGAAAAATGAAAATATTGGTGTTTTAGCTGTTAACAGAATGGATGATGTGCCTAGTTGTAAAATTTCCCAAATTTATTTGTGTCTTAACATTTACTTTACTTTTAACACGAGGGAGATCAGTACCTCTAGTTCTTGAATTAAAAGAAATATTGGGCATAAAAATGATCCAAAATGCCAAAATTCCAACGAAACACAAAGAAATTGCGAATTTTCAGTACCACTCATTTCATGTAGCTTTAATGCGGGAGTCTAAAGTTTCCCCACGTATTACCTGGCTATTGGGCTACCCATAAACAAAAGGGAAGGCAGCAGGGATACATAATTTAAGAGAATCTGGTACTCAAAACTGGCCCCGGGCACTAAAATTGTCAAAATTGCCGTTTTGCAGCGAGGAGCCACATTCGACCGGACACTCCAAAAAACGGATCAATATTTTGGGGAAAACTTTTAGTGCATTGTTGGAGACTGTAAATTGTACCACTTTTACACGTAAAAAGGTTTAGAACCCATATGTTGGAGCAAAACAACCTTTTTAAACTAAATCAGCCAAAATAATCAAAATTGCGGCCATTTTGAAATAACTGGCTACCCCCTTGCACATGTAAAAACATGAAGCACATACTTTCTGATTGTCTGATGTCTACTTTACATCATATCAAAGTTTTACTAAATATAACAAACAAAATGGAAACCCCACAAGCTAAGACTTCGGCCTTGACAAGAATAAGTTGAACGTCAGCCAATTGATAGTAAGTGTAGCTGGTGTGCAGAGAAAGAACACCCATGAACAGATAATGACGTAACAACACGTGAACACGTCTGATGAACAGACACGCAGACACTACTATCGTTGCAGGGTACACTGCATTATCGATAAAATCTATACAATAGTAATTTAACCACCCAACCAACCAACCTGAAAAAAAACCCCAATCCAGTTGATAACATATCAGTTCCCGTCGGTCCAAGGTTCAAAGTCCCTGTTTACCACTAAAAGGCAATGTGTCAAGTGCAATCACACAAGAAACACAGACAACGTTAACGACCAATGTTGATAGTTTAACTACAAAGAAGAAGAAATTGAGCGAGCTCGTTTGTGATTATCAAAATAATTTAAATAAAAGCCTGAACACGATGTAAAACATTTGGTATAAAATATACGCAAATTATGGTATATTTGCTACACTCTGCACAAAGTGTGTTGGGGGTTTGTCTTTTGAAGTGGAATGTACAGTGCATGAGCTGCACAAGAACAAGTCAAACGTGTAGTAATGACAGCGTATGTGTATTGCTTTGTCTAAGCACTGGAAAAAAAAAAAAACATCCAGGTTTAATATAACTAGAAAGTTATTTCTAGAAACGTGTAAATGCGCCCTTAGTTATAAATCTTTATCTCGGCTGTCGCTTTTTGTTTTACTATTATGCTACTTCAGCAAGTTCTACGTTCTTCCACATATTGCCATGCCAATATATTGTGTGTCGTCATCGCCACACTCTTTGTGTCACAAAGCGACGGCGTATATATTTTTGGTTTCGATGATAACAGAAACCTATGCATTCATGATGGCGTGTGTATGTATGTGCGTGTGTGTATGTGTGTATTTGTGACACTTTGCTCGTTAACACGGTATCTCAAGAAGGGAAACTCTGACAGTTCTCAAACTTGGTACATAGATGTCGCATATTGTGAGAAAGAACCCTATTGTTTTTGGTAGGGATCAAAGGTCACCTGAGGTCACCGAGGGTCAAACTCTTAAAAACCTTGTTAACACAATATCTTGAGGGAGGAAGATTGGATGAATTTCATACTTTCTATGTAGATGCGTTATGGTAAGAGGAAGAACCCCATCATTTTTGGTAGAGGTGAAAGGTCATCTGGGGTCACCGAGGGTCGAACCCTGAAAACTTCGTTAACACGATATCTCAAGAAGGAAAGCTCTGACAGTTCTCAAACTTGGTACATAGATGCCCCATATTAAGAGAAAGAATCCTGTTGTTTTGGTGGGGGTCAAAGGTCACCTGGGGTCACCCAGGGTCAAACTCTGAAAACCTTGTTAACACAATATCTTGAGGTAGGAAGATTGGATGAATTTCATACTTTGTATGTAGATGCGTTATGGTAAGAGGAAGAACCCTATCATTTTTGGTGGCGGTCAAAGGTCATTTGGGGTAACCGAGGGTGAAATCTTGAAACCTTGTTAACACGATATCTCAATGTAGGAAGTTTGGATAAATTTTATACTTTGTATGTAGATGCCTTATAGTAAAAGAAAGAATCCTATTGTTTTTGGTGGGGTTCAGAGGTCGTCTGGGGTCGTCTGGGGTCACCGAGGGTCAAACCCTGAAAACCTTGTTAACACAATATCTCAATGTAGGAAGCCTGGATAGAGTTCATACGTAGTACGTGGATGCGTTGTGGTAATAAGATGATTCGTAATATTTTTGGTTGAGGTCAAAGGTCATCTGGGGTCACTGGGGTCAAAAATTGAAAGCCTTGTTAACACAATATCTCAAGGCAGGAAGCTTTGATATATTTCCTACTTAGTGTGTAGATGGGTTGCGGTGAGAAGATGAAACCTTTTGTTTTGGGTGGAGGTCAAAGGTCATCTGGGGTCACCAGGGCTCAACGTTTGAAAACCTTTTCAATACGATATCTCTAGGTAGGAAGCTTGGATAGATTTCATACTTGGTAAATTGATGTGTTTTAGTGAGAAAATGTACCCCACTGTTTTTGGTGGAGTTCAAAGGTCATCTAGGGTCACCGGGTGTCAAACACTGAAAACCTTGTTAACACAATATCTCCAGGGAGAAAGCTTGGATAGATTTTATACATAGTATGTGGATGCATTGTGGTGAGAAGATGAACCCAATTATTTTTGGTGAGGGCAAAGGTCATCTGGGGTCAATGGGGTCAAACACTGAAAACCTTGGTAACATGTATCTCCAGGTAGGAAGCTTGGATAGATTTCATACTTACTATGTGGATGCGTTATGGACAGTGGTGAAAAGGTGGATCTATTGTTTTTGGTGGAGGTCAAGGTCATCGTGGTCACCAGAGGTAAAAAAGCAAAATTTTTACAAGAAATCCCAAGAATATTACATGGGTTCACCAGAGGTCAAAGAGCAAAATTTCCCAAGAATTCCCAAGATCGTCATCTGGGGTCACCAGAGGTTAAAATGCAAATTTCCCAAGAATTCCCAAGATTAAATAGGAACACAAAACTGTTTTTCGAACACGTTAAGATAGCATTTGACCAGTGACTGAAATATATGGGACATCATGACATTATTTGGACTAGAACATATATCATCGAAACCTCAATGCATTTTCGCATTCTGGTGTATAGTTTGATGGCATTCACGATCTTTTTTTTAATATTCATGCATTATCCTGTTATGTATATTCATTTTTGATTCACGTATTATTTATTTTATCTTATTTTCCTCCTTACAAAGGATTTGTTGTAGTCTTAAGGGAAAGATAGAGCACGAAACAGACATGTGCTGCTTCTGTTTAATCGAAATTCCACTCAAACTAGGTTTCTTGTGAGGGACACTATAGAATTAGAAAACGATCAAAAACTTGAGAACGACAATGAAGCTTTTGAAACTTTCAATGATCGGTGTTGTAGTCGAGGCCAGCATATCCGAGACCAAGACCGAGACCAGTGGGTGTCGAGACCGAGACCAGGGGCAGAATTCGAGACCGAGACCGAGACCAACAAGGTCCGAGACCGAGACCGAATGCACATAATTGTATAGAAAAATGAAACAAACTGATCATAAAGGTGCCGTTCGGGGGGGGGGGGTGTCTGAGGGAGGGTGTCGCCCTTCTCTTTGAGAACGTTTTTGTTATTTTCAGGTTATTTAGATACAAAATCGTGCTATCTTGTGGGATATTTTTGGAACTGATCATATATAGCTAGAAAATGCCCACAATTAAGTGAATTCTAATTATTCCGACTTCCTGGATGTTTTTTTCCAACTGAGTGGCGCGAGTAAATTGCACCTTTTTATGCGCCCTGCGTTTGCATACAGTAGTGGGGATCCTTCCTTTGTCACTACATAAAGGTGCCGTCCTGGGAAAGGGTTGAAGGGGAGTCCTCTTTGAGAAATTTTTGTTAATTTCAGGTTGCTTAGATGCAAAATGGTGCTATGTTTGGAATACTTTTTAACTGATTATATATGGCTGGAAAACATCCACAATTTAGTGAATTCTAATTTTTGTTTATGTGAAAGAGGAGAGTTGCGTCCCTGCAATTGTATACAGCAGTGTGGGATCCTTTCTTTGTCACTACATAAAGGTGAATTCTAATTTTTGGTTAGGTGAAAGGGGAGATTATGTTGTCTTAGAGAATGGTATGTTGTCAACAAACCTCCTTGAGCTCACTTTTGGCTACTTTACTGCCTTCTATTCGGGGGGCATGGGTGGCTCCAAGAAATTTTGTTTGGGGGGCAAACTCAAGTCCGTATTCAGAGCCGTTCGGAAGACACCCCCCCCCCCGGCAATATTAATGGTCAGCAAATAGTACAATATGAGTATGGTAATTATTATGTACTGCAGCGATGCCCCATGTAGTTTTCAAAAGCTCTTCAAAATCCATCTCAGGCAGTCAGTCATGAGCTGACTAAAAATAATTCGACCATATCAGCCGATCGCTACTCCATAGGGGCGGAGTAAAAGGCAGGTGGAATAGGCAAAGCGGCTTGATCCATTTGTATAAAATGAGCTCCAGCTTTAAATATTTTGTTGTTTCTTTCATTGTGTCACAACGTGTTTCAGCTGTGCCAAGAAGCCATAAAATGTTGGTTTTCTGGATTGTTTTCTTAAACTAACGAACATTTTGAGCATGAAGCCACTTGAAAACGATGAAATGATAGCACTATTTTTGATTTCAGTACCGTTCCGAAACGAAATTTTTCAAAAGGGGGGGGGGGGCAGCCCTAACTCAGAACGGCATCTCATCCTATATACAAATAGCTAGGCCACTAGTCAAAAGTCTCATTACACCTTTGATTGACTGTTTGGTGAGTTTATTTTAAATCAACTTAAACGGCATACTTTAGTACAGAGGTGAATCTATTGCTCATAACGGGCCATTTAACAGTCATACGACCGCTCGTGGGCCAATGGCGCTGTCAATTTGGAAAAGGGAAGGGAAACCTCTCTTCCTATTGGAAACACAATACGTTAAGGCTACATGCCCGTTACAACTTTTTTGTAGACAGATACCTATGCTAATCTGGCCAAGTGACACCCGGGCAAAACTGCTTTTAGTCGTGGATGACAATCAACACGGCTAATGGGTTGTGTACCTAAGTACACCGAAAACTCTGAATGTCTGCAAAATTGTCTGCATTTAACTCCAGCATTACCGTTACACTCTGTAAATGACATGATGCGCTAAGCTAATCAGATTACAAGTATCGCAGAGTGATCATTTGTTTTAATTATCTTAGCTCGCACTAATGGCAGGTCCATTTGTGATGTCTGGAGAATATATAGTAGAAAACAAGCAACTGAGAAAAAGCGCGTGAAGACCGCCGAAAAAAATGTCTTTTTGAAGGCACTTTATTAATGTCTTATCTTCGCGTTGCATTGGCAAATTATTCAATTATTCACTTCTTTAATTTTAAACCCACTCAAGGAAAAGGGAACCTGCCTAACCCATGGAATCCACCGGGACGATGCGAACGAAATAAATTTCCCATAATTTCCCATGAGTTTGGTTTATGTGTAATGACATGCTTTAAAATGCATGCTACATTGAGTAACCTGTGAGGTGTAGTATACACCAGAAGGGGCATCACGCAGCGTATTTAGCCCATAACGGATAAATGGTAGACAAAATTATTATAAACTGAATTTCAAGTGTTACCAAAATTACGTTCATGAACTGCTCGTCGGCCGGACTGAATGGTCTCGCAAACCGGAGGTTCCCTACCCCTGGTTTAAAACATTCTCGCAACTAGGTTAAAATGCTTGCAAAGGACGACTTTTGCCCCTCCGAGTTCTCCTATGTACTGCTTCTACTGTATTAAATTGAGCACTGACTGGGAGTGCCTTCAGAACTTTCAGCCAAGCAATGTTTGATCAGACACCGATACAGCTTCGGATTCAAAAATCCTTGCATTCTACATTAATCCTCACCTACGCGGGGAACATATGGCTGTAGAAGACTAATAAGCGACTTTTGCGAACACCCGTGGTTAAGGCGTCAGTGATTTACCAAATAAACGTTTCGTTTTTCACCCTTTTTTGGGAAGCTAAAGTTTGTGACACATGACATTACAATAAAACATATGTAATGGAGCAACTTACAACTTACGTTCCCGGCAATGCTTTAGGGACATATTTAGCAAAAGAAATTTCGTAGTACTCTACGTGCCAAGTGATGATGGCTCCCCTATTAAACAATGTGACATTTTATCAACTTTCTTTACCACAAACTAGAATTCCCTCATTGAAGGAGCTGCATACGAGCCTGAAAATAACTTGAAATCGTGACGACTGGAATATTATTAATTCACATGACAAGTGGTCGAAAGACCCAATAAACCTAGTAGGTTGAATCTTGAAATAATCACAAAATACATACTTGACGATAAATATATGACATTTGTGAGATAGAGGATATGATTTCGTCCAAATTTAGAAATAGGCCCACTTTTTACTTTAACCATCTCGAATTACATGTTTTATTTATTTATTACTTTTTTGGAAGATTGAAGAACATGCTTTGAAAACTGGGGGGCAAGTGCCCCCCGTGCCCCTATGGCGAGCCGCTAATGGGGGTTACACAAACATATGTGCGTGCGCGTCCACAGAAACATTCTTGGACTATTACGAAAATTTTCTTGCCTTCATTGTGCATTATAGACAGGGCCGTCTTAAGAGATCACCGGGCCCTGGGCCCGACATTGGAGCGGGGCCCCTCAATCAAGTGTGTTCACCTCGATCACTCGATGGCCATCTTGGAAATGAATTGTGTACAAAGTCAATGGGAGACTACATTGCAGCACCATTTAGAGCATTTTCGTGAATAATCATCCTATACACTTTTTACCAACCATTTCGGACGGTATGCTGGGGGACGGTATGCTGAAATTGACACTCAGAATCCGTTATGAATCTTGTTCAAGAGTATATAAAAGTATTTCCACACAAAAATCTTTTACGCAAGGGGAGATATGATTTTTTGCGCAGAGGTCAATTTGCGGGGCCCCTGACATCGCGGGGCCCTGGGCCTGGGCCCAGTGGGCCCATGCGTTAAGACGGCCCTGATTATAGAAGGGTATCTATAAGGGTGACAGACACCGGTATAGTGCCTCCTGGAAGCTCTGGATTAGTTATATAAATTGGGGCACTGATATGATTATTACTTGACATCCAAACGATACTATAGAGTATGATGCCGAACACTTTTACAATTATCGTATTTTCGATTCCTTGCCGAAGGCAGGCAAGGAATATATGCGATGGTGATGTCGGTGTATGTGTGTGCGTATGTATGTGTGAGCCAAAGCAGTGTAAGCCATGATATGGGCATGGGTGCACTCACAGACACCTCCTTAGCGGGTACATGGGCAGCCGGCGAGACCTCCGCTCTCGCACGTCTTTCCTAGCTCACGCGCGGCTCGTAACTGGCGTAGCTGCCCGAAAATTTGGCCACTGCAATGAGAATTCTCGCGCGGCTGCACGTGCCTGCCCTGGCAAGCAGCCTGCCCTCTAGATACGTCTGCTGGGTTAGTCGGAGGTCAGCCAGGCTGATGGGAAAATCACGTGAATTCCTTACCGGGTCCTTTCCTAATACCCCGTAAGGCAATGAATGTGCGTATGGGTGTGTGTATGTTTGTGACAACATCTCGTTAGCACTCTAGTTTTTGAAGGGAAAGGGAGAGACACTTCAAAGTTGGTCTGTGGGTAAAGGATGTAAAGATCTCAGCTGGGATTGGTTTTGGTGTGGTTCAAAGGTCATCTGAGGTCACCAGGTGTCAAACTTTGAAATCCTTGTTAACACAATATCTCAAGGTAGGAAGCTTGGATAAATTTCATACATGGTATGTAGATGCATAATTGTGAGACAAAGAACTCTATTATTTCTGGTGGAGGTCAAAGGTCGTTTGGGGTCACCTGTGGTCAAACTGTAAAAACCTTGTCATCATGATATCTCTGGGTAGGAATCTTGGATAAATTTCATACTTAGTATGTAGGCTACATGCATTATGGTGAAACAACCTGGTTTTGGTGGGAGTTAAAAGTCATCTGGGGTCAAACTTGAAAACCTCTTTAACACGATATCTTAAGGTAGGAAGCTTGTATAAATTTTATACTTAGTGTGTAGATGCATTATGGTAAGACAAAGAACCTGATTGTCTTTGGTGGGGTTCAGATGTCATCTGGGGTCACAGGGGGTCAAACACTGAAAACTTTTTTACACACTCCAATTTTTGAACAGAATTCATTAGATACTCTTTTTGTGTGGTTCAAAGATGGATTTGCCCATAGTAGGTTACAGCTGTTATGTTTACTCCAAACATACTATACATTTTCTGCCTTTCACTCATCCCTATGATCTTCTTGCTTTTGATATAACCATTTTGAACAGTTTCATTTGCAGTTACGTGGGTTATGTTATGATTTCACAGGTTTTAAGGCTGTAATTTATTTGTACCTCACACTTGGTTTGAGATGTAGAGATGTTGTGATTGATACAACATATTTCACCACATGAACCAGAAGTAATAACAGTTCCCCTCAATGCCCACTGAGGATAGAACTGTCACAACTCACAAAGACAAGTAACCTGTAGACTGATACTGCTGGCCTCTGACACCTAGCTTGTTGGTGGTCTGTCCGAGTCAAAACCAGATTGATGTGTAATTGTTAAGTACTGTGGACCAAGCATATATTTTTAATTAACAGGTGCAGAACATCCCTTGTATTGGCACTGTACAAAACTTGTATAAGTTATATGATGGTAATACAGTATTCTACAAAGTATCAGTCAATGTGGCTCAAGCTGATCTGCTTAGTGTTTTTAACAGACAGACCATATCATTGTAAACAGATTAGGAAAAGCTGCATGACCAATGACCTTTACAAGTGGCAAAAGAGAGCCTACTTTGCTGTCCTTTGTCTGAAGAGACTGTCAAAGATGTGATTGATTGGCAGCCCTATGATTTTAGGTAGGTGACAGGAAAGTGGAGAGAACTGAAGTCCTAAAAGAATAATTACCATCAATAGTGGTACACAGCTCACCTTGAAAGGATTTGTCCATGTGATTGGTGCTGCATGGTAACATCAAGGATTCACCACAGCAAGGAATTGCCTGATTTATATGGATATACAGTCACCTTATTCTTGTGAAGGATAGGAAAGGCAAACTTCACAAGTTAATGTGTAAGTTCAATGTGCAAAGAATTTAGTTGGGATTGCTTTTAAGAGACGCCAGAGATCATTTATGGTCACCAGCTGGCAAGGTATAAAATCTTTTGTAACCACATTATCTCAATAAGGGGTGTATAAAGAAACGTAATATGTCATACATTTACTGTATTAATTATACAAGTCTACAATGATGTCCTCATTGATTGCAAGGAAGATTTAAACCTATGCACTCATATCTTCCCCATCTCTCAACTTGGCAAGGAATCACTACGCCTCTTGACGTTCTTGTTACTAAGTTTGAAAGAAAATCCAGACGAACAGCTTCCAGCAATGGGGAATAAGAGGGAGAGTATAGGTGCAGGGAGGTCATATCAGACCTCCCTGATAGGTAGAGCAAAAGGGGTTAAGGACAGAAAGCGCGTTTCAGAATTTTTTTTCATCGTAAGTGTATTTATCATTACCATCTGTACCGATAATGGCTGCACACAAAGCGCTATGTTAACATTTTTGAAGAATATATAATGGCAAATACGTACTTTCAACCTTTCACATCACACTACAAATTAGATTAAAGATCCCATAGGCCCTACAGAGGCTGGAGATGTACCTCTGTTTTCCGGAAAAGTGTTGTGATCAGAATAGTTCCATGTATTATTACCTTAATAATGGTCATGGGATGGAGTGAAAAACCCGAGACGAATGCGCGCGAAGCGCCCCGAAATTTTCCTTAAGTAAGACAACCATGACAAAACCTGCATTCATGCGCTGCATCGAGACACTTTAAATTTCCCAAAAAGCCTATTTGCCAATCACAAAGCCAGTCTTTTACCTGAGAATTTGTAAAGAGCTTTCAAATTTTGTGGCTGCGCTTCTGCGGGAGTTGCTACCCGAACATATTGATAATAAGGACAATATTGAGGTAGGGCTTGAAGCGCGCGGAGCGTGCAAAAAGTTTGGTAGAGGATTTGCGATACTTCTTATAGATTAAGAACCATTTGGGATAGAAAGTAGTTACAATAGATCCATCACTCAGTCGAAAAGACACCTCACCCTACCTCCTGCACAAACTATTGCTTACACGCTTTTTGGGATCATTTTTAATATTTCAAAAAGAATCTGAAATAGATTAGGGACACTCACCCTCATGCCCCCCGTGCCGGAGCCACAGGAGCCTAGGATAGGATTACAGATAACAATGTAGGCCTAGCATATGATATACAGTAAATAGTCTAATATTTAGGCCTAGACTCATAGCCTTCAGTGTTGCCAGGTTCTGCAGTATTGTATCAGATCATGATGGCCGAATGTTTTGCATTTGCACTTTTTTCCCATCTAAGAAAAATTCGGGTATATTAGTTCATTCTATTTTTTTTTTTTTGATAGCCAAATGCTCATTAGTAGCCAAATTGGGTTAAAAATGGTCATGAAAAGGCCAACAGGCAATTCTAAAGAGCTCTCTCTCTCTCTCTGTCGGACAAAGAAAAAAATACAAATATAAATAGTCACATACATGCCTAAATTTCAAACTTAAATTCGAAAGAATCTCTGAATTACGTTAAAAACCTCTCTGATAGACAACTATGAAATATAGAGATAATTGCGTTGGATTAAAGTTTATAATAACCACCGAGAAAACAAGTGGTATCGACGTTCTCAAGCCATAAAATGACTTAACAAGAAAGATGAGAATCCCCTACGTAACAAAAAATAGAATGCGTGAGTTTCTCACAAAGTTCTACCCTAAACCTGGTCACCGCAAGTGGTATACAGCTAAGACTTGGAAACCTATTTCGAAGCTGCTTAGGAAGAATGAGCTGCAGTACCTATCCGCAATGCCAAAATAATTTTATCAAAGGCTGAACGAACCGCTCTACAGATCGTTTTGATATCTCTTTGATAAAGGTAAACGTATAGCAATTTGTAATCGTATCAAACAGAAAACTGAACTTAAAAGGCAACAAAAAGGTCATCATTCCCAAATTAGAGGGCGGCATAACATCCCATACTAAAATCATAGCTTATTCAACTCTTAGATATATCTTTTCTTACAAGAAAATTGACGAGGAGACATTTAATTACCTCAAACCAAGGAATCACAAGATCCTTACCCTAACCCCTACTGCCCCCGGCAGAAATTTGTCGGCCGGCCGAGCATAAGTAGCAACGGATCCCCCTAATGTAGTATCCATATTACAAACACTCCACAAGAGGAAGCCGTAAAGTGGTACAAAGAGCATATGCGACGGAAATCCCTGCAAAGCTATTATAATGTGAAAGAAATATCTCCTTCCATGCGTAACCTGGTCAAACTAATCAATACAAAAAAGGTAGGAGTTTGACGGCTGGTTTTTGTCTTACAAACAAATTGGATGAGCAATGGTAAGCCGAGCCCCCCCCCCCCCCCCCCTCCAAATCTGCGATATAATCATTCATCGTGTGTCAGCCTTCCCTTTGGGGATTTTTGGATATTTAAGGGTCCTTAGATGCAATTTGATGGACAAATAGTGCAAATGTTAGGGAAGTTTCATTGTGATTAGATTTTTACAAAGGGGTCAAGTAGGATGTTTTCGTCCTTACACTGTTGGTGGGAGGGGGACGACACATGCTTCCCCACCACAATTTTGACTGCCACCCCTACCCCTGCTTCCTACCACAGTTTGCTGATTTAAATTACGTCGATTTAAATCACTAATATGAATTGGGACTTAAACTACATAAGTATAATTTAAATCACAACTTTGACAATTTAAAGTTGTTTACATAAAAAGAAAGCAAACTCGTTAGAGAATTGTTTAAAATTTCTCATTCAGCCCTTGGAAAAGATTTAATAACTTGTTCAACTTCATTTTAGACCTGAGTTACCTAAAATTCTAGTTGTAAAGTCTTTCAGCAATGTCGTTTGTTGTTTTTATACTTAACATTATGCAAAGCTGAATGTCTACGAGGATTTTGTTCATTCTAATTTGTCTGATTTAAGTTTGTTTCTTTTCAATTTGTCTCCGATAACTTTGCATTATTTCCGTCGGCCGGGAAGGTAGTCTGCGGCGGGCCCACCGGGAGCAACCGTTGTTGAACATCAAAATTGTCCCACGATATTGCGAAATTGTTTTTTGATTTGGACGTCAGAGAATTGCACCAATGACACGAAATTTGTTTAATATTTTAGTTCAGCAATGTTTTTTTTTTTTTTGGCATTCATGACTCATGGGAGTCGGGAATCGGCTCATATCCATTTCTGATTACGATATGCCGTGGGCAGCATCGTAGCCATTGCAATCAACTTGGTGTGTGTGTATATGTGTGTACGCGTGGGTGCGTGTCAGGATGTATGTGTGTATGTATGTGACGAAAGTCTGTGTGCAGGCAAACGCCTAGTAGGAAAGGTCTCTACTGTGCTTGGTATTTGGCAGGTATGTAGACCTGGGTGTGAAATTGTGCCCTATTGCTTTTGGTGCCAATATCATGCATAGTAATGAGTGGGAGAGGCTAAACGTAAAAATGTTGAAATGGCAATATCTCTCTATCAGGATGGCTGATAAGCTTCGTATTGGGTATGGGTTATTTAATCGGCAGAAGTAACAGTCTTTTGAGAACAGTATGTCATTTTTGTTAATATTCATGAGTGGGCGGGGTTTACTTTTAAAGTGGCCGAAATGCTTCTGTACAAGCAAACCCCTGGTAGGAAATATCTGCTGTGTATGGAAATTTGCAGATTTGTTCCCCTCGGTGTGAAGTTGTGCCCTATTGCCTATGGCGCCAATATCATGCATAGTAATGAGTGGGCGAGGCTAAATGTAAAAATCTTAATAACCAATATGCCTGTATCAGGATGGCTGATTAGCTCCATATTGTTATGGGTAATCTAATAGACAGTGGTACTAGTTTTTCTGGAACAAAATGTCACCTTTGTTAATATTCATGAGTGTGCGGGGTAAATTTTGAAAATGGCTGAAATGCTTGTGTACCGAAGCAAACGCATAGTAGGAAAGATCTACTGTGATTGATATTTGGCAGGTATATTGACCGGGCTGTGAAATTGTGCCCATATGCTTTTGGCCAGGATATCATGCATAGTAATGGGTGAGTTGGGCAAAAATGGCAATATCTCTCCATTAGGATGACTTGTGAGTATTATAGAGTATTATAGAGTATTTGGTACGGGAAATGTAATAGACAGAGGTATTTGATTTTTTGGAACAGTTTATCAACTTCATTTATGTAAATGATTAAGTGGGGTAATTAAGAAAATGTCCAATAACATGAATAATAAAATAACATTAGTCTGTGGCATCGATATAGGACCCATGAGTCGTGGTAAAAAACGTAACCATACAGGTCCGACAGTATAATTGAGGCGATTCGTAGGAGACTGGGCTATGCTCAGCCCACAGTGACAATCTCAGAAGAGAAGATGTAAGTTGCGTCAAGTAGACCTAAGTCAACGTAACTTCAACACGGTTTTAAAACAGCCACATGAACTGTTACTTATAGACCTATGCACATGACGTCACAGAACAGAATGTGCGCCCTACAGTGGAGGCAAGCTTGTATCGTTGCAATTTACACCAAAAAATGCAGACCGCTGATTTGTTTCCCTGTGGTATACACGTGTCTTTTTGTATGCTCGCGTGCGAAGTCTACGTTTTGCGTACAGTGTACTTCATTGTTTTGCCGCAAAAATGACGTCTATGCGTAAGGTCTATTAGGGTATAGCCTAAACGTTAGGCACTTGACTAAGGCGTTGGCCACACGAGCGTGGCCTGCCTTAGTTCTATGCTAGTACGGATATACCAAGACTACAGTACAGTATTACCAATACTAACATAAGGCCATAGCCCATCCAGCCTCCTCCCCACCCTTTAGCCTATAGGCCTGACAGAAGATAAACGCCAGTTCTGACATTGTCCCATATCTTGCCGGTCTGTACACCCTTGCCTCATTTATTGTACAAAAAGTTGGCCCAACCTAAGGGTGTTGTAAAGTTAGATTTTAAGAACTGATATAGGCTATGATTAGGCATAGGCATATGCCTATTTACCACAGATATGTGCAATTGGAAACTGAGAAAACTGGGTTTACAATTGCCTTACTTTTCATTCTGGAGCACAGGCCTGAAATAATATCGTGAGCACTATCATCAGGCCTAAAAAAACCTAGGCTTCAGTATAGGCGAGAGTGTAATCAGTCGCCCAGATCTCTGTGGAAACTGAGACGTAAAACCTTATCTAACTTTCTGTAAACAGTCCTTACTACAGGTTCATCCCATTAAAAGCTGGGGTCTTCAGCCAGTGCATTGCTGGATGGAATGTGTATTTTTCTGTTTAATAACTTGCATGAATAAGTGGTAGCAGCTATCATTCAGTATATATATATATATATATATATAATATATATAATATATATATATATATATATATATATATATATATATATATATTATATATATATATATATATATATATATATATATATATATATATATATATATATATTATATATATATATATATATATATATATATATATATATATATAACGCTAATTCCCACCTTAAGGGGAAATTGTTATATCTGCTTGTACATAGGGCGAGTCTGGAACGCAGTATTTCCACCTTATTATTTACAGCTTTTCGCTCAATTTCGCTGCGATTTTTAGATCTATTTTGACTGTTTAACTTGGTAGAATTTTGTACGCTCTTCGTAGCGAACTGCGTATGGTTTGACCGTGTTCTTTTACGGAGTGTGTTTTTTTCACACGCTGTCTTGGTACATTAGCAAACCTTTCCAGTACACATTTTTGGCACGTTCAATTTTTTCGTTTATCATTTTTCTCTTTGATTTCGTTCATCAGAGTTCTAGTTTTGTTTAGCATCCCCTTTTTTTCATCGTCTCCACCATGCCAGACTTAAAACATTTCACTTCCAGCCTTCGTAGGAATTTTACCCGTGAAATCGCCCACTACCCAGCCCACTGTTTTCCCATTATTTATTCCCTTGCTATGGCTACCTTCGGCAAAACCAGATTCGCTAGTCATATTAATTTCCTGGGTACTTGCCTTCGTAAAAACGTTATTCCACGAGGTTTTAAACTAAACTTTCACGTACAGACCGTGTCCGATTTTCACTTTCGTCGTGACACCTCTCGGTATTTACGTTCGTGCTCGTTTAGTCTCATGCGCTCGACCATCCGTAGCATGGTTCGAAAGAGAAGGCCGGATTTAATCGCACTATTCAAGACCAAGGGTCTCTCCTATTTAACACCTTACCAGAAGCTGGAGAAGTGCGCTTCCTTATTCACGTTTACAACCGTCGGCTTCATAATTTTTTGCTTGATTCTAAAGCCAAGACTTTAGCAAGCCTGTTGCCTGACCCACCCTCTACTCATACCCCACCCAGTGATACCATACAAGCACAGGACACGAAACTTGTAGTCACCATCCCCCCGATCTGGAGCTTCCCTCTTCTGAACGCTCAGTCTTAGCTAAAGTCCTGAACTTCGTTCCCTTGAACCCCCTCCCTGATGAGTTCTCCATCCGCAGAGATGTTTCTTCATTCTGCAGGAAACTTCGCCTTCGACACCATTTTGGCATCACAGATCAGCCAGACAATACGAGTCCTGAAGATTTTTTGAACACTTTAGGCTCCACCCGTTCTTCCTGGACACCTAAATCTGGAGAAAACAACATCCTAGACTCCGTTATTGAATCCATCAATAAGGATGTTGATCGTCTTCTACCCCCCCCCCCCCAAGAGAACTAACCTTAGCAATCTTTCCCCAGAGGAACGAGAGGCTCTCTTGTCACTCAAAAGAAACAAGAGCCTCATCATCAAACCAGCTGATAAGGGTGGAGCCGTGGTGGTTTGGCAGAAGGATTTGTACGTAGCAGAGGCCGATAAGCAATTATCGGACCAAACTGCATACACTGAACTTCCCTCTGACCCCACTTCCGACAGCCAAGCATTGGTTAAGAAGACTTTAACAAACCTTATTAGAAACAATCAACTTCCTAAATCAGCAACGTCACTACTCCACCCTTGCCCACAAATCTCCAATTTCTATCTGCTTCCCAGAATCCACAAGGCTTACAACCCTGGTAGACCCATCGTTTCTTCCCACAGCTGCCCCACCGTTCTAATGTCTGAGTTTTTGGACTCTGTTCTTTTCCCGTTGGTATCAGCGCTACCGTCTTTTGTTCAAGACACTCCTCATTTCTTGAGACTTATTCAAGACTTTGAGTTTCCCGGTGAACGTCTGCTATTCTTCATGGGCGTATCTAGTCTCTACACATCCATCCCCCACCATGCTGCCTTGTCGGCTATCCGCCATTACCTGGACCAACGACAAGACCCCCAAATTCCTACAACTACTTTCCTTCGCTTGACGGAACTTGTTTTCACCCAAAACTGTTTCCAGTTTAATGGGCGCTTTTTCCGTCAGGTTAAAGGAGTAGCCATGGGAACCAAAATGGGTCCTTCTGTTGCTTGCCTAACCATGGGCTACTTTGAAGAACAACTTTTTTTTCGCAGTACACCGGTTCTCACCCTTTCCTTTACAAAAGGTATATTGACGATATTGTGGGAGTGGCAACAGGGACCCGTCAAGATCTGGAATCTTTCATTCAATTTGTAGGATCTTTCAGTCCATTTTTGAAATTCACACATTGTATTTCTGACACTTCAGTGGTTTTCCTCGACCTTCAATTGTCAATTTGCGACCGTAAAATCAAGTCAAACCTACATTTTAAACCCACCGATTCTCATAACTAACTTTTGTACCCATCCAATCATCCCAAATCCTGTACCAAATCCATCCCGTACTCACAACTTTTAAGGGCCAGAAGGATTTGATCAGAAGATTCTGATTTTCCAGCCGCTTCAAAAAATATACTATCATTCTTTGAGAAGCGTCAGTATCCCACCAAAATCCTTACCGGTGCTCTACATAGAATCCAAGGAATCGACAGAGCGGAGGCTTTGAGTAAGAAGTCTAACACGTCTACTAATCTACGAATTTCTTTGGTAATTTCCCATCACCCATCGGTACGCCCCATCATTCGTGCCATGTACAGGAATATAGAGACTCTTCGAAAAGACCCTTCAACCCGTGACCTTTTCCCTGAACCATCCATTACGGCCTTCAGAATTGAAAAGAACATTTCCAAGCACTTAGTTCGGGCTTCCCACCCACAACAACCAACTGACAACACCCCAGGTACATTTCCCTGTGGTCGTAATAGGTGCAACACATGCCCAGTGGTTGGCAAGAACACACTTATTAATATTTTGGGTTCTAACGGCAACAGATTTAGTGTGAACCAACACTTCACCTGCACTTCCACAAACTTGGTTTACATTTTAGTTTGTGGACGTTGCAATTGCCTGTATGTGGGAGAGACCAAACGCCGTCTGGCTGACCGAATCACTGAACACCTCAGGTCCATCAAACAAAACCTTCAAGGTTATCCGGTCGCCACACATTTCAACCCCCCATCACCGGCTTATCATGAAACTCGGGACCCTCTCCCCACACGGTCTTAACATTAGAATGGACCTTTTTTAACCTGTTCCCCTTTTCATTACTTTTTACCAGTTTTTCAGCCTTCTTTCGCTTTTTTACACCGTGTTCGTTCTGTGCGACCGGTTTGTTCGTGCCTTTCTTCAATGTGTTTCTTCTCTATTTCTACTTCTTTGTTATTCAGTTGCATTTCTTTGCCACCTGATGAAGAGTCTATACTCGAAACGTCGTGGAATTTTCCGCAAACTTTAAGCACTTTTTACAACCTTTATCGGCATATATATATATATATATATATATATATATATATATATATATATATATATATATCTATATATATATATATATAATATATATATATATATATATATATATATATATATATATATATATATATATATAATATAAAGAACACACCACAAAGATGACAATATGAGATCACAGATACGGTAACAGAATAGCGTATATTTCGGACACTCCTGTGTCCTTCTTCAGCGCAAAATGTGAAGTGAAGATTAATTTACAAATAACAGACACAACAATGAGGTTAAACCCCTTGGCGAGGGTGATAAATCACAGAGGGGAAATCGCTTAAGATGCCTAGGTCCTTGTTTAGGCCACGGGTGTGTGTGGACAGTTTTAGTACCCACTTGCTTTCAGTTTTGAGTCTTTGAGTGACAGACGAGTGATTACAACCGAGCAGAATACATCTTAAATTAGATAAAGAGTGGTTAGGTTCACTACTGAAATGTTTTGATACAGGATAGTTTATTGATTTATCCTGCACAGTTTTCTTGTGGTTATTAAACCTCGGCCTAAATTTGGTGCCGGTCTGACCGACACAGTAGCCTTTGTCACACAAATTGCAGCATAATAAATATACTACATTAGGCGTGTCACAGTCCAGGGGAGGGGGACGGATGTTGCAAATAGTGCCGGGAGGAGTAAATGTTTCGTCCGTGATAATGAACCACACACGCGTTAGGGCCCCTGGCGGGATCCAGGGGCGGAGCCCCGGTGGAGATGCAGGGGGCGAAGCCCCCGGAAGCTCTCGCAATATTGCATTTTAAGAGCACAGAAATAAAAAATTTTCGGTATAGAGCCTCCCGGGAGCTCTGCATTAATTGTACACAGAAAAGGGGGGCCAACAGGACTCTCACAACCTGACATCAATTGTCCATATTGGAGGAGAGATGATATATCACATTCTTTATGGATTTCTGAAGGGTATACCCTTCAGAAATCTACATGACCGATGGTGCCGGCGGGAGCTATTGATTGGGGGAACCGTAGATAACTGCTAAACCGTGCCTTTTTAGGCAGTGGGATTGTGTATACGCTATATGCAAGAGTGGGAGAGCCTTTTCCTGTTAGTATATGAGAGTGCAGTCCCAGGAAGGAGTTTACCCCCCCCCCCCCCCTTGAGAAATTTTTGTTAATTTTAGAGTTCCTATATGCAAAATGGTGGTATCTTTGGGTCATTCTTAGGTGATTGTTTGTTTAAAAAATGTCCATAATTTAGTGAATTCTAACTTTTGTTCGGGTGAAAAAGGGGAGACAGGGACGGTGAATATATTGTCTTTAAACCACCTTAAGTCCCAGGAAAAATCATGGGCGTGGATCTATCTCTAAAAGTGTGTGTGTGGGGGGGGGGGGGGCTTTTCACATTTGCGAATCGCTGTCCTGGTGGAAGAAGCAGTGATGGTAGCCAGAATTTGCGCCCCGGGGAGGTAATAAGTTTTGTTATCGTCGGCATGGGGGATGGGTCTAAGGGAAATTTTTCTAGAACTGAATGCCCTTAGATGCGATTTGGTGCAACAAAAGTGTAGGATTTTTAGATTATTATTCTTCTAAAAATTTCGTTTTCCCAGGCACAATTGCAGCCTGTTCCATCGTTTTTGAAAAGGTGAGGGGGACTTTTTGACGATGTCTCCCTTCCAAAAATGTAAGGGGGCGCGTCTTCTCGTCCCCCATGATCCACGCCCATGGGAAAATTGTACATGCAATTATACCTGCGTGGAGTCCACAGAACATTCTTGGACTATAATATTTTTATAAAATTTATATAAAATTTTTCCTTTATATTTTAGAAGGATATCCAAGGTTGACAGAGAACAGTATAGAGCCTCCCGGGAGCTCTGAATTAGTTACAGTATACAAAAGAGGGACCAACGGGATTTTCACTACCTGACATCCATATGGGACGAAATATGATATATCACCTTCTTTTTAGGTGTAGCAAGAGGGATGGTGGTCAGGTAAAACTCGTTCAGAGAAGATTTTCGTCGTTATTGAACGTCGCGGTAAAATGTTTGGAAAATAAGCAACGCAATAACGTAATTTCAATCTTTCAAATCATGTGCTAGACTACATTAGTCAAAGATCCCATAATGATGAGAGCCCTACAGAGAAGATGTACTTTTTAGAAAAATAGCTAGTCATAGCTTTGTCAATGGTATATGAAATCGGGTGTAAACCCTGTCGTATGCGCTCGAGGCGCGCCGAAATTTTGAATAAAATATTAGTCCATGACAAAACCTGCATTCAGAACCTGCATCGGACACTGTCACTTTCCCACCAACTTTTGCTATTCAGAAACGATTCTTCTGACTGAGAATTCTTAAAAAGCACTTTTGCTCCTTTGTTCCCCCGTGAGTAGTTACCGAAAGCTATTGATAATAAGGATAACTCTGACACAAGGCTTGACGCTAGCGGAGCGTGCAAAAATTTGGAATTTGTCAAGAATTTCCAAAACATAAAAGTTTGAGAACAGTTTGTGAAAGAAAATGGTTAGAACAAATAAACCAATCATCAAAAATACATCTCACCCTACACCCTCTACAGAAATCTGTAGCTTAAACGACTTTTGGGACCATTTTAAAAATTTTCAAGAATCGATGGGGGAGGGGGACACACGTCGACCATTGCCCACTGTGCCGACGCCACTGTCTGTAGCTTAAAAGCCTTTCAAGTTCATTTAAAACTTTTCAGACGATTTTGAAATCGAATAGGGTATGCACGCCGCTACTTTGCCTGCAACAGCTGGTGCCACTGCATGTGTTCAATAGCACGTCACCTGACAGCTTGTCTTCTGTATTCATTCTGCAAGGTCTGTATGGCGAAAACTTTGCCTCTAAATCCCTCTAGATTACAAAAAAAAATCACTCTTTAACACAAAATTGTTACTAAATTTCAGTACAGCTAGCCGGGCCCATACTGCATATGTCACAGTGTTTACTTATTTAGATCTTAAGTTAATGATCATTACTAAGCTATTCACCTGCTTTCGAACATTGTAGCTCTCCTTTCGTCGCCAACCACTTTTTTTTTTCTTTTTCTTTCTCCTTTTCTTTGTTTTTCTTTTTCTTCCTTTTTTGTCCTTTGGATCCGCGCCTGCGCATACACGAATTGGCCAAACAAACAACTTTCCGGCCAATGTACCCTGGACGATAAAAACAATGGGCTCGCTGTCAGTAATCCATTTGTTTACATTAAGCAAAGCTACACAGAGATATGCATTGTTTGCAATTTCGCTAGTGTTTGCACAGGGTAATTCTTTTGAATATCGGGTAGACCTCATCCGAACCATGAAAATAGTACCTCGCGGAGCGGACTCTGTTTGCCCATCCCCTCTTTGGGGCCTCCCAAACATAATTATGACTGAGCAACGAATATGCCATACAGTCTGCTACGTAGGCAATGGGAGTCGATAATGGATGGTGAATCCCGTGCTAGCTTCAGACTGGTATGGGGGGGGGGGGGAGTATTCCGTTGGCCAGGCTCATAAACAATTCCATTTCCTTTTGAATATTGTCTTTGCTTTAAAATGCTGTATCAATTTTAAATATTGATAGGATTTTTATGACATTTGCATGTAATCGTTCGTTCAGGATGTAATTTATCGAATCGAATCAAGAATTACGAAAGATACACATATTTCAAATTAACTCAGGGTTCTGGACTACCTCCTGAAAAATCACTACCCAAAGTAGGGGCCGCCTAGCTAGGATGAAATTTTTGTTGAGGGCTAGGTATCAAATAGAGGTCACGACATTGATCGCTGTCCGTAATTCATACACACATTTTATTAGGTACACAAAATTTTAATGGGGGTCTTACCCAAAATCTGGGGGCCGGGCCCCATCCAGCCCCCGTAGCTACGGGTCTGACGCAAAGGTCAACTTTTGTACTGTTAAGAAATCAGCTTGAATGTGATGCCATTAAAGGGCAGTAAATGGCTGTTGGCAAGAAGAGTTTTCGCATATAGAGATGGATTGTCCGATCGAAAGTTTCCGCGGTGAGAATATATTGTCCCATCTTCGAATGTCACCAAATTGGAATTGTCCAGATTTGCAGATCTGGGGGGGGGGGGGTCCCGGCTGTAGTCCCCCTTTTCGACACCGCACTTTTTTAGACGGTCCCGAAGCTGCTTACAATATATGTAGTGTTTATTTTAATTGTCAGATGCCAGAAATACCATTCAAGTGCATAAAATTCAAGTTATTTTTCTTAGAAAACTCCACCCTTCTATCTACACTTGGCGCTTGTAGGTGCAAAATTTTTCCTTATGGAATTAGCCTCCCTCCCTTTCGTGCTTGAAATCCTGGATCTGCCGAAGTCGAAGTTTGCATCATTGATGTTCTATAGTTAACTATCAAAGTACAACGTCGTTACTATCAATGTCGCCGTTATTAACGAACTTCGCGTTCCATGTTATGGTAGCCTAGGCCGATGTCTTGAGTTTGCTGTCCACACAGGATGCGTTGCGTCTCGTCACGATCCGTCTACGTCACGTCACGCCACTTTTATCCAGAGAAATCCTAAGATTGAGCTGAAAGGCGCGTCCCACAGCAGCGGCGTAGCTACGGGGGGGGGGGAGGGGCTGGGGGGCCTAGCCCCCAGATATTCGTCAGCCCCCCCCCCCCATATTTTTCGTTTCCTGATAAAATGTGTAAGAATTAAGAAAAAAAAAAATGTTTGAATGGAAATAAACTTTGAAGTATTTCATTCAAAAAATAAATAAAAATGTGTAAGCATTAAGAAAAATTAAATGTGTGAAAAACACATTTTGCGCACGTATGAAATCAACTTATAACTTTAAATTGCCTACTTTCACTAAATTTGGTATATAATCTGCACTTTTGTCGTTTGATTCTCGTATAACTCACTTGGGGGAAGAAACGAACGTCCCGACGACTAATTCGGATGTGGCATTGTCAGGTTTAGATCCTTTCTGCCTTTCGGATGGCTGGTTGATATACTGAAAAGTGAAAACATGACAACCATACACTGAAGCTCATTCTCACACGACCATTCCTATACGGTATCTTACACAAAATATGCTGTACAGTAAGGTACTGCGTTCGAATAATTCTTCTATCCTTAACAAGTATGTCGTGTCTCTCTCTCCTTGCCCATGACAAGTGCCCTGTAGAACTACTGTTTTCGAAAAGTCCCCTTTTCAGTAGTTCGCACTGGCGTCACGGTCCGGACTGATTTGTAAAATTGCCATCAAGGTCCGGTTTTCATGTGTTTCCCACATGATCCCTACTTCTGCTTTGCGGATTAAATGGTTTGAAAGATTTACTGGTGGTATTATGTAGATCCGACCAAATAATATACCTTTGACTTGAGTCCGTTAACAAATACAGCACCATTTTGCATCTAGACATCACTGAAAACGGGAAAAATTTCCAAAGGGAAGGAGACACCCTTAGACCCCCTACATCAGGAGAGTGATCGATGTCTTCTTTGCTAGAAAATAAATATGGTAACCCTAGGTTGGAGACAAATGGTGATCTATATATAGGGGATATGTACTAGTAGTGGACATTAGGCCTAAACCTATGGATAGGGTGATGGACAAATGTAACAGAGATATACTAGAAGGTGCATATGGGAGAATTGCTGAGTCAGAATAAATGAAAAGGTATGCATAATTCAGTATGATTCTTGTATTATCACAGCTCATATGATATCCACGGCCGTACACAGAGGTGGGGGGGGGGGGCAGTTACCCCCAGAAATTTTCAGTGTGCACCGTTTCCAACTTTGAGAATACTACAGAGAAAACACAGTAAATATAAGAAATAGCTGTGATCGTAATGATGGAACTTACACAATTTCAAACAGGCAGATCAATATTTTCATACCTATATCTGTACACGTCACCAATCATTCACCGCTCTATTAGGACGTATTTTTAGCCTACTTTTCTAAAATTCTGGCGCTACGCTCGATATGCATAGCTACAATGGTGTTGTTGTTGCTATAGGTAGCTTCAATCATCAATGGCTTAAAACGTTTTTAAACCGTGCCTGTTTAGTCATAAACAACAGCTTTATAAGCCAATTAAGCACTGCCTCGCCCTCCCTTAAAACCCTCCAACAACTTGAGTTCAATGGCTGAGGTCATGCTGGCATCATTCATATCGCATTCTCTACGCTCTTCAAAAATAAAATTAACTTTTGTCGCACTTAGTCACAATTACTTTTCGTTTTCCTTTTAAAGCTGAAATCCCTCAAACATTGCATCATTTGCTATCTATAAGTCCTCCTGAAATTACAAATTTTAGCCGGGGGGGGGGGGGGGCACTCTTTTCCTTTAGTCCTCTCCACCAGGCTACAGATCAGTGATGCCCACTTTGCCAGCTAGCCAAAAAGTGCATGTGCGGCCTTGTGTATTACCATTTTTCATGGATTGTTTTTTCCCATTATTTTAGAAATAGCAGACATGAGATTCGAATTTCAAGGCTGGGTACATGCACCTTAAAACACATGGGAAGTGCCGTTTCCGGCCATCTGGAGGGGTTTGTAAAGCAAAAATTTCTGCGCCAATAATGGTGGCGCTCCGCTCAGATTGTCTTGACAAGCCTAACCCTCGTCGGTGCCGGCCCCCCATTTGTTACCTAGGCCCCCCTCAAAATTTCATCCTAGCTACGCCCCTGTCCCACAGTAACAAACTGCAGCGCACTGGAGGGTCACGTGCCGTGGGAATGTAATTGTATGGTTTAAGTATTAGTCATATACACCCACAGAGCTGCTTGCGTAACCGACTGTGTATATTCTCCTGAATGAGTAGCCGGTTGTTTTCAAGTGAGCGTTCATAGAAATTAACCCACGCTCAGCGGGGAGACCGCGTACTGCCAGGGCGACCACAAAGTCAACTTTCAAGTTAAACTAGCGGCGAACTCTACAGAATTCTGGAAAGGCTGCGTTCAAGGTGACATTGTTGTTGTAGCGGTTCTAATTTTCTGGAGCTTTCCATTCGCTCGTCGACGGATTCAATCTGGTGTTCCTAACGAGTCGCCTTTTAACACCCCCCCCCCCTTTGAAAGAGGTTTGGACGTCTCGGACAAAACTTAAGTTACAATATTTACAATGTATAACTTTACAGAAATAACTACAGTATGTACAGTATGTAGTCTAGTATTCCATGGAAGGTATAATCATAACATACAACTTGTCTTGCAAGGTGATGATATATGAATACAGTAACATTATCAATACACATTGTGCTGTAGTTAACACAAAATTTCAAAACTTACAGTGAGATTTTCAACATACTGCATCAGATCAAATTCTTGACAAAGAGTCTGGTACAACATTGTCTTTCCCTTTAATGTACTTAATATCTACATTATATGATTGCAGAAATAAACTCCACCTCATCAATCTTTGATTCTTGTAGTTCATCTTAGATAAGAATGTCAAAGGGTTATGATCAGTGTATTCAGTGATAGGGAAACTAGTAGTACCCAAATAAACATCAAAGTGTTGAAGACCAAGTATCAAAGCTAATGTTTCTTTTTCAATTGTTGAATAATTTTTCTGGTGTTTGTCAAATTTCTTCGAATAATAACAAACAGGGTGATCAACACCATGCCCATCAGCTTGAAGCAAAACTGCTCCTATACCATTGTCACTGGCATCTACTGCCAACTTGAATTGCTTCTCAAAATCTGGAGCAATCAACACTGATGAACTCATCAGTGCCTTTTTCAATGTTTCAAATGCTGCTTGGCAATTATCCGTCCAACCAAACTTTTCATTTTTCTTTAACAATTTTGTCAACGGTGCAGCAATGTCAGAGAAATTTGGACAAAAACGTCTGTAGTAACCAGCCTTGCCTAGGAAGCACATGGGCTGCTTTTATCAGTTGGGGCAGGGAATTTGTCAATGCCCTCAACTTTGGCCTTAATTGGTCTAACTTTACCCTGACCAACCACATGCCTTAAGTACATCACATGGGCACAAGCAATCTCACTTTTGACCAAATTGACAGTCAAATTAGCTTTGGCAAGCTTGTCAAATAATGCCTTAACATGTTGTACATGTTCATCCCATGAGTTGTTGTACACAATAAGGTCATCAACATATACTTCACAATTTTCTAAGTCTGACGTAAGGTTATTTACTAAGCGTTGAAATGTCATCGGTGAATTTTTCATGCCAAACGACATAACCTTATACTAAACTAACCCATCTGGCGTCACGAATGCTGAGATTTTCCGAGCCCTCTCAGTGAGTGGTATCTCCCAGTACCCTTTTAGTAAGTCAAACTTTGAAACATAAGTAGCTTTTTCAATCCTATCAATACAACCATCGATACGGGGTATCGGATAGGAATCCGTTCTTGTGACCGCATTCACCTTTCGGTAATCAGTACAAAATCTGTACCCACCGTCTGGCTTGGGGACCAATATACAAGGGGAAGACCATTCACTATTACTGGGTTCTATAATGTCATGGTCTAACATGTACCGAACCTCATCCCTGAGATGTTGTCGTTTTCGAGGGTTAACTCGGTAAGGATGCTGCTTGATCGTTGTGGCATCTCCCACATCAACATCGTGTTCAATCAAATTTGTCTTAGTAGGATCATCTGAGAACAAGCATGCATTCACATTGATTAATGATTTCATTTTTGACTTTTCTTTGTGATCCAGAAGACTTAATTTCTGGTCAAGATTTTTCAACACATCAGAATTTTGTAACTTAATACACATGTCAGGAATACTACTAGCCTTGATCTCATCATTACTGAGTTCATGATCAGCATTGATAATACACACTTGATCACCTGTATCATTAGTGTTACTATTTACATCATGTACACTTTCATCCTTAGAAATGTCACAATCTTCTCTTTCATAATATCTCTTCATCATATTAATATGACATACTCTTTTAGATTTACGCTTGTCAGGTGTCAAAATGACGTAGTCTGTGTCACTGACCTTTCTCTCAATGACATAAGGTCCTTGAAAGCGAGCTTGAAGTGGCTGACCAGAAACAGGTAAAAACACTAGCACCTTATCACCAGGCTTAAACTCTCTTTTCACAGTGGTCTTGTCATACCACACTTTCATTTCCTTCTGGGAGTGCCTCAGATTTTCCTGAGCAAGTTCACATGCTCCATGAAGACGATCTTTAAAGCGGGATACGTAATGAAGTAGATGTATGTTTTCACCTGGATCTGATAACCACTTTTCCTTTAACAATTTCAATGGTCTACGAACTGTGTGTCCAAAGACAAGTTCAAATGGACTGAACCCAAGTGACTCTTGTATAGACTCTCTGGCAGCAAACATTACAAATGGAATGCATTCATCCCAATCTCTCTCATTATCATGACAATATGTCTTTAACAAATTCTTCAATGTTTGGTGAAACCTTTCTAAAGCCCCTTGGCTTTCAGGATGATAAGCCGAAGACTTAATTTGGTCTATGCCTAACTCATACAACATCTGTTGGAATACAGTTGACATGAAATTAGACCCTTGATCTGATTGGATCGCTTTCGGCAACCCAAACAATGTGAAAAATTTAAGTAAAGCTTGTAAGACTGTCCGAGCCTTAATATTTCTCAGCGGTATTGCCTCTGGAAACCTTGTAGAAGCATACATGATGGTTAATATATACTGATGCCCTGCCATACTCTTAGGTAAGGGACCTACACAATCAATGATGACTCTACTAAACGGTTCTTCAAAAGCAGGAATTTGGTTTTAAGGGTGCAGCCGGAATATTCTGATTCGGCTTCCCGATCATCTGACATGAGTGACAAGTCTTACAAAAGTTAGCCACATCATTTTTAAGTTTTGGCCAATAAAAGTGATTTAAAAGCCTGTGGTAAGTCTTATTGACCCCTAGGTGCCCTGCAAACGGCATTTCATGAGCAATACTCAGTATTTCCCTTCTATAAGTCCTAGGTACTACAATTTGATGTAAATTCTCCACCCTTCATCTAATGGTGCATCAGGTGGTCGCCATTTACGCATCAAAATATTGTTTTGAAATTAAAAGCAGACTGGGACGTCTTTCGATTCATCCTCAGTGAGTGCACGAGCTATTAATGACTGAAGCTCTTCATCATGTTATTGTTGGACTGACAGCTGGTCTCTTTGGAGTGTGTCAGACATTTTTTATTTTTCCTGTTCTACCCCCCCCCCCCCCCCGTTGTAGCTATACGCCACTGCTTTGAATAGGCAAACAGTTTTCATCTTTATTGCAAGATGCAGAACATGCCCTCAAACCGTAACATAATATTGTAAAGCTGAGTCCTGATTTTATCATGTGTCCCATAGACCGTTAGAAAAGTTCTTTATAGGCCTATTTAAGTTTGTCCAAATGAAGGAAATTTCGCCCAGTCATAGACCATTTTATGCGCGGGAAGGGGACCCGGCCTACCTCATGCGGATGTACCGTAAGCAATCTCGTTAGTAGGTCATAGTTAATGATAAACCTCCCCTTTTGACCTTCATCCTAACCATTTTATGTACCGTAACAAAAACAAATTTTGCTGTATCGTCTCTGCAGTTTTGTGAACAAACTGTTTGGGCCGCGTACTTCTTCATTATGCTTCAGGTAAGTAAAGTCGGAAGTTAGCAGAGGGAACGCTTTTGTAAAATCCCAACCTACTTGACTCTAGCTCTGCCGCCAGGCTTGACCAGCATTCATTTGCAATAGCATCCACAACATTCCCACGTAGGCCAAGGAAAAACAATATGGAGCTTTAGATTACACGACGTGGGCAGAGCGACACGGCGTTTTAACCCACAGTTCACGTCGTCGAGCTGACGTACGCGCCATGGAACTATTGCGCTTTAGATTTCTACGACGCGGCATGAAAGTCGCGTGGTGTTATTCGATCTTCGTTTGAGTAGCGGACGCGCAAACCGATCTGTTAATGGTAACAGTAGTTAGCGGGAAGTATAAGTCAAACTTACTCCTTATGTAGGCCTAAGTTGGAGAGTTTCAAACCTTCATCGAGTTCGTGAAGCAATTGCTATGGTTATTTAACTGATATAATGGACGACGAATGAATTTATGATATGTGTGCAACGCGTATTTTAAGTTTCCAATGCAACGATCGGCATGACAACAAAATTATATGATGTCATATGCTGCCTCTCGTTGACGTTCTAGCCACAAAGCCAAAACAAGCGACTCCCGGAGTAGAATTACACCGACAACGTGAAGTTCACGTAGACGCGTGCGCATAGTTACATGTCATTACGTCGTAGCCGACGTCCGCGTCGTGCAATCTAAAGCTCCCTAATGCTCCGTACGCATACACAGAATCTGGGTGAATGAAAATATTATAGCTCCCATACAACTACATTCCCGCGGCACGTGACCCTCCAGCAGCGCACAGTTTAACGCTCGTCTTTGCATTGACACGCTCCTTCCAGCTAAAGCTTAGGATTTCTCTGCTTTTATCCACTGAGCTATATAACTGGAGGACGCACATCAATGCGGAATACGTGTCGAAATTGTAACCGACTTGGGGAGTCAGGTGATGTAGGTTAGCTTACTCAAGTCGATTCCACTGCCTTAGAGACGCGTATCTAGAAGTGAAAGTAATGTAACGCAGAATCATTGATGTACACTCTAAGGCAATCCTTTGTTACTATACTCATTATGTCTCTAGTGTTTTTGTTGGGATTAACTTAGTAGGGAATCTTTACACTATGATTGTATGATCAAAAGATTGTTTTTCACAAACTTTTCTTGATTTTAGGAGTGGTCCTGCCTATTCGAAGGACAGCGCCTGTGACCACATTCCGAATAGTGCGTCGAGACACGTTGACTTTGTAACATTCGCGATAGTACCGTCACTGAACAGTACCGACAGAGTAGGCGCGCTTGTTACTGACTGTCCATACATGTGCACAGATGTTCTGCACAACGCGTCGAAAGCGTCGTGTTTTACACAAAAACACCAAGGCGCATGAAGGAAAGCTAACCCACCCGCACACATGCACACTTGCATTTTGTCCAATGATGTGCCTCGAATCCTCCTACACGGTACGCGTTTGGTGCTCTGTATGTTATACGGCTATTATGATGTAGGCCTTCTCATGAAGTTGCTGAGGCAACTTTACCTGGGGGCAATGTTGTGTACGCTGACGCGTGATAGCGCGCAAGTTAGTGTCCAAGAGGCAGAAGAGACGCTAAGGCCCGCTACGGTGCGTTAGCATGTACATCATTGCATCCGCGCTTTCAATTCTAGATACGCGGTGAAATCGACTTGAGTAAACTAACCTACACTACGTGACCATCCATGTTGGCTTCAAAACCTTATTGTGGAATGATCCTTCCTAGCATATAGTTCAGTGTTATTATCACTCTGCACGTAAATCAATGGAGCCGTCCGCACAGGACGCGTTGCGTTGGGTCACGTTCGATGCGGAAAGAAAGGTTGACGTATCCTTCCGGATGCGTAAATTTTTGGCAAAGTCCATGTGCGTTTAGAAACAGAGTTGACGTACGTCAACTTGCGTCAACTTTGATTTCTTTCATGTTTTCCTTTCATGAAATAAAATTTAACAGGATCTGGATGCAAAATAATGCTAATTTTGACACCTAAATCACAATAAAACGTCTGCAAGATGGGTAGAAAAGCTCATTTCTTGCATTTTTTTTTTACAATGGAATGTATAGGCGTGTGATTCTTTGGGTACCCACCACCCTCGCGATATTATTGACTTCGATAGTGGAAAAACAGTTGTATTCATTGATAGGGTGGTGAGAAGGGGTAGTCTGGACTCTAGATATGGCTGCACAGGGATATTTCGTGGCACATGAGAAAATATAAATATAAAATGCAGTGTATATAATCAGTTGCGTGGCTACGGGGGCTTAGGGGGGGATCGAGCCTCTCCCCTCAACCCCCAAGCTACCTTATTGGCGATCTGGGCAAAAAATTCATTCACTCGACTGGGCTACTCAACTTGATAGTGATAGACTCTGGCTGTGGAAAATCTCCATTCCAATCAATCCACTGAAATCAGTGGCGTACAAAGGGGGAGGCAATTGGGGGATCCCCCCTCACTGATGCCGATTTTTTTTAGTTCCTAGTACGTTAATTTTTTGACGCAAATTTTACTTCAAAAGGTAACATATGTGGCACCAGGTTGCATGTAAGTACACCTAATTTTTCAAAAGATTTCAAAGGGGGAGTGACACCCCCCTTTCACCCCTTCTTAGGCCGGGGATTACGCAACATACTGCATGCCCCCCCCCCCCCCGCCCCGTGAGATAAATCCTGGGTATGCCACTGACTGAAATCCATCGGGATAACTCCACTCTGCATAATTTTGTACAAATTCGGATAGATTGTGACAAACTTAATGTTTTTAAGAATGAAATCAAATCAAATTTTACATTTTTCACAAAAAATGCACATCTTGATGGCTGCTATTAAGCGTGGCCAGTGCAAGGGCGGCAATTTAGGATGTATTAAAAATCTCAAATTTTCTTGGTACGCTCCGCGCCAACTCATGTCGGCCCTCCGCTTAGATAGTAAACAGGAAACCCCACAAAAACCTCCAGCCCCAGAGCCCCCCTCAAAAACAAAAAATTCTAGCTAAGCCACTGAATATAATGCAGATATAAATTACCGGCACTTCATGAGGGTCATGAGTGCCATTATAAGTAGGCCTACTGTGTATGCTCTTGTCATGAAAATCATGTTCAGCACAGTGTGTTGTTTTTTCTTTTTAAAAAAAGAAGGTATAATCATTTAAGTATAAGTCTCATTCGGGAGATTAGGGGAAAAGTGTGTATGTATCTGCTGGCATAGGCGGGATT
Source organism: Holothuria leucospilota (assembly GCA_029531755.1). Lineage (NCBI taxonomy): Eukaryota > Metazoa > Echinodermata > Holothuroidea > Aspidochirotida > Holothuriidae > Holothuria > Holothuria leucospilota. Next base: position 38,078,582 of record CM055978.1, read on the forward strand.
ACGGGGGCAAGTGGGGGAAAGTGGGGGCACTTGCCCCCCCCCCTAACTTTTTTCCAGGGCTTAAAAATAAAAATAATAAAATAAAATGAACGGAAGTAAGCGAGCGTCATGAGTGCCATTATAAGTAGGCCTACTGTGTATGCTCTTGTCATGAAAATCATGTTCAGCACAGTGTGTTGTTTTTTCTTTTTAAAAAAAGAAGGTATAATCATTTAAGTATAAGTCTAATTCGGGAGATTAGGGGGAAAGTGTGTATGTATCTGCTGGCATAGGTGGGATTACGGGGGCAAGTGGGGGAAAGTGGGGGCACTTGCCCCCCCCCCCCCTCTAACTTTTTTTCCAGGGCTTAAAAATAAAAATAATAAAATAAAATGAACGGAAGTAAGCGAGACCTAAGAAATTATTAGGGAATTTTCAATAGCCTATTATGATTAAATTTTGTAATGCTTAATGAAGGAAATATTGATATCAAAAACCATAAAATTACTAGTAAACTTTTCTCGGCGCGCTTTGCGCACACCTCCAGAAGAAATTGACTAATACAATTGAAAGTTTTGCCCTTGCACCGAAAAATTTCTTTCCTCCTACGCCCCACACTATTGTGACTTGAAACTCTGAAATAAGGGTCACTGAAAGCACTATTGTACGTCATAAAATTAACCATGGTTTTTGCAACCAAAGTCCCAAATTCTACCCATGTATACGGAACCGCAGTTCTCGAAAAGAAAGAGAAAAAGAAAATCGGTGTGCTTCGCATGACCCTTATAAATCGACGGCTCATTAGTACTGTTGTACTGCTAGCTGTGCGTACACTGTTAAAACGCTGGGCAAAGTTTTTGTTGGGCAAAAGCTATTGCTTAAATGTTGGTCAATGTTTGCTCACAAAATGGTTAAAATTTCCCTTCCATACACGTGTATTGTAATACCCAACTTACTGGTTAAACTGACGACAACCTTCCATTCAACAGTTGGGCATATTCTCACTTTACCCACTTGTTGGGTGATTTTTGCTAATTAGTTGGGTAAATTGTTGGCTGCAGTGTTTGCGCCAAACAACAGTACACTTGACTCGATTTGTTTCACAATTCTTTGCATAATCAGCAATTGGTTCCAAAATCTGAATGATTCCCTTTGGCATCTTTTATATTGGCCAAAGAGGAAAACTCGTACATTATTTTAGACCATAAAAGCGACCGCTATTTCTATAAAATTGTTAAAATAGTAGTACGAACTAGCACACATTTGTATGAGATTCGACGATTCGTATTTAGCGCAAAACGGCTATCCAATGAAGGTTCAGAATCTTGTATATTCTCTTTCACGTCCGAATAAGATTTTATATATTGTAATTTGAAACATTTCGGCATAAAGAGTAAACTGTCTTTGAATGCTGCGGAACAGCTAGTTCTCAGGATGACTGTATCTTATTGATGGAACTACAAAACTTCATAACATCATTTTACAGTGCCTTAGGAAAATGATAGTTTTGGACTAATTTATATACGGAGCTCGGTGACAAACGAAACAGATTATTAAGCCAAAGATTTTTAACTGGGGCCGGTGGGTTGCCATTAACCAACAATGTACCTATCAATGTGTAGATGCAGTTTCTAACGTCTTTTTTTTTAACGACTGTTGTGCATTAAAGACATTTCATGCAAAATATATTATAGTAATTAACGTATTTTACTCATTAGATATGACCTCAGTTACCAGTGATTCATTAAAACTATAAAAGAAAGCTCGAAAGGGATAGATATCATTAGCCAATATACAGTGCATAATATATCTCAAAAAATAAGCCCCTGGGAAAGAAATTCCCAGTATGCTATATCTGGAGAGACTACGACCCTCCATATTTACCAAGTATTGGTTAATACGCTTTGTCCAACAAGAGGTATAAGCGCATTTGGCTTTAACCAACTGTGTGGGCAATATAGGATTCCCATTTATTGGGTACACAATTTCTTTCAATAGTTGGTTAAAGTACTACCCAACTACTAGATAATAACTTAAACCAACTGAACTGGTTAAATTTTTACCCAATTTGTTGGGATGTTGATATTTGGACCAACGTTGGTTAAAAAGTTGGTTAATATTTGCCCAACATTTTTAACAGTGTAGGACAACTTTGGTGGAACTGCTGGGGGCACTTGCCCCCCCCCCCAACTTTTTTCCAGGGCTTAGAAATAAAAATAAAATAAAATGAGCGGAAGTAAGCGAGACCTAAGATATTATTAGGGAATTTTCAATAGCCTGTTATGATTAAATTTTGTAATGCTTAATGAAGGAAATATTAATATCAAAAACTATAAAATTACTAGGAAACTTTTCTCGGGGCGCTTCGCGCGCAAATCCAGAAGAAATTGACTAATACAATTGAAAATTTTGCCCTTGCACCGTAAAATTTCTTTCCTCCTACGCCCCACACTATTGTGACTTGAAGCTCTGAAATAAGGGTCACTAGAAGCACTATTGTACGTCATAAAATTAACCATGGTTCTTGCAAACAAAGTCCCAAATCCTACCCATGTATAGGGAACCGCAGTTCTCGAAAAGAAAAAAAGAAAAAAAAATCGGTGTGCTTTGCGTGACCCTTATAAATCGACGTCTCATTAGTACTGTTGTACTGCTAGCTGTGCGTAGGAAAACTTTGGTGGAATCGCCTCGTTATTACTTCCTGTAGGACAGCTTGACTAAATTATCATACCCAAAACCCTCGCTATACACCTCTTGCTGCTCACTTTCCTCACCAACTACCACCATCCTCGGCAAATTGACTGACGCTAAGCCTTACTTCGATCTTAAATTTGCGATCATCATATCAAATCTATTTCATTAGCATTACAAACTACACCTGGTGGAAGCAGGGTTTTCTCAAGAAATGGTCCAGAATGGCCATAAAAGCCTGAAATTTAAAAAAGATTTTTTCAGTCCCCAGCCTTCGGCGATCGCGGTTAAAAGCTTTGCTGGCCACAACTTCCCAAGATGCTGCCTCCAATAAAATTTACTTCCCGTGGCTGGCACATTAACTGCCTTTGACCTTGACATTGTCCATGTAAAAATACCCACAAATGATTTCATTGACTTTTTCAGTATCACATAGTCTATAACCTTCAAATCGACACTACCTTATTTTTCACACTAATAAAATAGGTGAGGGGCACGTGTCCCAGATCATCGACAAAATTCAACATGAAAGAAAGCATCCATGGAGCAGGATATAGGTTCTCATATCCTGCTCTATGGAAAGAACAGGCACATGGGGAAAGTAGGGACATTTTGTATGCAATAAAAATACTGCATTTAAAACTAAAGAAAAAACAATAGGTTACCATTGAATGTCTCAAACGCTGTCTCAACGCCGTTTTTCTCCTGCACGCTTCACCTTTTAAATATTGTTTCGCGGTTTCGGGGTTACTTCCTGTAGAACATCCTGCTTGTCATATAGCATAAAACTCTTCTATTACCAGCCACCAATGCCCCCATGACAATACGCAGCCTAGGAAAAGTCCCTCCTCCCACAGAAACTTTCAAAGCAAAATTTTTATCACCATCGATCTGTGTAAATTTACCGACTCTTAAGAGACTGTTTAAAGGTAAGTTTTCAGGCGCGAAAAGTGTCAATTCCGGTACCATAATAAGGGACAGGCGCTTAGCGAAAGGGTGGGGGGGGGGGGGCAAGACCCTTCTCCTTGAGGATACTTCTCTCTAGCATCTGTATTACTCATGTCACTAAAAAGTAGGAAAAATGCGAGTTTTTCAGCGTGCTCCGCGCGCGCACCCATTCTGAATACAAGACCTCCCATTCTTAAAATGATTGTTCCAAAGCCCCGGGAAATCCTCAAAATTACCCCACTCTCCCCTACTTCCCCAAGCCCTCAACATTATTGATCCCATCTGGCATCCGCCACGTGGAGTAAGAATATAACCGGAAAAAGTCAAATTGTGACTTTTGTGGTATGGTAATTGCCCACCTTAATTCATTTGATGTTGAAGCTAAAATGCATCATTTTAATGCCTACAATTTCGTAAATACCCCATAGCTTCCGGGAGTTCTCCTGGACATGCACCGGGCTCTGCCCCTGGACAGTCCGCCCTGAGGCGGGCCTCTGGACCAAACGCCGTTAGGGGCAGCGCTTCGCGCTCCCGCGGCGCCTTCGGTGCCGTTCGACAGCCCACCTAGCTTTGCCCCCCCCCACTTTCAGATATCAAATCCCCGCCCCTGCCGAGTCACCAGCAGGCATGTGTTGGATATGTACTGTAAACCTTTCTATGACCTACGTAGCCTCCACTATTTCGTCTGCCCGAAAATTCGGTCACTGCGAAGAGAAGTATTCGTCAATCAGCATATTTATCATTGGAAACTACACACTGCATCTCAAACTGACGCATCGACATCGACGCTTCCTATAGAGCTTACGCACGTGACGTCAGCGCGTTTTAGTTTGGCTTACTGGATGGAACTGCCATACGTATTAGGTGTGTTAAAGATACTCGCTCACGATAGCACCGTAGTAACAATTGCTGCACAATATACGCTTGGATGGAAAAATAGAGAAACGTGACGTAGGTGCATAAGCTCTATACAGACAGGCATGCGTCTTGATGTAGGATGCAGAAAAAAAAAAAAAAAAAAAAAAAAAAAAAAAAAAAAAAAAAAAGACGCGACGTATACGCAACGCAACGCATCGCATCCTGTGCCGTTAAGCTAGCCGCGCACACCAGGGTTGCCAACTGGCAGTTTTCGCTGCCAATATTGGGTAAATTCGGCAGAAATGACGTTTGACTGAGCAATGACGTTTGGCAGAAACTTTTTCATTTGGTAGTAGATATTGAATTTGGCATTATTTTGGAGCCCAGTTTGACCAGGTACGTACAGCCGTTGCACGAAGTAGTAGCCTAAGGGCAGATAAGCGGAAAAATTATTCACTTCCGGAAAGAAGCACCAAACTTTGATAGATTATACCTTTTGGGTCAGTCTTTTGAAAATTACCATTAGCCACGTAAATTTCAAAATGGCCGCCATTCTTCAAGATGGCCGACATTTTGGCCAAAGAATATATATATATATATATATATATATATATATATATATATATATATATATATATATATAACGCTAATTCCCACCTTAAGGGGAAATTGTTATATGTGCTGGTACATAGGGCGGAAAAAAGATAATAAATTACATAAGAAATAAATTCGCCCTAACGTCTAAACATATAATTAACGTTATTTCAATGGCCAGCCATCCGTTCGTGTTAACAGCTAGGTGTCCGTAAATTTTACAACTTTGAAGTAATGGCATCTAGTTTGTAAATCTAAGAGGGCGCCCTTGTAAGTTTACGTATTCCCATAGAAGAAGTGTGTGGAAACGTTAAGGCGAAACTTATATTTCACCCGAAAATTTTTTTCCCCTTAAGGTCGACTTTTCAACAACAACTTTCCCCCTAAGTGCCGAATTAGAGAAATATATATATATATGTATATATATATATAAATAAATGTATATATATATATATATATATATATATATATATATATATATATATATATATATATAATATATATATATATATATATATATATATATATATATATATATATATGTATATAACGCTAGATCGACCTGTTAGGCGTAATCGGTATACCGCCAATACAACCGGCGAAGGAAAAAAACAATAAAATACATAAGATTATATTTCCACTTTTGGTTCTGAGATATATATGCACGTTATTTCAATGGCCCGTCAGGCCTTAGTGTGAACGGATACATGCACGTAAGTTGGTGTGGAACTAAGTAATTGCATTAACATTATGCGGTAAATCGGACTTGCGTATAGAGTTACACATTCCTATATAAAACAGTGTGTGTACATATATATATATATATATATATATATATATATATATATATATATATATATATATATATATATATATATATATATATATATATATATATATATTATATATATATATATATATATATATATATATATATATATATATATATATATATATATATATATATATATATATATATATATATATATATATATATATATATATATATATATATATATATATATATATAATATATATATATATATATAACGCTAATTCCCACCTTAAGGGGAAATTGTTATATCTGCTTGTACATAGGGCGAAAAAAAGATAATAAAATACATAAGAAATAAATTCGCCCTAACGTCTAAAAATATAATTAACGTTATTTCAATGGGCAGCCATCCGTTCGTGTTAAAAGCTAGGTGTCCGTAAATTTGACAACTTTGAAGTAATGGCATATATTTGGTAAATCTAAGAGGGCGCCCTTGTAAGTTTACGTATTCCTATAGAAAAAGTGTGTGGAAACGTTAAGGCGAAACTTATATTTCACCCGAATTTTTTTTCCCCTTAAGGTCGACATTTCAACAACAACTTTCCCCCTAAGTGCCGAATTAGAGAAATATATATATATATATATATATATATATATATATATATATGTATATGTATATATATATATATATATATATATATATATATGCCATCCTCCGCACTGCACCAAAAATATTCCATATAGCCAAGCACTTCGCATCAAACGTGTCTGTTCCTCTGAGACAGACTTTGAAACTCGCACTAACGAACTGTCTAGCCACCTCCAAAATAGACAGTACTTTCGGGGTTCAATTGAAAATGCCGTCAAAAAGGCAAAGGACACCCCGCGTTCTGAAACTCTGACATACAAAAACCGTCAGCCCAATTCTAATAGAGTGCCATTGGTAACTGAGTACCATCCCGGTGTACCACCATTCACCAAATTCATCCAAAAACATTTGCCCATACTTCAAAGCACGGCTCGCCTAAAGTCTATCTTTCCCGCTCCCCCCGTTGTTGCTTTTTCCCGCCCCCCAAATTTACGGGACATATTGGTACGGGCAAAATTTCAGGACAAAACCTCAGTCGAGGCTAACAACGAGAATTTTGGTTGTTCACCTTGCCCGTCCAATTGCAAGACGTGCGCTCTGATTGATTCAACTAAATACTTTCAGAGCTATCAAACTGCACGCACTTTCCAAATTAGGCAATCAATTAATTGTCTTTCCAAAAACGTCATATATCTCATCTACTGCAATTTATGTGGAACGCAGTACGTGGGGGAATCAAAAAACTCCCTCAGGATGAGAATGACACAGCACAGGTCAGCAATTAAAACCAAAAAAATTGATCAACCTGTTGCCAACCATTTCAATTTACCGCATCATTCGATAGACAATTTACGTGTCATTGCTATCGAACAAAATGATTCATGGGACAATAGAAGCCGTAAGACAAAAGAAAATTTCTGGGAATGTCAACTCAAGACTACGTCGCCATTCGGCCTGAATATCCGAAACGACTTACCAGCATACTGATTGAAGGGATTACACTCTAGGCCTAAGTAATCCTATTAGACCGTCTCCGTCACGCCTATTTCAATAGGCTTCCTCAAATTACTTAGTCTCGCCTCTTTCAAAAACGATAGTCCTAATTGACTATCAGTGGGGACCATTGTCCTCACAATTTAAAAGCTGTAAGTCCCGTACACTCCTTGTCACTCTTGTGATCAAGCACTGAAGAAGAGCTAGTATTGCTCGAAAGCTTTGCAAAAACCTTTTATGGCTGTTGTATTTACCAAATTTCTAGCTTCTACTGCTGTCACGTATCTCCTTTGAGATCCAGCCATTCATTTCTGTAGCACTGTTGTTATACAGTATTTCCGTTAATATATTTGCATAATTGTAATGATTTTCCTCATAAAAACTGACTCAATATTGCCTTTTTAAGAGAAAATACTGATGATCTTTGTATTTCCAACGTTCATCATTACACTGGGACAAGGATAGTATATACCTGCATGATATAAAACCCATAAAAAATGGTTCAGATATGTTAATTTGCATAAACAAAATGGCCGCCGCTGAAATTTTGAAATATTCAGTTTTGGCCATTTCTTGGAATAGGAAAGGAATAGTCATGTGGAAATAACTGCTAACCTAAAGTTTTGGATAATAAATGAAAAACCCATCTTATATTTGATCATTTCAACCTGAAACTAATTTGCAAAAATCCAATATGGTGGCAAATTTGCATAATTGTGATGATTTTTCCCATGGAAAATGACTAAATATTGCCTTTTTAAGAGAAAATACTGATGATTTTTTATTTCCAAAATTCATCGTTACACTGGATTATATACCTGCATGATATAAAACTCAGTAAATGGTTCAGATATGTTAATTTGCATAAACAAATGGCCGCTGCTGAAATTTCGAAATATTCAGTTTTGGCCATTTCTTGACATAGGAAAGGAGTATTCATGTGGAAACAACTGCTAACTTACAGTTTTGGATAATAAATGAACAACTCATCTTATATGTGATCATTTCAACTTGAAACCTATTTGCATAAATCCAATATGGTGGCAATTTGTTGATCATGAAAGCTGACTATAGTGATGATGATAATGAAATTAATGATAACCATGATGAATTTAGTATTTCCAAAGCCTATCATTAAACTTTATAAAGATTTTATACATCTGCATGTTACACAAACCATTAAATGTCACTGACATGTTAATTTGCATAAACAAAATGGCCGCTCCTGAAATTTCGAAACATTCAGTTTTGGCCATTTCCTGACTTAGGAAAGAAGTTTTCATGTGGAAACTGGTGTTAACTTAAAGATTTGGATAATAAGTAAGGAATCTATATCATACTTGATCATTTGAAATTGAAACTGATGGGCATAAATCAACTATGGTGGTAAATATGCACAATCCTGGTGATTTTGCCTATGAAAACTCCGAATATTGTCATTTTCAAAGATGATACTGATTGTTTGTACATTTTCTTAGCTCATCATAATACAACAGCAAAGATGTTAATAGGTATATGCTTATTAAAGGACCCATGTTATAGTGCAGAAATTGTTATTTGCATAATAAAATGGCCGATTTTGAAATTCTATAGTGTTTGGTTTGGGGATTTTCCTCGCTTTTTGATGAAGTAATGGAGTGGAAACAAGGGCTAACAGTGAAGTATTGCAAATTACACAAACAGTTGATTGAGTGATGATTCAGTTTGAGTTAACCGTTACTTGCATAAATATAATAAGGGGACTGAACTTGACTTCATGGTTCACAGAAGTTGACCTGTTAAACCATAACTATATGGAATAATGGAGGTACTGTATGCTTATTTACATACTCGAAATTGCTGCCGCCATAACTAGGGTATCAGCGGGGTTTTCATGGACCAATGTTCAAAGATACCGTATACACCACCCAGTATATCAAACTCTATACCAGAATGGTTTCTTAAATATGTATTACCAACTGCAAGAATTGCTTCATGTCTTATCTAGTTTCAGTTCGTGTCTCTCATTGCTTTTGGGTACCAGCTGTGACAAGCAAGCCTTTAAATTGGTAAACTAACTCTTAAAGGTCTGATGACATGAGAATGACATAATTGGATGTATGGTGTAAAAGTTATTAAAAAGCTGAAAATAGCAACCATTATAGCATCATGCAAAATCTATCAAAAATTGACCATTTTACAGGGCAATTTCTATTTCACACCTTTCACATCACGTATAAGCATGCGCTAAATAGTTAAATTTGTGATGTTTGGAGAGGGACTGATCAAACATGGCCCATGTTGTCCATTGTTTTATACCTTCATTTCAAGGACAATTGTAATATTACTTGTCCTAAGGGATTTGAGGGGATTTTGAAGGGATTTTCAAGGGATTTTCAAAATCAAAATTGTATCCTTGAAAAATAACAGTATCACTCACCAAACTGTAAACTATCTGATGAGTGATTACAAGATTATCAACTCTGTGCTAAACCATACATCATTATTTTTGCATAGGAAATGAGGTACTTTTGAAACTTTTAAATTTTGAAGAGTCATATATTGAGAACCATAAAAGATATTGAAATTATTCTAATGGATCTTTCCTTGGAAAATCTCACCTTTTAAGTACCAAGTCAAATCAGGCCCTTTTGCTGGCATGTCACCAGAACTTTCACTCTATAGTGTAGGCTACTTAATTCATGCGCTCATTTATTTAGGCTAGCATGTCAATAAGAGTAAACATTTCCAAAATACCATTATTATTGTCATCAATGATACTCTGCACTGGACCATGGAAAACTACCTAGCAAGCATAATGATCTGGCTCATGTGTGCTGGTTTTCCTAGGGTAGATGTTCATTAATTTAAGAAACAAGTCAACTCTATCAGAACTCTTCATTTCAAGGACAGTTGTAATATTAGTTGTCCTGAGGGATTTGACTTGAAAATCCAAATTGTATCCAAACATTTCATAATTCACTCTTGAATTTGTTTTCTAATGTTGTGGAGTCATGTTTATGATTTTTCCAACACTTAGTTAATTGACATGCAAAGCTCAGTGACCGAAAAGGCATCTACAGTACTATTTCCAAACAGGCGTCTAGGTTTAATTCCTAGCCGGGTCAATGTAAGGTGGGGATCTCATCCAAGAGCAATCTACAATTTCCTATCTGAACTGGTTTTTCATAAAATCAAATTTGATCTTAATATGATAAGTTGGTTAGCCATTCAATATGAACTTTTAATATGTTCCTGTTGAAGCAAGAAGGTAAACATGTGTTGATTATGCCATATAGTTTATGGTTTTGAAATGTTATAAATACTCATTTACATTTTGATTATCCAGAATTATAATATCTAAATATCGGTGACGACCTTTTCTGAAAAAATGCATCAGTAGGATTTTCAGTGGAAGTAAATAAGAGTCGAAAAAAAGTTTGCCTCCATTATTGCACATAAGTAGCTAAATAAGCTAATATGTCAGCGTTCGTAATGATTTAATTAAGAATTTTTGAAAAACACCAATACCATAGATCATAATGTCATCATCGCAAAGGTTAGGTTAAAAGAGCCACCAAAGTTGATCAAATTTTGATGCAATATTAAATGTACGCAAATAATGGTAAACTTAAAATATATCACATTTTGAAAGATGTAATATCTAATGCTAGTTCTTGCTTCAGGTCCACTTTATTACTTTATTTAAAAGCAAGAGAATACCCCAACATTAATTTTAGCATTTGTTTTCACACTGATACTCCTTTTTTAAGTTGGGAAATTGCTACAACTAAATACTTCGGAATTTCAGCAACGGCTATTCTTAATATGCAAATAAGCATATCTGCAAAATTATTTAGTGAGTTGTATAAAACGTAGATATGTACCACCTTTGAGGTTTCAATATTTTCATCATAGTGACATATTATCAAGCGGAAACCTGGTGCTCTAAGAGCAGTTTTACCCCTAATACTTGACAATGACAATTTATGAGCTTGTTTACACCAAAAAGCATAATAATATGCCCACAAACCGTGTTTTTGGTTTGGTGTCCACCCATCGCACATGTTAAGCACTGATTTCAGAGCGACCATTTTGTCACTTTTCAATATCCAGAAATTAAGATTTCACATGACCAGGTCAGGACCGAGTTGGTAGTGATGTTTAATCTTCCAAATATCAAGATATAGGCAGCAATCAATGTTTGTGCCCACCTGTTAAATTGAGTAACATACGTTAATCACCACTGAGTGAACCATTGGAAACCTCTAGTAAACTTGCCTATCCTGATTCTACATACCGGCATGTTTCATCCAGGAGGACACACTGGTAACTCTTTACAATTCAAACAGAGTGAAAATTTTGAATTTTGAAATATGTTAACGTAGGTCATGGTGTCCTCATTGGTATCTTCATAACATACGTTAAAACAGGCAGTCTGATTCTGAGAAAAAAGCAGGAATGGTGATTTTTGCTACCATGAAAGTCATTCACTAAAACAAAAAAATATATAAAATGTAAAAAAAAAAATCCCTACTCGTGCTAGAGATACAGTGCTTTATCTTTACTTGAGACTATATTGTTAACGTATGTTACGGTGTCCTAAGAAACTATCCATAATATTTCTTAGTGAAAGTGGTCTAAAATAAACATATTCAGTTTCCACATCACAAGATATCCTCTGAACAATTAAAAATCTTATCCTCTACTCAATTAGGGCCAAGCAGGATTAATAAACTCGTAAACAACTGTTAGACACCTAGTAACCTACGTTAACTGCCTTACATATAATTTTAACCCCAGAAATCACACTTCCTGATGCTTTTTTATCCTTCAGCTACAGTACCTCAGTTCAAATTTAGACTTCATTTATGATATAATATGATGTTCAAGAGAGAGCTTTAGTGATTTTCAATTTTTCCCCTGCATGTCACACTTTTGTAACCCATTATCATACCTTAACATATACAGAAATCCTCAGTATCATAAATGAAAAGGACTATGTTCAAATTTTTATGGATAAAATCACCAAAATTATGCAAATTTGCCTCCATATTAGACTTATGTAAATTACTTTCAATGTGAAATAATCAAGTATAAGATAGGTTGTTCGTTTCTTATACAAAAGATTAAGTTAGCAGTTGTTTCCACATGAATACTTCTTTCCTAAGTCGGAAATGGAAAAAAGTGAAGACGTCAAAATTTCAGCAGTGGCCATTTTGTTTATGCAAATTAACATACCTGAACCATTTTTATAGGTTTTATATCATGCAGGCATAAAATGTCCTTGTCCCGGAGTAATGATGAAATTTGGAAATACAAAAATCATCAGTGTTTTCTCTTTAAAAGGCAATATTTAGTCAGTTTCCATGAGAAAAATTACCAAAATTATGCAAATTTGCCACCATATTGGATTTATGCAAATTAGTTTCAAGTTGAAATGATCACATGGTTTGTTCATTTATTATCCAAAACTTTAAGTTAGCAGTTGCTCCCACATGAATACTCTATTCCTAAGTCAGGAAATGGCCAAAACTGAATACTTCGAACTTTCAGTGGCGGCCATTTTGTTTATGCAAATTAGCATACCTGAACCATTTAATGGGTTTTATAACAAGCAGGTATACAATATCCCTGTCCCAGTGTAATGATGAACTTGAAAAATACAAAGACCATCAGTATTTTCTCTTAAAACGGAAATATTTAGTCAGATTTCATGAAAAGTTCACCAAAATTATGCAAATTTCACTCCATATTGATTTATGCAAATTAGTTTCAAGTTGAAATGATCACATATAAGATGGGTTCTTCACTGATTATCCAAACTTTAAGTTAGCAGTTGTTTTCACATGAATACTCCTTTCCTAAGTCAGAAAATGTCCAAAACTGAATATTTCGAAATTTCAGTAGCGGCCATTTTGTTTGTGCAAATTAACATATCTGAACCATTTTTATGGGTTTTATATCATGCAGGCATAAAATATCCTTGTCCCGGAGTAATGATGAAATTTGGAAATACAAAAATCATCAGTGTTTTCTCTTTAATAGGCAATATTTAGTCAGTTTCCATGAGAAAAATTACCAAAATTATGCAAATTTGCCACCATATTGGATTTATGCAAATTAGTTTCAAGTTGAATAGATCAAGTATAAGATGGGTTGTTCATTTATTATCTAAAACGTTAAGTTAGCAGTTATGTGGAAGCTGTGAGTTTGAGATGTCTATCATGCAAAAGTATATGTAGTTGATGTTACAGAACAAGTTTATACTACTCACGTTTTGTGCCCCAATTTGGTACCAATTGGTCAAAATTTCCCTCCTGGCCCAAGGACTAAATTTTATTGGGACACTTCCGGACCTTCCCCTCCACCCCTTGTTCAATGTTGAGAAAAAGAAAAGCACGCTTTTTTCTTCAGCGCTCAACTATAATTCACCTTTAAAACCAACACTGAAGTGGGGCCTGGGGAATTTGTCCCAGATAATTTTGTCCAAGATTGTGTGACCGCCTGCACAAAGTTATAAATGTCTCGTGTTGGATATAAGAATAATTTGGCAACGGCAAGCGACAAACCTGGTAGCTGGTTAAGTTTACCGGTATTGGGAAAAAGTGATGTGAGGCCTTTTGGATTGTTTTATGAGAAAATTACTGATTTTTTCCTTAAGCAGGAATAACTTGAATGTAATTAATGCAGTACAAGAGGACAATGGTTATTTATTACACAAAAGAATAATGCTTTTGGGAGTAAAAGTAATTGGTCAGTCCGGCTCGGGAACTCCAAGGGAGAAAGGTGTACAGAGGCTATTAGTTGAATGTACTTGTCCCTAAAAATACCTGTACGGATAAATATATAATCTACAGCGTAACCAGCAGACAGTTACAAGAGACAAGTTTTCAACAATTGAGTGTCAACAGACATAAGCGATAGGTGAGCGGTTGTGTCGTGAAGCAGATGACGCTGTTTCTATTAGCCAGGACCTCCTCCCACCCCAGGTGGAACCGTTGACCCCACGGTTGACCATCAATTTTTCGTCCAAATATAGTCACTCGGTTGCCTAATAGGGTAATTAAGGATGAATTGTGAGACCTGCCGTGAAAAGCAGGACGGAAAATTGTGACAAAAAGAACAAATTCGCAACTGTTGACCATTAAGCGAACAGAAAAATCTTGACCACCTTGTCTTTAAATGTTAAAACTGACGGTCAACCGTTTACTTCCATTGAATTACAGTGTAGTGGTCAACGGTCAACCGTTTGAGTCGGTCAACAGTGGTGCCAGTCAGATTTTAATATATCTTAGGTTGTGTCAGAACAAGAAAGATGTACAAAGAGTACTAAAGGTAGGGGACCTCGAACCTCTACTTGTAAATGAATACCGTGCATTCGGACGCTTAGCCTAGTGCATGCAGTATACTAGCAAATTACACTGTGAGTTTGGCAGTCCCTTTTAGTAAGAATAGCCATGTTGTAACCCCAAACTTATCATAGCTAACCTTACTTTACGTTCATACTATAAATTATTAGATACATTCATGAGAAAATCTCTCCCCCTGAAGACCGGCGCAACGAACTGGCCGACCACGGCACGAGATGGCCGAGTTTTTGACGTCATTAAACCACAAACGATTTTTTGCTTGGTCGGAGCAAATATTTACCCAGTATGAAAGCAAGGAACTGAACATTGTTCTGAAGCAGTTTTCACGCTAATAATTATCGATAATTCCACCAAAGCTGGAACGATTTTTCTGTTTTAAAATTTGTTTAAACGTCAATTTATCCATGAAGTTCAGTTCTAGTGAATAATTTTGTATAACTGCGCAAATTACTTCATAATGCTTCAAGCGGCTTGATGTCCACTGAAAGTGTGTTCACCGCAAAAATGTGACATCCGGAGAATATAATTCTTGAAGCAGATGCAGGCCATTTTTGCCATTCGTTCAAGGGAACAAATTCTCTAATGTTATGGGCTGCTCTGCAGGGACATTTACGACTTACCGTATCTCAAAGTCCTATTTCGTGCGGCATTTCTTCCAGACGGATAGTAAACAGCTGCAATATTCTTTATCTTATATCACTGGCTGTTGCTAATCGTCGCACTTTCTCCCCTCTTTCCATCCCTCAAATATCTCCGCAGCGTTTTATGCCACTCCCTACCCAAGCGAAAACCAAATTTTGATAGCCACACGAGGAAGTGGTAATATTCTCGATAAATTCAGTAATTTTCTCGTGTTTGACCCTTTCGTAAAACTTAAACAACTCAAGTAACCCCTACATTCACACTGAGATTCAACCAATACGTTCATTAATTTGTTCATAATAATCCAGGGGTTCCTTCCACTCTCCCCCTTCCCAGGCAATTTAGCTATGAGGGGGTTACGGATGAAGCCCTCATGCGGGAGAAGCACAGTAGTGGAATCGAACTTGGATTTTTGAACCTTTCACACGTGAGGTGTGTATGAGGGAGCTACTTGTAAACCCCTCATACAAGACACGCAATCGCTTGGTAAAGGAAATAATGTTAAAGTCTGTCACATACATTTATTACGGGCTATGACGTTACCCTCACGCAGTAGATAT
Organism: Holothuria leucospilota; assembly: GCA_029531755.1. Classification (NCBI taxonomy): domain Eukaryota; kingdom Metazoa; phylum Echinodermata; class Holothuroidea; order Aspidochirotida; family Holothuriidae; genus Holothuria; species Holothuria leucospilota. Next base: position 38,094,563 of record CM055978.1, read on the forward strand.
AATGGCGTCCTGTTTAAATTTAATAGCTGGAGTTACACTCAAGACTGATATCTTTTTAATAGAATAACAATTTTGCCCTCAGCGACTCTTGCAGAATTTCCAAGTTTCAGCCAGTCTACCGCAAATTATTTCTGTACATCATTGTGCCTCTTTGCAGCTTTTGAATGTTTTTGTCCTTCACAAAGTTGACTGACAAATTTATGCACACTTGGCTTTCAGATTTTAAATGACTTGGCAGAGCTATTATTTTCTATACAAAAGAAATATTTAAAAGCTTTATTATCACAGGTAGCAGTTCTCACACAATTTCTTAAATATCTGAAGAATGTTAGCTTTTACTCACATTCTGACACAGAAACGTAATTTGCGAACTTGCATTTAAAAAAAAAACAGTTAAAAAATATGAATTTTTATGTAAAAAATTCAACTTGACGTATGAACTTACAAACGGCTCATTTTCAGCCTTTTATCTGTGTAAAATCAGTCAATAAAAAGTCGAGTTGTAAATTTACAAGTAAATATGATGCTCATTTTGCAATAAATCGAATTTTAAATTTTACGTACAAAATTTTTCTTTTTTGTATGATTCTAAGTTTTTGCCAAGGGTTTTTTCAAAACGTCTAAATGCTACAAATTGAAAGCTTTGGTGATAACGTTTCACATGCTTTTCACAGCATTTTATGCCCCTCCCAGCCCAAGAGAAATACAAACTTTGATAGCCACACGAGGAAGTGGTTATATTCTCGATAAATTCAGTAATTTTCTCGCGTGTTTGACCCTTTCGTAAACTTAACTCAAATGACCCCGGTGTTTCCTACATTTACATTGAGATTCAATCAATACGTTCATATATTTGTTCATAATAATTCAGAGGTTCCTTCCACTCTCCCCCTCCCCCATCCAACTGCCTTGTCTTTGAACAGAGCGCTTGGAACTTTAACCATTATTATAATAAGCATACCGGGACACTACATATTGGGACACTTTCGGACCTTCCCCTCCACTCCTTGTTCAATGTTGAGAAAACGAAAAGCGCGCTCTTTTCTTCAGCGCTCAACTTCAATTCACCTTCAAAACCAACACTCGGGTAGGGCGCCGGGGATTTGTCCCAGATAATTTTGTTCAGGATTGTAGCTCGTTTTTCTTAATTCATAACTGATGTCCAATGTTTGTATTGTAATCGATGGCTTTGCTTTAAAGTAGACATCAAGCCCTTCCTTAACCTCAAGAAAACATAATTGCCCTGAACCTTCGGTATCGTAAGTATAGTCTTTCAACCAAAGACAGCTGCATACTGATCCTTACCGTAGTAAAAAACATTTTAAATTTCTAACTTCAGCTTAAATTGTCAGCTAATTTATCTATCTTTTGTAGTACAAATTAGTAAATTGGAATAACAGAATTATTGATTTGTGGAACGTGATGATATGACATTTTGTATTAACATGTTAATAACTTGTTACTATGTAGACTCTCTCTAATAGCAAATGAACAACAAATCAATGTTTTTTTTTTAATTTACCATGTTGTAGTGGGCGCTGTGAGGGTGAAATTGAAGACCGTTTGCATTATCGATGTGCAACTGTGACCGTAAGAATTTTCTACTGGCGAAATTTCCGGAGGCCGCACTCCTGATTTCCAAAATTTAGCGTATTGGTATATAAGTGTTAATTAAGAAAAATCGGAGCTTAGGGTCAGTTAATCAAAATTCCGACTGCCAACATCGCAAAGAGTCCTTTCGCTTACACGCAATCGTGTTTCGTTTGCTTGTCATGTGGCGTCATTTTTGTCAAATATGAATTTTGTTAGAAAGGGTGAATGGGGCTTAGCTCAGGCTGATAATGTACCGTTTGTCTAAAAACAGTGCAACCGAGTTCTTCTTTACTCAGTTGTTGTTTTCGTACGGGTAGGAATTGAAGAATTGTTGGAAAATCAGTGAATACCGGAGTTTTGAGGTTTCCTGAAGTAAACTGCGGCTGCGACCGGTGAGTGGGTGTCATTTTGAATGGCCAATGGACATCTTTTAATTATCATCAATCAAAAATTATTTAAAATTACCAAATTTTTGCACACTCTGCGCCCCTTTCCTTTCAACCTTCTAGTGGATAAATGAAATGCGTTGCATGGCCAGGGTAGGGGTAACCGTACCTAAACCCTTATCCCAGGATGTAACAGACAGCCATTTTTCAAATTTATTGCTGGTGAAAAGGATGAAGATATTGATATTGACTACAAATATAGAATTCAATAAGGTGTTAAGCAGCTGTTATCTTCCTATCAAGTACCTGACATCTCAACAAGGAGAGGGAGTCCGCGAATGCAAATAGTACGTTGTTTGCGTTTGAGAAAAGCTTGCTTCCGTTCACATTTCTCATAGCGTGATGGATATTCATAAAAGTTGGGTGTTCTTATTGGCCCTTCACGTTTTCGTTTATGTAGTGGTAAATTATCAACGTTTATTTTTTGTATTGCAATCTCTGCGGGTTTATTCTGCTTTAATATATCCTCTCCTTTAATATATTTTCTGTTACACTGTTACTCACTTACCATTCATTGTTAATTGTTAGATTACTTGATTAAATTTCGTGTATGATTATAACCGCTTTTATGAATGTTACAATCGAGATGTTTCAAAAATTGTAAGGGAAAATGATAACCTGTTTGTACAATTATTTTGCTTCATGTCTTAGTTTGTGTCACTTCTCATTTTAGACAAAATTAGTTCTTGATTTTCCAACAAATACTTTAAACCTCCCAACCGAAGGTTCAAGAAATTAATTAACCATTCCGTCGACTTTTAAACATACCATTTAGCGATTCCTTCAATTTGAAATATAAAAAACATTGTATAGGGCTCTATAGACCCTTTCCAAATAGCAATAACAAAGAATTGTGGGATAGAGTTTGGATTACGCCGGTTTTTTGTAAACAGGTAAATTGCATTTTATCACGGGCATGTATAACGCACACCAAAGCTCCCTGACACAATTCTCTGCAATTGCTATTTAGAAAAGGGTTTATGGAAAACCTTTAATAAAAGAATACCCTAAACGCAACTGTACAAACAGCCTAAGCGTGTATTTACTCACTGAATGCACTTTGAAAAGCTGGCTGAAAGGAAGCATTCACTCGAGCTTTAATATGCCTGAGCACAATATTTCCACAAGAATTTTGATTACGGGGGCGGAAAGGTGCGCTAAGGCGGTTTAAACGTCATTCAAAAGCACGTTTAATTTCCACGGTTAGTCGTGCGTAAAGGTATTCCTGACCGCATCGTTAATATTGCATTCAGACGGTCGATTCGCTTCAGAAAGACAACCGTACAGGTACCGTAAACAAGGTTTGTTTTTGCTGTGTCTGATAAGACAGTAATGTTTGAAAAGAACCATTACCATTGGGAATCACATACGACCTCTGCCCTCTTTAGGATGAATTCAGAGACGAAGCGCAGTGTAATCAGTTTACGATGTAGTAAAACGAGACAAATATTAATAACCACATACATCGGACGGTACCGAACTGTTTGGAGATCATTTAGGGATAAAGAATGAGCTTGCTTGTCTGTGCAAGTCGTTTTTAAATTGGAAATTTATCAACATGATGTATACATTATTTTCTCGTAGAGTAAAGGAGCGCTCAATGTAAGTGACACTAGCCTATCTGCAACGGAGGCCTCACATCTCAACGACTTTGGTCTGTGCTTCGAATTCCAACAAGGAACAACACACCTTGAAATGAATCATATGTTACATACAAAGCTTGTCTTAAAGTGTCCTTCAAGTGTTTGAGAGGTCGTTTTAAGGGTAAGTGAAAATTTTACATAACAAATCTATCAGTTCAAAGCTTAGGCACGTCATGCTTTAGCCTAAACGTGCCATCATTTTTTTCGAGGGCATAGTTAGACCTCTTAACCACTTGAAAAAAAAAAAAAAAATGCGTCTTTGGAGCCCATCTTTTCTCCATTAAAACTAAAGTTTTGTGTTGAGGGATTTCATTTTGCCGGGACTCTAGTCTAAAGTACACTTATCAACATGATGTATACAATATTTTCTCGTAGAGTAAAAGTGTTTTACATAAGTCGGTAGCTGGTTACCAACTAAGGCTTGTTTGACCCTTAACTTACTTTTTTCGTTTCTTAAGTTTGTAACAATCATACTTTGCGAATAACGGTAGACAACGGTACCATTAAATTGATACTGGCTGTGAACTACCGAACTGAAAAGTCAATTGCTCATATTAAAATTAGTCCGATATCTCTACACAAACCTTTCCTTGGATACCCAAAAGCTTCAAGTCAAACGATTCAAGCATGCAAGGAATTGAATTATTTCAATGCTAAGTAACACAATCACGGAAAATGCAATTTCTTCAGGGGTTTAAGAGAACTACAATCATTGGAATGAGACCGAGATATCAGTAGCATAGCTAGGGTGTCAAAAGTAAGGGGTAAAGAGGGATAAAAGGGGAAATGTACCAACAAAATATACGCAAATGTACCGACAGACCAGCAAGGCCACAGGATCGTAGCCAGACAAGATACTGAAGGGGGAGGGATTGTTTAGGAGGCGAGATATACTGGTAATTTTTTTTTTTACTTTCCAGGGACGAATTTTTTTCTAGCGAGCTCAGCCCCTTGGCTATTTTAACAGAATATTAACAGTACGGCAAGACAGAGGGCTTCAAAGTTCATTGGTTTGATGAGTGAGTAAAGCGCAGGGTTTCCTGATAGACAAGTTTTAAAACAAACAAGTTTAGAGTTTTGATTGCTATTTGGTAGCATCTAGCAGTCAAGTAAAATACCCGTATACATATAATTTTTTGAATTAAATCGTGTTATTATGTAGTTCGACCAGTCTACGTACAAGTTTGGTAAGCTAATTATTGTGGGGTGCCAAACGTGCGGAAAACATTTCGTATCAAATAAAACAATATTTTCAAAAGTTCCCTGGAATTCTTTCAAATTTTCGCTTAGAATGTGGCAGTAAAGAAAAAATGAACTCACTGAAGTTTTCAGCTCTACAGCTCCAACGATTCTGAAGTAGCGGCCCACTGAAAATTATCGCCCAATACTATATTTTCAGGAAAGGAACCAGTGTCATTTTTAGTGATTTTGCAGGATAATATGTCTTACGTGAATGAGATCAAAACTAGAATATAAGTGGGTGGAAGGATCCATCGCCAAATTAAAGAAATTTGTTGTCAAATCTGCAGTAGCTCTCTTACATTTTAAGATAGAGGTCTTAGTAAACGCGATTTTTACTTGCAAAAGGTTTCTTTTTTCATATTTTTGCCCATTTGAGTCATAAGTATACAGTAATAGAGGAAATTAATTATTATGCTTAACACCATGGTAACAGATCTATATACTGTTAGAAGCGAACCCCGTATCGTTTGTAATGACTGAGTGGCTCGGGTCCAAATACCTTCTTTGAGAATTTTTACAAATATGGGGATCGTATGGCGAGTTTGCAAAGAACTAACTTTTGAAGTCATTATTGACTTTAAGTTCTGATTATTTTGCATTTTAAAGTCAAAGCAATGGTATCTTTTTCGATCCTTTAACTTTTAAATCTCATAACGTTTATTCCCAAATTTGATAGCTTTAACTTTAATGTTACTTTGAAAGTGAAATTTTTATTTCTAATCACATTATGTTGATTTAATCAAACTTACTTTGACTATTTATATCATTGTTTGACTTGTAATCTCGATATATTTATTCAGTCGTGCCCATTATTATATTCTTAAAGTAGAGATGGTGTAATTCATCATTCAACAAATGATATAACAAGACTAAAAGCGAAATTTAAAAGTGAAGTTGTGACATTTAATCTCTATTTTTTGGCCTAAATATTGAATTTTAAAGTCAAATAATATGATTGAAAACAGAGTAATGAATATAAAAGTCCACATTTTTATCACGAAATCATAATTTTTACCCATACAAAAGTTAAGAACTTAGAATAATAAGATTGCAATCAAATGAATGATTGTTAAAATCACAATAGTAAATATAAATGTTGACCTTGACAAAATTTTAAAGGGGCACATTGAGTTGGTTCACGTAATTTATGATTTTTTATCACACCTGTTGAGGTTTACTCACATCTTGATAATTAATGGTCAAACTAAGAGATTCTGCACATCTGACACACAGCTGAAATGGTAATGATAGGGTAATTAATGATTAAAATCATTTCTTACAAATTCGTGACCAGACACTTTTTACCGTTAGGTATTAATCATATGCAACTCTCGTTCAAAGACAACCAATGAGTGAGGCTATCCCAACTGCATTGACAGGCTTGCAACGCCTATAACCAACAGCTGCTGTGATTGAAGGTCACAATTGTTTATAAGTGTTGTTGATTTAAAAGAGGCTGGTCTATCATGGGCTTGGACAAGCTTAGTAAACTGCAAGCTCTAAAACTCATAAAAACTACAATTTATCACATTTTTGGTCAGTATAGTAAGTAGAACATGAGCAATGAGGCTAATTAGAAGCATTGTCATGCAATGATTTCCTTCGAACTCGTCACAAAATAATCGATTTCAACTCAATGAGCCCCTTGAAAATTAAAAGTCAAAATCCTGACTTCAAAAGTCGAACGTTTAGCGCTAGTAGTGAATCACTGGGATTAACAGTCAAAATAATAAGTCTAAATTGTGAAATTTAAGATTTCCAAGTTGTGACTTAACTAGTGTCAATTGTGATGTTCGAAGTCGAAATTTGCACTGTAAACTTCCAAAAAAAAATTGAAAGAAACTTGGAGATAAACAGCAAAAACGTTACTTTGCAAGCCCCCTCAGCCCTGCGTCAAGTAGGAGACTGTCTTTTGTATTATGCTGAGCGTCATAATGGTAACCGATGGTAACCGATCTACAGGAACAAACGTAGCTGCATTAGTCTGCAAATCAATGACTGGCTTGACTCCGAGACGGTTAGACTTTTTGCACTTTGTGGTTACATGGGATGGGAAACAAGACAATGTTTCTGGTAATCTCAAAATATTGACTTTTAAAGTCATAAACTTGATTTTACGTCCCACTATTTTTACTTTTCTTCTCAATATTTGAATGTAAATACAAAACGTATTGAATTTTAAACTGTTTTTGTACTTTTAATTTAAGTATAAGTTTGAAAGTCAAAATACTGACTTTTACCTCAATATTTCGATTCTTGATCTTCATAGTTTGAATTTAAGCTCAAAATTGTGACTAATCACTTCTTTTAATGTTTCTATTTAATGTAATATTTCTTCTTTTACAATCGAACCGTTAGAGTTTAAGAGATCAAAATGCTTACTAAAAATCTCATAATACTAGGAGTTTATTGAACAATTATGACGGCCCAAGTCAGACTTTTTATTATTAATTTCATAATATTGAATTCTAGTCTCAGTTGTAACGTTCAGATTACATAACAATGACTTATCAAGTAAAGTGTGTTGCATTTAATAATAAATAGTTTAACCACGATGGTCATTATGTTGATATTTTAATTTTGATATTTCGAGCTTTAACTCTAATATTTAAAGTGCACCTACAGTCAAGAATTTCAAAACCTTGTGTTACAAAGCTTGAAAAATAAATTCGGGCCTAACTCTCATCTTCACAGGGCATTCCTGTGCTGAGAAAAGGAAATCCCAAATTATTGAGCAATCGACTACTTCAAATAAAGTGAATAAATTTCCAACAAGTTATATCTCCCCAACCGAGTAGGCTATGAAAACGGGAGTTTAATGAATGCGATTTGTTTTCCAGCCTCTATAAATATATCCTCCTTGCAATGCTAGACTTAATGTACACCTCCATTTATGTTGCATTTTAGTTTTCTTACATCTTTACTTCAAATCCCAGAGTAACTTTAAAAATCGAAGTATATAGTGGAATTTGAATTTCAAAATTGGACTTTTCAAGTGAGAACAATAAAAATGCCGACTTTTAGTCACCTTATTTTGCCTTTTGTTAGCACAATTGTGATATTAAAAGCAGTTATTTCTATGTCCATTCCTTTTATTCAGTTCCCGTAACAAAACTGCGACGTTTAATCCCACCTTTTAAACTCAAAGTGTAGTAGTTCATTCTTTTTGTTTTGAATTTTACTTTTTTAATACAATTGTTATCAGTCATCTACATTACTTTAACTGTAATCGTAATACGGTAATTCGAATTAAATCTCATATTGTTTTAAAGTCAAACTATATGCTTTTCACATACCAATATTGAATTTATAATAATAATGCCTTATAATCGTAGCTGCTAAATTCATTTTCCCTTTTTATTCTCATCGTATGGACTTTTCACTTTGTTATTTTGACTTTAATTTTATTATACTACAATTTTTAATTGTTCCGTTTTTACCTGGAAACAAAACAGTGTGACCTCAAAGTCAAAACAATGAGACGAAAAGTTCTTTTTTAAGTCAGAATTTGGACACTTAATCGTGATTTTTTGTGGAAAAATATCAAGTTTTTCACTCATTATTTGACTTTTCATTTATCATTACATTATATGCAAAGGCATCTTTTCTGTTAATCTCTCAGTTTCGACTTTCAATTAAATATTTTGACCTTTTAAGTAAACATGACTTTTGACCCAACAGTTTTGACAAATTACGTGAAAGCCTTGACATTTAGTTTTGTTTTTGTGAATTATTCTTGTCATTTTGACTTTTAATCTCTTTAATTTCTAACAAACGCCAAACTAATGACTTTTAGTCAATCTTCTGACTATTAATTTTAATAGTTTTACTTCAAATGAACAGTTTTACCGTTAAATCTTATTATTTTGACTTTGTCGAGAATTTGATTTCCATCTCAATGTTCTGAATTTTCAAAGTTGAAAGTTTAAATTGACTTTTATGCTGACTTCTTGACAAAAGGTAAGCCTTTAAAATACCATTATCTTGTTTTTTATCAAAGAATTTGATTTTAATTAATGGTCATTTAAGGTCAAATGGAGAGATTAAAACACACGATCTCGACTTTTCATCCCTTGCTTGGCCCTTTTACCCAGTGAGCTTTAAAGAATATTTGTTGGTTTGATTCAGAAATAGTCCAACGTTTGTGGCCAACTAATGGCTTTCCTAGAGCCATCTGACACATAGTTCTACATCAATGAGTTATAAATGAAACTGATTGAAATTCAAAAATTGCAAAAGCGTCCAGAAATATCTTTTAACATTGGCATGTGGCATTGACACAACGTTGGACTGGTTTTGAGTGACCATCGCAAGTTCCAAACTTTGTCTGAATTATTCTATGCGAAATCTTCTTCGTTAAGTATACTACTATCTTGCGCAGAATAGTCAGATAATAATTAAAACTCCGCACGAAGCACGCCGACAGAAAAACTACATTCCAATCAAGTTTGAACAATTAAAACTACCCTTGATGAACTAAAGCACATTGTAAGATATACTATTGCTAATATTAGCGCCATGGCAAATATTTCCAATACTGGTTAAGCTAATGTACGAAAACTCGGTGAATGTGCCGACAACCTCCCTAACACCAAAACGTCAAGAGCAGTTGAACTTTTGGTTACGCTACTGATATAATTACTCGCATACGCGTAGGAAGCTGTTCTCAGCTGGAGGTGAATGATTCGGACCTCCGTCCTGGAGAAGGGGTCTAAGGGGAGAGTACGACCCTACCCCTCGGGAATTTTTTTTTTTTATTTTTTTTAAAGTACATTTAAAAGATTTGATGAATTTCAAAGAGTGATTTGATAAGGTTTTGATATTTGAGAAGTGGGGATGAAGCATACTTTAGCCCCACGTGTTTGACTAGAGGTAGTCCCAACATGTTTGACTGGGGGATAGAAATCGCAACATGAATTACGTAAGGATTAACCCAACCTCAACATTGGTCCTGCACCTGGCCCCTCCTTAGAGTAGATTCCCAGTGCAAACTCTTGATCTGCGACTGCAAACAGGTGACTTCTGATTTCAACTAGTTGCAGTGAAAGTGGTTTAATCTGCAGAACTCTTTGGTCTGCAGAGCAAAGGCTATAAAAATAGGCCTATGTAGTATTATATATCACCTCGGCGGCTCAGTTGTGGAACGCGGGTCTTACCAAAACTGAAACTCACAGTACTAATTGTCATGACATAGGAGGTATTATTCATTGAAATATTATTTATCCTATGTTTATCCTTTGAAGTTCCTGTAGCTCCTTTACAAATCATATTTATCAGAACAGACTGAAGTTTACTGTTATTTCTAGCACAACATACCGTAAAATTTAGTATTTCCTGTGGCGCTGGGCCCCATTTTGGGACCTTCATTGGGCCCTTTCCTACTTGACTCCACTAACATGACCTCAAGCTTCGGGCCAGGGAGTTGGTATCCGAATGGAAATAGCACGAGCAGTTGAATTATGCTAATACCTTAAGACCTAAAAGTGTTAAAAGATTACCAACTATTAGTAGGTGATAAGGCTTATAATAATTTATGCCCTTTATTTAATGCTTTCAGCTTGATTTCTTTCTCCTTGCCACATCATTCACATCTAGTAATACTTTAACCAGGGGCTTAAATTGAAAAATGCTTCGATGTGCAGGTTTTCATACCGCCATCAGGATAATGACAGGGTTTTTAAACTCAGGATCACCGTTTAAAAATTAGATCAATACAAATGCAACCAATTTCATCTAAAGAGGCCATATGCAAATGAGCCAAAAAGGCAGAAGCCTAATTCTCTTACTGTATTCTAAAAAGTTTCCTCACGTTTCCTAACATAACCGGACATAAATCTATGTTCACAACTTTACATAATATCATGCTGATGTGGTCTCATTTGCGACACAAAGCGACACTAGAGAGAAAATAAAGTTATTTTTCAAGCTACTGGCAATGCTATGGCAATGGATAAATCGCCATAACCCGTCTCCAGATGTAGCTTAGACGACAAACCTCTTTGTGTTAACTTTTTAATCCACCTTAGTGCCTATGGAAATCTTAAGAGCAAGATTATCGAATGATTACTAGATGACCTTGAATGCGCAAACCTCACTTCAAAGGAGGTTTTGGCGAGCTATCTCCATTCGGATAACAACTCCCTATTCGCGCATACTCGCGTCGATTTTATGTCGATGTTCTCTTACTTTCTTTAGCAAAACATGTCACTATAGAGATTCTTCACATATGATGGGCTCGAGTTTACGTGTACCGCCATTTTGGACGTCATACTCAATGCACGCACAAGAACTACACTGAGTACACACAGTACCGGTCAAAGCGTGAAAAGTTTTGTTCTTTCTTTCCAAAGAATATTCTCTTTACTAAAATCGATTGAAACTAACGTGGTACGTGTCGGGCTGCCACAAGCTACATATGTTGGGTGTAAATGCTTTTTCTACCACCTCTAGCCATCCATTATTGAGAATCCAGCATTTTGATTGGTTAAACACTGACCAGTTATTCCACAACATACGGTCAGTAAACGTAAAAACACTGATAAAAATGAAGTTTTTTCCCCAGTTTTGGTGGTAGAATAGGAATAAACCACATTTGTTGGGCTATTATTGTCTCATTAACCGTATCGACTCTAAATTTGCAAAATAACGGACTCGGCTTCGCCTCGTTCGTTATTCTTTCAAATTTGGAGTTTCGACGGTTTATTCACCAATAATAGTCCGCCAAATGCGATTTATTCAATAAATCACAATGGAACATTCTATCGTTTTATCTTTAGTCGCCAACCGGATATGAAGTGAGCACTAGGGAATTTCGTATGTGGACTCCCGAGTCCAATACTACTTCTTAAGAGTTTTAGAAATCCACCTACCCATACGTTGTATATTTGTTGAAAACCGATAATAAAACTGAAAGACCTGTGACTTCTTTGACGACTATGCAACCAGCTTTCGCTAACTAATACTGATTACGCGTTTTGCCTATGATTTCAGAATTGTTATACTCTGGTAAATAAAGGTTAAATGGACATTGGGTTGGCTTGGGTAATGTGTATCCAAAGAAACAGAATTGTGTGTATTATAGGGTAACTTGTGATATAATTTGGATGTGTGCATCATGTTTACTGTGTAAAATTTCGTGAATACCAGAGTTTCTGGGACTTGTTTCCATACCCGTAACATCGTCAGGAATCTAGACAAAAATATGACCAGAGTTTTGGGGGAAAGAGAACAATGGTATCCATTATTTGTAGTCCCTCTGCAAAAATTTTTACTTCATGCAAACTTCAGCAAAAATGATCAGAAGCTCATAAAAGTTTCCCCAAAGAGGACTTTCGTTGTTACGGTTGTTACGTTGTTGCGGATTTTCGTTGTTACTCAAGGCTTCAGTCTGTTTATATTGTAGACAAACTGAGATAAGTTTATTGTGATGTTCGAGGTAGAAAGCACAGTGGAAGACCGATGGTGTTTTGACGAACAAGGCGCAACCGAATACGTCTGAGCAATGCTCCTATAACAGAACTGTAAGGACTGTAAGGAATTTTTGTTAAACTAAATACATGCAAATACGACATTCATATCTTTAAAATTATCCGCTTCCTAAAATCTTAGGGCCATTGGTAAGACGATTGCTTTGAAGAGTGCATCGTTACCGACAATAGTCAAGCTTCAGTCAGGATTTTCATTGAAAGAACTGTCTATAAGCGTTTGAATGAGCTATTTCATTGTCTACCTACAAACAAATTGTCTCACTCTTCTGCTTGAATCACTGTTTAGGCAGCAACGTGCTACTATTAACAAATCTCTGGCTTAAAAAGGAAGTTGCTAGGAATGTAAATTCTGGAATGTAACTTTTGAGGAAATTCTTCAGTGACATTAAATGAAATAAGATTAACGAATAACGACGGAATTTCACATTTTCGTTTGACGACTGGTGATGAAGTGATTGTGGGCAAGGAATGATTCTTTTCCCTGTCATTTGAAATTTAGTGACCGATCCTAATTGTTCTTGGTTATTTGGTTTTGTGATAAACATTTTAGGAGAAAAGCACTATTACAAACTGAAACGAACAATGCCTTCAAAGTGTCAACGGTGTGTTTGATCTCCTTCCTAACACCCACCTCCTAACAATGCTTAAAGCATTGCCCACAAATTTGGCATATAAGATGCTTAATTATTGGAATATAAGATATTAAGATGTTATTCACCTAGTTTAATTGAGCTGTTTAGCACTAATGATCGCATTTAAAAAAAAACTTTCCGTGATACGAAACGAAATGGCCTAACCATGAAAGTCTGTTTCACACTTAACCTGTAGGACTGGCATAGGCTTCTCAATACCCAAGGGAAGGAAAGAGATTCAATCGGCCAAAGTATACGGTTGTTTCGTTCTGGTTCGCAAAATATCATTAGCGTGGTGGATTATTGATATCCTGCGAAACGAAACAAAACAAAGAAAAGGTAGATATTTTTTATAATATCTGAATAAAAAAATACAAAAACATCTTTTTTGTTTGACCCCCGTGAGTACTGAAGATACACACTTAATATATAGTTTTGAAAATGATCAAGCATGTTTCAATCACGAATATCGGGGCATACGCAACCGTATGCAAGGAAGTACTACCCTCCGAGGTGCCAACTGCATATCGCTCATGGTACCAGATTGTAAACAAGACATAAACACTTCTTGAAGTTGTGAATCAGAAGAACCAAGCGCACTGTGATTACGCAATATTTCTTGCCTGACGGCGGCTCAGTACATCGACTTCAAGTATAGAAGTACTACTTCCATGCTTCGAGGGACTTCTATAGCTCCCACGGGACAGATGAAGTAAAGGGAATGTTCTAGGAATAAGTAAAGAGGGATTCAGGGATGGTACGAATTTTAAAGACCAACTTGAAAATTGAAAACTGAAATCACAGGGAAGTATTCACAACAGGTTGAGCCCACAGAACCGGTGTACATGGCTAAAATGTTTATCTTCTCATTGGATGCTTATTCAAGCTGAATCAGTTTGAGTCTGAATAACCGCAAGTCTTCAAACACAGGCTTTGTAAAACTTGAGCTTACTCCCTACACTAAAAACCTCGTTCGTGCGAACAGGAAACCAACGGAGGTTGATAAGCTGCTTACTTTTGAAAGCAAGCTTTTGTAATTACAAACAAAATACAAAAAAAGCAACAGGTGTTTACAATCAGAACCGAACTGTTTTTTTTTTTTCATTTGGCAACTACTTTTAGACCTTGGACAGGACAGTGCTTTGCAAGGAGCTATGTCAAAGTAAACAGATTCACCAAATCTTTCTTCAACATTCTCTAAAACTCATTCTTGATACAATGAAAGGGTAATAGCTAAGCTCCTACTCACTGCACAATATCAGAAGCCATTACTTTTTACCGTTACAGTATGAGAAGTATAAAACGAGATAACAAGACTCCCCCACAGGGTTTCATCGGCTGATCGCTAGTCCAAACTTAGGACTATAGTCGTCTGTACAGGCTGTTCCCCAAGTACATGAGTCACGTCTTTCAACCAGCTACAGTATGTTGCAAAGGTGAGATAAAATTGGAACCCTCAGATGTAATGGAAACAATAAAACAAGTGAAATAAATATAAAGAAAAGTTAATTAAAATTAAAGACAATATATGGCTTACCTGATGACCATCAAATATGAGATGAAGTTGTGGAATATTCAATATAATGATATCAACATTACAAAGAAATACAAAAACTTCATCAAATCCATTTGCCCAGATGACATCACAGATTTCCCATCATGCACTGGGGAAACTGAAAATGTAGTATTTCTTCAAAAATTTGTATCTTCCAAATGCAAGATGCTATTGAGATGGGGTTTTCACTGCCTAACACAGAAAATTTTTCTGCTTTTTTTGAAAGCATCAAATTTGGTCACCAGACCATGCTTTTTACTGTTTAGAATTTATCTTACTCACAAAGTTGCATCCGAAGAGGTGTTGAATATTCTGTTGGAACAGATGACGTGATCGACCAACCCAGTAAACACGAAAATATTCTTGTCATATTTTAAAAATATTCGCCGGAATGTTGTTGTTATATTTTTAGAAAACATTTCAGAAATATTTTTGTTGAGTTGCAGAAATATTTCCAGAACATTTTTAGAAATATTTCTGTTATATTTTAAAACGATTTCACAACATTTCTAAAATATTGTTATTGAGTTCACAAAATGTCGCAACAACATTTCCAGCTCATTTCTAAAAATGTTACACAGACATTTTCACCATATTTTCACGCTATCTATTTTCAGGATGTTTTTGAAACGTCAGTGAAATATTCGTGTCATATTTTAAAAACATTCGGGCGAATGTTTTTGTTATATTTTTAGGAAACATTTCAGAAATATCTTTGTTGCGTTGCAGAAATATTTCTAGAACATTTTTAGAAATATTCCTGTTATATTTTAAAACGTTTTCACAACATTTCTAAAATATTGTTATTGCGTCCCAAAAATGTCGCAACAACATTTCTTGCTCATTTTAAAAATGTTACAGAAACCTTTTCACCACATTTTCACGCTATCACTAAAATATTTGTGGGCTGTTTTTGAAACGTCAGTGAAATAGGCCTAGGCCCCTGTCATTGCTAGCTTTTTACAGCTAACGGTTAACTAAATTTAAGCTTTTTAGTTAGGTTAGCGTAGGTTGGGATACAGAATTAGGCTTAGGGGCCTAGGCCTAGGATCTGACTTAGAATAAAACCTAGAAGACACTTTAGGCTAAGCATGTTCGCAGAGGAGAGCAGCCACTCTTTCGGAAGCATTTGGTATTATTCCTAGGCTTATCCGGATTCCCTCAACGCCTGTAGCCAAGGGGTGTTTTCTTGGGGCTTTTCAGTGCCGCAACCTGTCTTCCTCCTTCTTGGCCGATGATCTAAGAAGTTTGTGCAGCAGCTTCTTGGCCTCTTCACCTTCTGAAGTTGACTCAAGGTCCAACTCTCAGGTGTTGAGGTACGTAGGGTCTAGCCTACCGTCTTCTTCTCGATGCCGTGCTAAGAGTATCAGCGTGCTGTCTGACATTCCTGTAGTTTCCTTCTTTTAGAAGAATTCTGTCCTTATTAGGATAGGGTGTTCTCTGACCACAAGTCATTTTCTCTTCTTCAGAGTGTGGTGTCTTTAGACGAGGCACTTATGTCCGGTATTAGATTCGTAATATCCATAGGTTCCATGCTCTGCGCTAGTAGATCATATATCTTCAATCAATCAATCAATCAATCAACCAATCAATCAATCAATCAATTAATCATTCAGGTTGTAGCTGATCCACCCTAAGGTGCTACAGCAGGCTTAAAGCCCGGAAAATTTGAGTATCCAAAGGTAAGTGATAGACGGAATATGTAAGCCGGTTAGGGTGAAACATCACCGATTATTGAACTTCCTTGCTGTCGATGACTTCTAGTACTGGTTGAGATGTATCTGTCTGGGTTCATTAGGAGTTTCTTTAGATTCAATGTTCCGATGTGCTGTTTCAAGTGTTGGTTGTTAATTATCGTTTCCGTTCCATTGTTGTACAGTGATATCTTGTAATGGTGTGCCTTGTCGTAAAAATCTTCGTTGTTGTAGCTGATTGTAGATGAAGTTGTGAAGGATGTTATTTTCGTCTTGTCATTTCTTTATGAATTTCTGATGTAAATCCGTAGAACGTTGTTTTATCGTTGGTGCGTTGGCAATCGTATGTATTTCGTTGGATGGATGTTGTCTTTGTAGATGAAAAGCTATACGGCAGGCTCTACGTTGTATTTTCTCAAAGTCTTGGAGATGTCTATCGTCGATGTGGATGAGTGCTGGTGCAGCGTATTCCCTGATGGAGCGGACCATGGGGTTAAAAATTTTCATCGTGGTCTCGGGTGATGCCAGGTGGTGTTCGTGGTTGCCTACAATTCGTAAGAGTGAATTGACGGCTTTGAGGGCTCTTTTTGCTGTGATTTTGTGTTGATGTTTCAGTTGAAGTTTATTATCGATGTGAATTCCAAGATATCTGACTTGTCGGTGCACAGGAATTACGTTGTTATCGAAGATGATATGTGCTTGTCTTTGTAGTCCTCTTCCTGCCTTGATGTAAAGTACTTGAGACTTCTGCAGATTTAGGGTGATTCTCCAATCGTTGCACCAGGATTGTAGATGACTGATGTACGCTTGTATGTGTTATTCAGCTCTTTCTGGTATATTCGATGAAGTCCACACCGCTATGTCATCAGCAAATTGAGATAAGTGAGTGTTTCTGAGGTTGGGAATAGTCTCTGTTTGAGGAATATCTGCGACGTAGAGGATGAATAGAATCGGGCTGATTGTGCTTCCTTGAGGTGTCCCTGTTTTGATGTTGAGTGGAGTGGAGAGTGCTTTTTTCCATTCTGTATTGAGTCTGTCTATTTCTGAGAAAGTCGGCAATCCATCTTGTGTATGTTGTCGGGATGTTGATGTTTCTCAGTTTGAGCAAGAGCCCTTCATGCCACATCCTGTCGAAGGCTTTCTCTGCTTTGAAGAAAGTTGCTATGATTTGTTGACGTTTCCTTTGTAGTGAAGATGTACTTTGTATTATTTTGAAGAGTTGGTCTGCTGTACTTTTCTTTTTTTCTGAATCCGGTTTACGATGGTGGGAGAATGTTGTTGTCTTCTAGGTGGGTAGATATGCGATGGGCGATAATCTTCTCCAGACATTTTCCTAGAACCGGAAGCAGACTGATAGGTCTGTGGTGATTTGTGGTCTTTTCTTGGCTTTGGTATTAGAAACGTAGTGGTTTTTTCCAAATGTGTGGGATGTATCCAGTGTTAAGAGATGCCGTAGACTTTTCCGAGTTGATGAAGAAGAGCTGGTGGTGCGGCTTTTAGATGCACATATTTTATGCCGTCTGCTCCTGGGGAGGTATTTGATGTCTTCTTCAAAATTTTTGTTATAACATCTGGGGAGATGAATTTGTTGATATTTCTGTCATTGTCTTCGTTGGGATAGATGTCTTCTTTCGGGAAGTAGGTTTCAGGGTATGCCTTTTGGATGATGTTTGCGATTTCGTAGATATTTTTGTTGAAAGCTGGTTTGTCTGGTATTGAGTAAACCGTTTGGAAGTAGTTCCGGAAACATTCGGAAATGCAAAATGAAGCAATTAAGTTAATTCCCCTTTTTCTAATTCTGAGACTATTCTATTATTCTTAATTTGCAATCATGGCAGACGTATTTTAAAAAAATTAAAGTGTCTCAGTGCAGAGCCTGCATGCAATATTTAATATGATCAATGGAGTCTACTGAAAAATTTCGGTGTCCTTCAATAGGAATCTTCACTTTCCACACTTACCCTGAAGAACAGTAATAGTACAATTGTACACTGAATAATTTAGGCCAAACGTATGCAGATGTACTGTTCCAACTTCCGTAGTGACCAGGCATCAAGAGCGTGATGAATATCGTTTAAAAATTACTTAGTCACAAAAAATACTCAAAACATATTTCATATTTTCATATATATAACTAGCATGTAACTATCATAACCCATGTTTCACTTAATACCTATATAACTTCGTCTCATTAAATTACCTATGCAAATTTAATCACTGACAAAACTGTGTTAGGTGATCAGGGGATAATAACAATTCGAAATATTTTCACTATCATGCCATCCAGAGGTACATGACAAATTTAGACCTTACCGATGGATTGGAAGTTTAGAGTTGTATCTTTAGAGTTTTACACCCGTCCCTTGAACACCATCGTCTTGGTTTCTCATCATAAACAAACAAACTGTAATTGACAGTCATGTAACGAAATAAATTGTTATTCATTTCCGATAGAAAAGTACGAGTTTCATAAAATCAGGGAACTTTTTCTCTCCTCACTGTACAGCTTACGTCCCACCACAATAGCATGCTCCGTTTAGAAGTTATGGATTTTTCTGGAAAATATTCAATTAACAGCAATGCATTGCATTATGGAAAGTCTGTGCTGTCATACTACTTTTACAACATAGGCCTCTTGTAATTTTAACATTGGCATCCATTTTCTTTTTAATTTTTCAGCCATCTTGGTTGATGTGAATTCCTACAAAAAAGTTTTGAAAAATACGTTTTGATTGTTTTGCATAAAGTATGGCCAGATATTAAGAACAACTGTGTCAAAAATATTTTCCATGAATATTTTTCTCACTATTTGAAAATATCTTAATTATTATACTGGCGTCATAATGTTACTTCCGCTATGTTGATTGGCCTGGATCCTCAAAACCTTGTCCAGAAAAGTACATTATGAATATGTATGTTAGACTATGTGGACAGATTTTAGATTAAAATGAGTTACAAATATTTTGTAAGGGTTGTTTTCTTTTTTTATAAATATATTACAATTTTGAAATTTGCGGCCATTTTGTTTTTTCCGCCATCTTGGTTGACCTGAATTTCAACAAAATGTTCTGAATAATAAGTTTTGATTATTGGGCATTAAATGTGGTCAGATATTAAGAGCAACTGGGGAAAACATATTTTTCATGAATATTTTCTCATTATTTTAATAAATTTTGTAGTTATATGGGCGGTCATTTTGTTATTTCTGCCATCTTGGTTGACCAGGCTCCGGTAAAAAAAGTCCACAAAATACGTTTTGGATGATTATAACAGAATTTGGGCAGATTTTTGATTTAATTGTGTCAAAAGTGTTTTTTAATGATCATTTTCCTTATTATTGTAATATATTGACATAAATATTACACTGGCAGCCATTTTGCTTTTCGGCCATCTTGGTTGACCTGAATTCAAACAGAATTTTTTTGAAAATAAGTTTTAAATATTAATCCTAAAATATGGCCAGGTATTAAGGGCAAGTGTGTTAAAAGTATTTTTAATGATTATTTTTGTATATATATTTTAATTATTATATTGGTGGCCATTTCGTTTTTGCCGCCATCTTGGTAAACCTGGCTTCCTGCATAAGATATACAAAAATCATGCTTTCATTTTTAAGTACCATTTAAAAAATGAAAGATTCATACTTTTTGATTGAAATATATTTTAATAACTATTTTCTGTGATTTTTGGATAATTTTAATTACTTTCTTATTTTTGTGGGTACCTTCCACTGCGTTCAGTGTTTTTACTTGTTTGGTGCTTTTCCGCCATATTGGGAAATTATACTTTTGTAGCAAGGTTTGTAAAATCCAATTTTGATTATAAAATATTCAACTTCATCATTAAGAATTCGGTTTGTGACATTTTGGAATGTTTTTGCATACTTTTTTTAAAAATAGTTCCTTCATTTTGCCGGCCATTTTGTTTTTCCGTAATCTTGGATAACTTGGATCTTCCCAAAAGTATTCCTAAAATCAGTTTGAAATTTTTTTCATAAAATATGACCAAACTTAAGAGTCAGTAATATTTTATTGGATACTTTCTTTATTATTATTTAATACAAATTATTCATAATTTTTCCGCCATTTTGTTTTTGGCAGCCATTTTGAATACGTGAGACCCAAAATATTTACTGTAACTACTTGATTTCGTGTTCAGGGGACTATAACGTTTTCAAAAAATATCGAGCCACGCTCGTGAAGTGCATCTGGCTCATTCCCTATTATTCTCACAAACTTTTGCCCAGGCTAAAAGGAATGTTATTTAATGTTAAACTGTTGCCAAGTTGGGCTATGGGCTCATGTGATGACAAATATTTTCCTTTCATTTGAAATGCTCTGAAATAGTCACTGGAATTTTAGTTTAAGTATTCTTTTAAAGGGGTGGCGCCAGTGAGGATTTGATTCTGTCGGATGGGTGATTGAGGGAAAACGAAACTGAAATAAATAAGGTCAATACGCGACAAATCTCATATAACACAGAGAAACGCCCTTGCGCTGTTATACCGCACCATATATGTTGGGGTACTACCACCACTTTTTCCTCTGTTAAACCTTTACTAACTGTCCACTCTTCGCGCAAATCCTGGCACAATAACTGTCTCTGGGGTGGTCTCATGTTGGTATGTGCCTTTGTGTTAAAAGCTCCAAACCTGAATATCTTCTTCCTTCAGAGAAGGCAGACATCCTTTGCCTATTCTGAAAAAAAAAATCATCTACCCCCTTGCAAAGTTACAAAGTTCCAGACAGGTGTCTCTGGCTGTTGAGAATACTGCTTATATGTAATGAGTCAGCAAATTAAACAAGTCTATAACGGTTTTTCGTACTCGGTCTTTTCCTACTTTAGAAAACGCTGCTGTTGATTGTGAAACTAAAAGCGCATGCGTAAAACATGCTTGTGCTTAAGACACCCACAAGGAGGGTTGTTTGTGTAGCTGTTTAGCGTCGTACTGATGGTTATCCAGTGCTAATTCAAAACGTAGTCAGGGTTATAAGAATACCAATTTTTCAGTTACAATCAGCTAAATATAGCTGTTTGCATCCCTTTTATCTAAAATGATCACGATCACTCTGAGTATCCAATCTTTTGGTAGTTGTGCATGCATAGGAATTTATTATTCACAAACATTTACCTACGATAAAAAGAACAATTGCCTAATACACTCCAAATACTAAGGACAATTCTATCTGAATATAACTGTCTGCATCCCTTTTCTTATCTAAAACGATGGCGACCACTCTAGCATCCATTCTTTTGGTAGTTGTACGCGTGCGTAGAAATTTATTATTCACAAACATTTACCTACGATAAAATGAACAATTGTTTAAGACACTCCAAATACTAAAGAGAATTTAGTCTGAAGAAAAGAATAAAAGACACCGAAGTGGGATGTGAAATCATTCGTAGGTGTTGCTTCTGAAGCCTACAACACGCTGCAAATCACATTGCAAGTTTTGCAGTACTGACAAACAGTCAATCCTAAAGGTAAGTTAAAACCTTATTATGGTTTGAAAAGAAATTCAAAAGATTTCTGAACTTGGTCACTAGAATAATAGGTACGCATTTAATTTTTGAAATGATTGTGAAAGAAAAAGCCAACGGCTAACGGTGTGACACTTTTAAGTAAGTTCTCTCATGTGGTAACATAGTGAAATGTACTTGGTCTCGATAGACCCCGTCATTGATTGCCTTCAAAAGTCCGTCAAGTAAATCTTCCAATTCCGTGTACATATTGAGATCTCAGATCTAACAGAGTCAGTCCCCTTCACATCCTTGGGTAGGCCTGTATATGCACTTGGCTTATAGGCTTTTAAATTATTGTGGGTACGTTCATGTATGCTTTAATTTCATAAGTGACATTCTAGTTTCCCTTTTCACAATGCCCATTTAAAACTTTAGGTATATTTGAGTCCACTGCAAAGTGCGAACTAGTTAAATTCCGCCGAAGATGCTCACATGCATACAAATTGTCAAACTCATCTCTAATTCAAGAATAATCGTAACATTTGATAAATACTTTTGGTTTATGGATACAGTTTTATTCGTTAATCACCGTAGCCTGCCCCCCCCCCCCCCAGTTTTAAACTATTTAATCTGTCTACAGGTATTTTCATCAAAATAGCAGCATAATCAAGGGCAAGAAAGGTCATTGTTCCTTATAATACTTATTAATTTTATTACATTGTATTTCATGTCGCTTTTTCTTCCAAGAATAAGTAGCGTTAATTCTTCAAATGTAAGTGTTATGCCTTAATTTAATTTTATTATATTGGTCGTTGGGTATCGGTAGACATTCACTTCATGTTTAAGTGTTGTAAGCAAAATACTTTCATATAATTATATATTGTACAATATGTTCTTCGACTTTATCAATTCTGGCCTATTGAGACCAAACATTTAAGTTATACTAAGGTTAGCTATTAGTTAATATAAGTAAGTGTGTAAATGGAAAATCCCAGTTGGTAGACTGAACTACTTGATACCTACTTCTGCAAGCAGCAAACAAACACCAATGCAAGAAAAATATTAAGTGAGTCATTATTGATTCGCTGATGCTACGGTCATTATTGGCTCACACCTTTGCTGGCGTCTTGTGCACAGTTGCTGCCGCAGTATTGTGCTCAGATAAACGCTAATGTCTCATACTAATGCATTTTTTTTTCAATTCTGCCCTCAGCAATGATACGTGGTTGTATTAATGATATGTTGCCAACACTTTTACTTCATTACTATGTATTTCTTAACAGAAGATATTAAATATATGTATGTATGTATGTATGTATGTATGTATGTATGTATGTATGTATGTATGTATGTATGTATGTATGTATGTATGTATGTATGTATGTATGTATGTATGTATGTATGTATGTATGTATGTATGTATGTATGTATGGGTGCACTCACCAACATGTCCTTAGCGGGACACGGGGCAGCTCGCCGCTCGCACGGCTCGCACGTCTTTCCTAGCTCACGCGCGGTTCGAAATTGCGAGTAGCTACCCGAAAATTCGGCCACTGCAACGAGAAGTCACGCGCGGCTGCACGTGCTTGCACGGCACCGCAGCCCGCCCTCAATCGGCCACGTCTGATCGCCGAGAGCTCTGGCAGCTCCGCTGCTTGGCAATTCCAGTCTCTTCACTACCGGGACATTTCTCGTGTCCCGGTAAGGAAGCGAGGGTGCGTATGGGTGTACGTATGGGTGTGTGTATGTATGTACGTACGTACGTACGTACGTACGTATGTATGTATGTATGTACGTACGTACGTACGTATGTATGTATGTATGTATGTATGTATGGACGTTTGTAAATGGTGGAAATCGAGGTAATTCTTTAGTTTACACATCTCCCAAACGAGGTAACGCCGGCAATCGAGGAATACCTCCATTAGAATCAGCATACGATGGCGCTATTTCCGTCACCTATAATCACAAAAAGGTGACTTTTATTCAGTTTGAAATTTTTCCTCTTTTTCCATGCTGCTACCCCGTTAACGATACACTTTTGTGTAAGTCAGAAATGAAGCTGTTTATACACACGAAATCGTATTACGTCGGTTATGCGGTGGGAAGTTTGTGGTTCGTTGTTTCCTCGGTTATACGCCCCAGAGTTGATTACCTCTGTTATGCGGTAGAAAGTTTCTCCATTATAAATGCGCTGTTGAAGTACCGTATTTCCGTTGCAGGGCTTGACGTAACAGGCGACGTCGACCGCGAAAAACCTTCCGTGGTTACGCTTGTTCCGTGTTTGTTCTCATATGAACATTCGTACATTATTTCGGAACATCGGAATTAAAGAAAGTTTTTCTTAACGCTTATTCCTCTAACAGTTTTTTTTTTGTTACACTCGTAGAAAATTTCATATACCGATTGGGGGAACGATGTACCATTTTAATCACACTAGATTAATTTCCTTTCTATAAAATCGAGGAAATGTACGCTAAACCTGAAGACCGATCGGCAAAACTTTTAAACTATAGTTTCCTTTGTTTACTCTCATAAACTTTGTTTTATATCTGTTCGCATATAAACATTTCCACATTATTTCGGAACATCGGAATGAAAGAAAGTTTTTTCTAAGACTTTTTCTACTAACGAAATTTGGGTAACACTCGTAGAAAATTTCACATACCGATAGAGGGATTGATGTACCATTTTACTCACACAAGACTAATTTCCTTTCTATAAAACTAAAGAAGTGTACGCTAAATCTGAACTGTGAAAATCGTTTCGTAAAAAAAAGTCTATAAGTTTGTCTTACTTTGTATACGGTCATTAAGTTTGTTTAATATTTGCTCGCATATGAACATTCACACATTATTTTGGAAAATCGGAATTAAGAAAGTTTTTGTTAACGCTTATTTCTGGAATGGACTTTGTGTTACACTTGTTGAAAATTTTACATACCGATAGAGGAAATAATGTACTATTTTAATCACACTAGATTAATTTCCTCTCTCTGAAATCGAGGAAATGTACGATAAACCTAAAGACTGTTCCGTAAAACCAGTTTGAAGTTTTGTTTCCTTTCTTTACCCTCATAAACTTTGTTTAATATTTGTTCACATATGATCGATCGTACATTATTTTGGAACATCGCAATTATAAACAGTTTTTGTTAAGGCTTATTCCTCAACCGGAATTTGTTTCACACTCCTAGAATTTTCACATACCGATAGAGGAAATGATGTACCATTTTAATCACACTAAATTAATATCCTTTCTATAAAATCAAAGAAATCTAAGCTAAAATTGAAGATTCAAAAAAGTTTAAAATTTTGTTTGCTTTGTATACCCTCAAAAACTTTGTTTAATATTTGTTCGCATATGAACATTCACACATTATTTCGGAACATCGGAATTAAAGAAAGTTTTTGTTAACGCTAATTTCTGGAATGGACTTTGTGTTACACTTGTTGAAAATTTCACATACCGATAGAGGAAATAAGGTGCTATTTTAATCACACTAGATTAATTTCCTTTCTATAAAATTGAGGAAATGTACGCTTAACCTGAAGATCGTTCCGTAAAAAATGTTTAAAGGTTTGTTTCCTTTGTATACGGTCATTAAGTTTGTTTAATATTTGTTCGCATATAAACATTCACACGTTATTTTGGAACATCGGAATTAAAGGAAAGTTTTTGTTAACACTAATTTCTGGAATGGACTTTGTGTTACACTCGTTGAAAATTTCACATACCGAAAGAGGGAATAAGGTACTATTTTTATCACACTAGATTAATTTCCTCTCTCTGAAATCGAGGAAATGTACGATAAACCTAAAGACTGTTCCGTAAAAACAGTTTGAAGTTTTGTTTTCTTTCTTTACGCTCATAAACTTTGTTTAATATTTGATAACATACGATCGTTCGTACATTATTTTGGAACATCGCAATTATAGACAGTTTTTGTTAAGGCTTATTCCTCAACCAGAATTTGTGTTACACTCCTAGAAATTTCACATACCGATAGAGGAAATGATGTAACATTTTAATCACACTAAATTAATTTCCTATATATAAATTCGAGGAAATCTACGCGTAATCTCATGACCATTCCTTGAAAAAGTTTAAAATTTTGTTTGCTTTGTCTACACTCATAGACTTAATTTAATATTTGTTCGCATATGAACATTCCTACATTATTTTGAACGTCGGAATTAAAGAAAGTTTTTGTTAAGGCTTATTTCTCGAATGGAATTTGTGTTACCTGTAGTTTAAAATCTCACATACCGATGGAGGGAATAATGTACAATTTTAATCACACTAGATTAATATCCTTTCTATAAAATCGAGGAAATGTACGCTAAACCTAAAGACTGTTCCTTAAAAAAAGTTGAGAATTTTGTTTGCTATGTTCACGCAAATGAGGGTTGTTTAATATTTGTTCGACTATAAACATTCGTGCATTATTTCGGAAGATGATAATTAAAGGAAGACAGTTGTTGTTAACGCTTATTCCTCCAATGAAATTTGTGTTACACTGGTAGAAAATTTCACATACCGATAGAGGGGATAATGTACTATTTTAATCACACTAGATTAATTTCCTTTCTATAAAATCGAGGAAATGTACCTTCAACTTAAAGACTGTTCCGTAAAAAAAGTTTAAAAGGTTTGCATACGCTCATTAAGTTTGTTTAATATTTGTTCGCATATAAACATTCACACATTATTTTGGAATATCGGAATTAAAAAAAAAAATTGTTAACCCTAATTTTTGGAATGGACCCTGTGTTACGCTTGTTGAAAATATAACATACCGATAGAGGAAATAAGGTGACATTTTAATCACACTAGATTAATGTTCTTTCTATAAAATCGAAGAAATATACGCTAAACCTGAAGATCGTTTCGTAAAAAAAGTTTAAAGGTTTGTTTCTTTTGTATACGGTCATTAAGTTTGTTTAATATTTGTTCGCATATGAACATTCACACGTTATTTTGGAACATCGGAATAAAAGAAAGTTTTTGTTAACGCTTATTTCTGGAATGGACTTTGTGTTACACTCGTTGAAAATTTAACATACCGAAAGAGGGAATAATGTACTATTTTAATCACACTAGATTAATTTCCTCTCTCTAAAATCGAAGAAATATACGCTAAACCTAAAGAATGTTCCGTAAAGACAGTTTGAAGCTTTGTTTTCTTTCTTTACCCTCATAAACTTTGTTAAATATTTGTTCACATATGATCGATCGTACATTATTTTGGAACATCGCAATTATAGGCAGTTTTTGTTAAAGCTTATTCCTCAACCGGAATTTGTGTTACACTCCTAGAAATTTCACATACCGATAGAGGAAATGATGTACCATTTTAATCACACTAAATTAATATCCTTTCTATAAAATCAAAGAAATCTAAGCTAAAGTTGAAGATTCAAAAAAGTTTAAAATTTTGTTTGCTTTGTATACGCTCATAAACTTTGTTTAATATTTGTTTGCATATGAACAATCACACAATATTTTGCAACATCGGAATCAAAGTAAATTTTTGTTAACGCTTATTTCTCGAATGGAATTTTTTTTACACTCGTTGAAAATTTCACATACCGATAGAGAAAATGATGTAACATTTTAATCACACTAGATTAATTTCCTTTCTATAAATTCGAGGAAATCTACGCGAAATCTGATAACCATTCCTTGAAATAGTTTAAATTTTTATTTGCTTTGTCTACACTTATAAACTTTGTTTAATATTTGTTCGCATATGAACATTCACACATTATTTCGGAACATCGGAATTAAAGGAAGTTTTTGTTAACGCTAATTTCTCGAATAGAATTTGTGTTACCTATAGTTTAAAATTTCATATACAGATAGAGGGAATAATGTACTATTTTAATTACACTAGATTAATTTCCTCTCTATATAATCGAGGAAATGTACGCTAAAATTGAAGACCGATCCGCAAAACTTTTAAACTATTGTTAGCTTTGTTTACTCTCATAAACATTGTTTTGTATCTGTTACAATATAAACATTTGCACATTATTTTAGAACATCGAAATGAAAGAAAGTTTTTTCTAAGACTTTTTCTTCTAACGAAATTTGTGTAACAATCGTAGAAAATTTCACATACCGATAGAGGGATTGATGTACCATTTTACTCACACTAGACTAATTTCCTTTCTATAAAATTGAGGAAGTGTGCTCTAAATCTGAACTGTGAAAATCGTTTCTTAAAAAAAGTTTTAAAGTTTGTTTTACTTTGTATACGCTCATTAAGTTTGTTTAATATTTGTTCGCATATGAACATTCACACATAATTTTGGAATATCGGAATTAAGAAAATTTTTGTTAACGCTAATTTCTGGAATGGACTTTGTTTTACACTTGTTGAAATTATCACATACCGATAGAGGGAATAAGGTGCTATTTTAATCACACTAGATTAATTTCCTTTCTATAAAATCGAGGAAATGTACGCTAAAACTAAAGACTGTTCCGTAAAAATAGTTTCAAATTTGTTTGCTTTCTTTACGCTCATTTCTGAAATGGAATTTGTGTTACACTCGTGGAAAATTTAACATTCCAATAGAGGGAATAATCAATAGGTGTGATGCGCTCTAATGAGCAAAGTGTTTTCCCATTGGCTGTTCATATTGTGTTGTATTAATTCTTCTCTTTGTTGGGATTCGGCTGAAGGTTAGGTATTAGGGTTAGTGTTAGCCATTCAGGAAAGTTCTTGTTCAAAGGTGTGCATTAGCCTTGAATAATATACCATTCAAATCACACTAGATTAATTTCCGTTCTATAAAATCGAGGAAATGTACGCTAAACTTTAAGACTGTTCCTTAAAAAAGTCTATTTTTAGCCTTGTTTACGCTCATAAACTTTGTTTAATATTTGTTCACATATGATCATTTTTACATTATTTTGGAATATCGGTATTAAAGAAAATTTTTGTTAGGGCTTATTCCTCTAACGGAATTTGAGACACATTCCTAAAAAAATTCACATTCCGATAAAGGGAATCATATACCATTTTAATCCCACTAGACTAATTTTCTTTCTATAAAATCGAGGAAATTTACGCTAAACCTAAAGACTGTTCCGTAAATATAGTTTAAAATTTTGTTTGCTTTCTTTACGCTTATTTCTGGAATGGAATTTGTGTTACACTCGTAGAAAATTTGACTTTCCAATAGAGGGAAAAATCAATAGCTGTGATGCGCACTAGTGGGCAAGGTGTTTTCCCATTGGCTGTTCGCATTGTGTTGTATTGATTCTTCCCTTTGTTGGGATTGGGGTGAAGGTTAGGCTTTAGGGTTAGTGTTAGCCAGTCAGGAAAATTCTTGTTCAAAGGTGCGCATTAGCCTGGAATAATATACCATTTAAATCACACTAGATTAACTTCCTTTCTATAAAATCGAAGGAATTGTACGCTAAACCAGAAGACTGTTCCTTAAAACAGTCTATTTTTGCCTTGTTTACGCTCATGAACTTTGCTTAATATTTGTTCTCATATGATCATTTGTACACTATTTTGGAATATCAGAATTAAAGAAAATTTTTGTAAGGGCTTATTCCTCTAACGGAATTTGAGACACATTCCTAAAATTTTTCACATACCGATAGAGGGGGATGATATACCATTTGAATCACACTAGACTAATTTCATTGCAATAAAATCGAGGAAATGTGCCTGAAACCTGAAAACCGTTCCGTTAAAAAGTTTAATATTCTTTTTTTTTTTTTTTTTTTATTTTGTGCTTTGTTTACGCTCATAAACTTTGTTTAGTATTTGTACGAATATGAACGTTCACACTTTACTTCGGAACATCGGAATGAAAGAAAGTCATTGTTGACGCTTATTCTTCGAATGGAATTTGTGTTACACTTGTTTAAAATTTCATATACCGATAGAGGGAATAATGTACTATTTTAATCACACTAGATTAATTTCCTTTCTATAAAATCGAGGAAATGTACGCTTAAGCTGAAGACCAATCCGCAAAACTTTTAAACTATTCTTTGCTTTGTTTACTCTCATAAATTTTGTTTTATGTCTATTCTCATATAAACATTTGCACATTATTTCGGAACATCGGGATGAAAGAAAGTTTTTTCTAAGGCTTATTCTTGTAACGGAATTTGTGTAACACTAAAAATTTGTTTTACTTTGTATACGCTCATTAAGTTTGTTTAATATTTGTTCGCATATGAACATTCACACATTACTTTGGATTATCGGAATTAAGAAAGTTTTTGTTAACGCTAATTTCTGGAATGGACTTTGTGTTACACCTGTTGAAAATATCACATACCGATAGAGGGAATAAGGTGCTATTTTAATCACACTAGATTAATTTCCTTTCTATAAAATGCAGGAAATGTACGATAAACCTAAAGACTGTTCCGTAAAAACAGTTTGAAGTTTTGTTTTCTTTCTTTACGCTCATAAACTTTGTTTAATATTTGATAACATACGATCGTTCGTACATTATTTTGGAACATCGCAATTATAGACAGTTTTTGTTAAGGCTTATTCCTCAACCAGAATTTGTGTTACACTCCTAGAAATTTCACATACCGATAGAGGAAATGATGTAACATTTTAATCACACTAGATTAATTTCCTATATATAAATTCGAGGAAATC
The DNA here is from genome assembly GCA_029531755.1 of Holothuria leucospilota. NCBI lineage: Eukaryota > Metazoa > Echinodermata > Holothuroidea > Aspidochirotida > Holothuriidae > Holothuria > Holothuria leucospilota. The sequence goes on from CM055978.1 coordinate 38,124,965, forward strand.
TACGCGTAATCTCATGACCATTCCTTGAAAAAGTTTAAAATTTTGTTTGCTTTGTCTACACTCATAAACTTTGTTTAATATTTGTTCACATATGAACATTCACACATTATTTTGGAACGTCGGAATTAAAGAAAGTTTTTGTTAAGGCTTATTTCTCGAATGGAATTTGTGTTACCTGTAGTTTAAAATCTCACATACCGATGGAGGGAATAATGTACAATTTTAATCACACTAGATTAATATCCTTTCTATAAAATCGAGGAAATGTACGCTAAACCTAAAGACTGTTCCTTAAAAAAAGTTGAGAATTTTGTTTGCTATGTTCACGCAAATGAGGGTTGTTTAATATTTGTTCGACTATAAACATTCGTGCATTATTTCGGAAGATGATAATTAAAGGAAGACAGTTGTTGTTAACGCTTATTCCTCCAATGAAATTTGTGTTACACTGGTAGAAAATTTCACATACCGATAGAGGGGATAATGTACTATTTTAATCACACTAGATTAATTTCCTTTCTATAAAATCGAGGAAATGTACCTTCAACTTAAAGACTGTTCCGTAAAAAAAGTTTAAAAGGTTTGCATACGCTCATTAAGTTTGTTTAATATTTGTTCGCATATAAACATTCACACATTATTTTGGAATATCGGAATTAAAAAAAAATTGTTAACCCTAATTTTTGGAATGGACCCTGTGTTACGCTTGTTGAAAATATACATACCGATATAGGAAATAAGGTGACATTTTAATCACACTAGATTAATGTTCTTTCTATAAAATCGAAGAAATATACGCTAAACCTGAAGATCGTTTCGTAAAAAAAGTTTAAAGGTTTGTTTCCTTTGTATACGCTCATTAAGTTTGTTTAATATTTGTTTGCATATGAACATTCACACATTACTTTGGGACATCGGAATTAATGAAAGTTTTCGTTAACGCTTATTTCTGGAATGGACTTTGTGTTATACTGGTTGAGAATTTCACATACCGATAGAGGGAATAATGTACTATTTTAATCACACTGGATTAATTTCCTCTGTCTAAATCCGAGAAAATGTACGCTAAACCTAAATAATGTTCCGTAAAGACAGTTTGAAGCTTTGTTTTCTTTCTTTACCCTCATAAACTTTGTTAAATATTTGTTCACATATGATCGTTTGTATATTATTTTGGAACATCGCAATTAAAGAAAGTCTTTCTTAAGGCTTATTCCTCTCACGGAATTTGTGTTACACACCTAGAAAATTTCACATACCGATAGTGGGAATGATGTACCATTTTAATTACACTAAATTAATTTCCTTTCTATAAAATCAAGGAAATGTACGCTGAAATTGAAGATTCAAAAAAAGTTAAAAATTTTGTTTGATTTGTCTACGCTCATAAAATTTTAGTATATGTTTGCATATGATCATTCACACATTATTTGGGAACATCGGAATTAACGGAGATTTTTGTTAACGCTTATTTCTCAAATGGAATTTCGTTTGCACTCGTTGAAATTTCACATACCGATAGTGAAAATGATGTAACATTTTAATCACACTACATTTATTTCCTTTCTATAAATTCAAGGAAATGTACGCTAAATCTGAAGACCATCCCTTGAAAAAGTTGACAATTTTGTTTGCTTTGTCTACACTCATAAACTTAATTTAATATTTGTTTGCATATGAACATTCATACATTATTTCGGAACATCGGAATTAAAGAAAGGTTTTGTTAACGCTTTTTTTCTGGAATGGAATTTGTGTTACCTACAGTTTAAAATTTCATATACAGATAGAGGGAATAATGTACTATTTTAATCACACTAGATTAATTTCCTTTCTATAAAATCGAGAAAATGTACGCTAAACCTGAAGACCGATCGGCAAAACTTTTAAACTATAGTCTGCTTTGTTTACTCTCATAAACGTTGTTTTATATCTGTTCCCAAATAAACATTTGCACATTATTTTAGAACATCGAAATGAAAGAAAGTTTTTTCTAAGACTTTTTCTTCTAACGAAATTTGTGTAACAATCGTAGAAAATTTCACATACCGATAGAGGGATTGATGTACCATTTTACTCACACTAGACTAATTTCCTTTCTATAAAATTGAGGAAGTGTGCTCTAAATCTGAACTGTGAAAATCGTTTCTTAAAAAAAGTTTTAAAGTTTGTTTTACTTTGTATACGCTCATTAAGTTTGTTTAATATTTGTTCGCATATGAACATTCACACATAATTTTGGAATATCGGAATTAAGAAAGTTTTTGTTAACGCTAATTTCTGGAATGGACTTTGTTTTACACTTGTTGAAATTATCACATACCGATAGAGGGAATAAGGTGCTATTTTAATCACACTAGATTAATTTCCTTTCTATAAAATCGAGGAAATGTACGCTAAAACTAAAGACTGTTCCGTAAAAATAGTTTCAAATTTGTTTGCTTTCTTTACGCTCATTTCTGAAATGGAATTTGTGTTACACTCGTGGAAAATTTAACATTCCAATAGAGGGAATAATCAATAGGTGTGATGCGCTCTAATGAGCAAAGTGTTTTCCCATTGGCTGTTCATATTGTGTTGTATTAATTCTTCTCTTTGTTGGGATTCGGCTGAAGGTTAGGTATTAGGGTTAGTGTTAGCCATTCAGGAAAGTTCTTGTTCAAAGGTGTGCATTAGCCTTGAATAATATACCATTCAAATCACACTAGATTAATTTCCGTTCTATAAAATCGAGGAAATGTACGCTAAACCAGAAGACTGTTCCTTAAAAAAGTCTATTTTTTGCCTTGTTTACGCTCATAAACTTTGTTTAATATTTGTTCACATATGATCATTTTTACATTATTTTGGAATATCGGTATTAAAGAAAATTTTTGTTAGGGCTTATTCCTCTAACGGAATTTGAGACACATTCCTAAAAAAAATTCAAATTCCGATAAAGGGAATCATATACCATTTTAATCCCACTAGATTAATTTTCTTTCTATAAAATCGAGGAAATTTACGCTAAACCTAAAGACTGTTCCGTAAATATAGTTTAAAATTTTGTTTGCTTTCTTTACGCTTATTTCTGGAATGGAATTTGTGCTACACTCGTAGAAACTTTAACATACCAATAGAGGGAATAATCAATATGGTTGATGCGCACTAGTGAGCAAAGTTTTCCTATTGGCTGTTCGTATTGTGTTGTATTGATTCTTCTCTTTGTTGAGATTGGGGTTAAGTTTAGGGATTAGGGTTAGTGTTAGCCAGTCAGGAAAATTCTTGTTCAAAGGTGAGCATTAGCCTGGAATAATATACCATTTAAATCACACTAGACTAGATTAATTTCCTTTCTATAAAATCGAAGGAATTGTACGCTAAACCAGAAGACTGTTCCTTAAAACAGTCTATTTTTGCCTTGTTTACGCTCATGAACTTTGCTTAATATTTGTTCTCATATGATCATTTGTACACTATTTTGGAATATCAGAATTAAAGAAAATTTCTGTAAGGGCTTATTCCTCTAACGGAATTTGAGACACATTCCTAAAATTTTTCACATACCGATAGAGGGGGATGATATACCATTTGAATCACACTAGACTAATTTCATTGCAATAAAATCGAGGAAATGTGCCTGAAACCTGAAAACCGTTCCGTTAAAAAGTTTAATATTTTTTTTTTTTTATTTTGTGCTTTGTTTACGCTCATAAACTTTGTTTAGTATTTGTACGAATATGAACGTTCACACTTTACTTCGGAACATCGGAATGAAAGAAAGTCATTGTTGACGCTTATTCCTCGAATGGAATTTGTGTTACACTTGTTTAAAATTTCACATATCGATAGAGGGAATAATGTACTCTTTTAATTACACTAGATTAATTTCCTTTCTATAAAATCGAGGAATGTACGCTAAACCTGAAAACCGATCCGCAAAACCTCTAAACAATTGTTTGGTATGTTTACTCTCATAAACTTTGTTTTATATCTGTTCGCATATAAACATTTGCACATTATTTCAGAACATCGAAATGAAAGAAAGTTTTTTTCTAAGACTTTTTCTTCTAACGAAATTTGTGTAACACTAAAAATTTGTTTTACTTTGTATACGCTCATTAAGTTTGTTTAATATTTGTTCGCATATGAACATTCACACATTACTTTGGATTATCGGAATTAAGAAAGTTTTTGTTAACGCTAATTTCTGGAATGGACTTTGTGTTACACCTGTTGAAAATATCACATACCGATAGAGGGAATAAGGTGCTATTTTAATCACACTAGATTAATTTCCTTTCTATAAAATGCAGGAAATGTACGATAAACCTAAAGACTGTTCCGTAAAAACAGTTTAAAATTTTGTTTGCTTCCTTTACCATAACGCTTATTTCTGGAATGAAATTTGTGTTACACTCGTAGAAAATTTGACATTCCAATAGAGGGAATAATCAATATGTGTGATGTGCACTAGTGGGCAAAGTGTTTTCCCATTGGCTGTGCGCATTAGCCTTGAACAATATACGGTACCATTCAAATCACACTAGATTAAATTCCTTTCTATAAAATCGAGGAAATGTACGCTAAACCTGAAGATTGTTCCTTAAAAAAGTCTATTTTTTGCCTTGTTTACGCTCATAAACTTTGTTTTGTTTAATATTTGTTCACATATGATCATTTTTACATTTTTTTGGAATATCAGAATTAATTAAATTTTAAAGGAAGTTTTTGTTAAGGCTTATTCCTCTAATGGAATTTGAGACACATTCCTAAAAAAATTCACATCCCGATAGAGGGAATCATATACCATTTTAATCACACTAGATTAATTTCCTTTCTATAAAATCGAGGGAAAGTACGCTAAACCTAAAGACTGTTCCGTAAATATAGTTTAAAATTTTGTTTGCTTTGTTTACTCTCATAAACTTTGTTTTATAACTGTTCGCATGTAAACATTTGCACATTATTTCGAAACATCGGAATGAAAGAAAGTTTTTTTGTTAAGGCCTATTCTTGTAACGGAATTTGTGTTACACTCCTAGAAATTTCACATACCGATAGAGGGATTGATGTACTTTTTTACTCACACTAGATTAATTTCCTTTTTATAAAATCGAGGAAATGTACGCTAAATTTGAACATTCACACATTATTTTGGAATATAGGAATTAAAAAAGTTTTTGTTAATGCTAATTTCTGGATTGGACTTTGTGTTACACTCGTTGAAAATTTCACATACCGATAGCAGGAATAGTGTACTATTTTAATCACACAAGATTAATTTACTTTCTATAACATCGAGGAAATGTACCTTAAACCTAAAGACCGTTGCGTAAAAAAGTTTAGAATTTTGTTTGCTTTCTTTACGATCATAAACTTTGTTTAATATTTGTTCACATTTGGTCATTCGTACATTATTTTGGAACATCGGAATTTAAGAAAGTATTTGTTAAGGCTTATTCCTCTGAGAGAATTTGTGTTACACTGGTAGAAAATTTCACATACCGATAGAGGGAATGATGTACCATTTTAATCGCAGTATATAGATTAATTTCCTTCCTATAAAATCGAGGAAATGTATACGCTCATTTTGAATATTCAAAAAAGCTTAAAATTGTGTTTGCTTTGTATACACTCATAAACTTTGTTTCATATTTGTTCGAATATGAACGTTCACACATTATTTCGGAACCTCGGAATTAAAGAAAGTTTTTGTTAACGCTTATATCTCGAATGGAATTTTCGTTACATATAGTTAGTTTTAAATTTCACATACCGATAGACGGAATAATGTACTATTTTTATCTCACTAGATTAACTTCCTTTCTATAAAATCGAGGAAATGTACGCTAAACCTGAAGGGGGGGGGGGGTGTCACTGGCTGACACACTCCATCTCTGTCCACTAATTCCATAGACCGATACTAATAGCTCCCCCTGCATGTCAATGGTATACCCCATCAGTGTTCGGTTAATTTCATTTTCAGTCTCGTGGACCTTCGGTCTCGTGGGATTTTCCCATGCAGTGGGGGTGTTTTTCAGCTCGGGCAGTTGTGGACGGGGAACGTATGTCATGCAGTGTGGGCTATTTTAGGCTCAGTCTAGGGCAGTTGTGGACGGGGTATGTCATGCAGTGGGGGCAATTATCTTCTCGGCCTAGGGCAGGTGTGGATAGGGACGGGGTGTGTCATGAAGTGGGGACGATTTTGGGATCGGCCTAGGACAGTTGTGAGCGAAGGCGGGATGTGTCATGCAGTGAAGGGTCTAGGACCATGTTTTGTTCGGAACTTAATTCAAGAGATTTCTCCAACCTGTTGCTTTCCATTGACTCATCATTTTTCGTACAGAGTGATAAACAATGTCCGAATTCGGCCTAGGGCATTTGTGTACGAGAACGTCATGTATCATGCATTGGGAACAATTTTCGGCTCGGCCTAGGGCAGTTGTTGACACACAAAAAATTAGGAGGATGGTTAAAAGGCTTTTACAGGAATACTAGCTTAAAAGTCGCATACCCATAGCTAATCAACGCTGTAAGACGTGGCGTATAGTACAAATTCGGTGGTGTTTACTCCTTTCGGAGGCTTTGATTTTATAAATTATGTTCCCGAAATGCCATGCTCTTGAACATTTGCATGTGAACTAATATATTTATTTTCTATTGACATACAAAAATTCAAGAGGATGGTTAAAGTGCTTTTACGGGAATAGTAGCTTAAAAATCGCGTATCCGTAGTTAAACAGCGATGTGAGCCGTGCTGTAGGGTTTCTAAAAGGCTTTTACAGGAATATTAGCTTAAAAGTCGTAGACCCACAGCTAATCAGCGCTGTAAGCCGTAGTGTATGGTACAATTTCGTTGAAATTTACTACCCTCTAGTAAAACAGCTAGCTCTGTTAGCTGCGGTATATTGCAATTTCGGTGATATCCTACTCCGTTCGCAGTCTTTAATGATATGAATCATGTTTCCGAAATTCCATGCTCCTTAATATTTGCATGTGAACTAATATATTTATTATCTGGTAGCATGCAAAAAATTAGAATGTTGGTTAAAACACTTTTTCAGGAATACTAGCTTAAAAGTCGCATACCCATAGCTAAAAAGGCTGTAGGATATGGTGTATAGTACGATTTCGGTGATATTTACTCTTTTCGGAATCTTTAATTTTATAAATCATGTCTCCGAAAAGCCATGCTCCTGAAAATTTGCATGTGAACTAATATATTTATTATCTAGTGACATGCAAAAATTCAGGAGGATGGTTAAAATAATGTTACAGGAATACTAGCGTAAAAATCGCATACCCATAGCTAGACAGCACTGTAAGCCGTAGTGTATAGTCCATTTCCATGAAATTACACCTTTTGGAGTCTTTGATTTATAAACCATTTTCCTGAAAATTTGCATGTGAACTAATATATATTCATTATCTAGTGACATGCATAAGTTCAAGAGGATGGTTGAAACACTTTTACAGGAATACTAGTTTAGAAGTCGCATACCCATAGCTAAACAGCGCTGTAAGCCGTGGTGTATAGTACAATTTCGGTGAAATTTACTCCTCTTAGAGGCTTTGATTTCATAAATCATGCTCCCAAAATTCTATGTTCCTGAAAATTTGCTTGTAAACTAATATATTTATTATCTATTGACATGCAAAAATTCAAGAGGATGGTGAAAATAATATTACAGGAATACTAGCTTAAAAGTCGCATACCCATAACTAAACAACGCTGTAAGCCGTGGTGTATAGTACAATTTCGGTGAAATTTACTCCTCTCGGAGGCTTTGATTTTAAAAATCATGTTTCCAAAATCCCATGCTCCTGAAAATTTGCATGTGGTATTTTCAGGAGCAAGCAATACTAGCTTAAATATTGCGTACCCATATTATTTAAACAGCACTGTTAGCCGTGCTGTAGAACAATTTCGGTGATATTTATTCCATTTGCAGTCTTTAACTGTATAAAATCATGTTTCCGACATTCCATGCTCTTAAAAATTTGCACATGAACTAATGTATTTATTATAAGGTAGCACGCAAAAAAATTAGGAGGATTGTTAAAGTGCTTTAACAGGAGTACTAGCATAAAAATTGCGTACCCATTGTGAAACCGCTGTAAGCCGTGATATAGTACAATTTCGCTGAAATTTACTCCGTTCGGAGTCTTTGATTTTATAAATCATGTTCCCGAAATTCCATGCGTCTTAATATTTGCATGTGAAGTAATATATTCATTATCATATAACATGCAAAAATTTAAGAGGATGGTTAAAGTGCTTTTACAGGAATACTAGCTTAAACCTTGCGTACCCACATTTAAATAGCGCTGTGAACCGTGGTGAATAGTACAATTTCGGTGGTATTTACTCCGTACGCAGGCTTTGATTTATAAATCACGTTCACGAAATCCCAGGCTCCTAAATATTTGCATGCGAACTTAAGTACTTATTATCTAGTAGCACGCAGAAAATTAGGAGGATTGTTAAAAGGCTTTTACAGGAATACAAGTTTAAAAGTCGCATACCCATAGCTAAAAAGCGCTGTAACTTGTAAGCCATGATGTATATAGTGCAATTTTGGGGATATTTACTAGTTTCGGAATCTTTGATTTTACAAATCATGTTCCCGAAACGAAATTCTCCTAAAAATTTGCATGTGAACTTATATATTTATTATATAGTAACACGCAAAAATTGAAAAGATTGTTAAAAGGCTTTAACAGGAATAATAGCTTAAAGGTTACGTACCAATAGCTAAACAACAATGTAAGCTGTCAGTGGTGTATAGTACAATTTCGGTGAAATTTCCTCCTTTCGGAGGCATTGATTTTACAAATCATGTTCCCGAAAGGCCATCCTCCTAAAAATTTGCATGTGAACTAATATGTATATTATCTAGTAACATGCAAAAATTCAAGAGGATGGTTGAAGTGCTTTCACGGGAATACTAGCTTAAAAATCGCGTACCCATAGCGAAACAACGCTGTAAGCTGCGTTGTAGTACAATTTGGGTAAAATTTACTCCTTTCTGAGTTTTTGATTTTATAAATGATGTTCCCGAAATGCCATCCTCCTAAAAATTTGCATGTGGACTAATATACTTACTACTTGGGCTATTATCTAGTGATATGCAAAAATTCAAGAGGATGGTTGAAGTGCTTTTACGGAAATACTAGCTTAAAAATTGCGTACTTATATAGTTTAACATCGCTGTATGAGCCGTGTTATAGTACAATTTCGGTAAAATTTACTCCGTTCGCCGTCTTTGACTTAGTAAAATCATGTTACCGAAGTTTTATGCTCTTAAAAATTTGCATTTGAACTAATAAACTTGTTTTCTAGTAGCATGCAAAAATCCATAAGGATTCATGAGACATTTTGACAGGAAGACTGGTTTGAAATTGAATACCTCTAGTAAAACAGCTCTGTTAGCCATGGTATATTGCAATTTCGGTGATATTTACTCCTTTGGAAATCTTTGATTTTATAAATCATGTTCCCGAAATGCCATCCTCCTAAAAATTTGCATGTAAACTAAAAGATTTATAATCTAGTGACATGCAAAAATTCAAGAGGATAGTTGAAGTGCTTTTACGGGAAAACTAGCTTAAAAATCGCGCACCCATAGTAAAACAGCGATATAAGCTGCGTTGTAGTACAATTTCGATGAAATTTACTTCTTTCTGAGGTTTTGATTTTACACATGATGTTCCCGAAATGCCATCCTCCTAAAATTTGCATGTAAACTTATATATTTAGCCTATTATCTAGTGATATGCAAAAATTCAAGAGGATGGTTGAAGTGCTTTTTGCGGAGATACTAGCTTAAAAAGCGCGTACCTATAATTTAACATCGCTGTATAAGCCGTGTAATACTACAATTTCGGTGAAATTTACTCCGTTTGCAGTCTTTGACTTAATAAAATCATGTTTCCGACATTCCATGCTCTTAAAAATTTGCATGTGAACTAATATACTTGTTTTCTAGTAGCATGCAAAAATCCATAAGGATTCATGAGACATTTTGACAGGAAGACTGGTTTGAAAATTGAATACCTCTGGTAAAACAGCTCTGTTAGCCGCGGTGTAATGCAATTTCAGGGATATTTACTCCGTTCGCCGGCTTTGATTGTATAAATCATGTTCCCGAACTCCCATGCTCCTAAATGTTTGCATGTGAACTAATATATTTACTATCTAGACGCACACAAAAATTTAGGAGGATGATTAAAAAGGCTTTTACAGGAATACTAGCTTAAAATTCGCATACTCATAACTAAACAACGATGTAAGCCGTGGTGAATAGTACAATTTCGGTGGTATTTACTCCTTTGGAAATCTTTGATTTTATAAATGATGTTCCCGAAATGCCATCCTCCTCATATTTTTGTTTACGCTCATATTTTTTGTTTAATATTTGTTCACATAGGCCTATGAACATTCAAACATTTCGGAATATCGGAATGAAAGAAAGTTTCTGTTAACGCTTATTTCTGGAATAGACTTTGTGTCACACTATTTGAAAATTTCACATACCGATACAGGGAATAATGTAACAATTTGGTCACACTTGGTTAATTTCCTTTTTGTAAAATGGAAGAAATGTACGCTTAACCTGAAGATTGTTCATTGAAAAGTTTAGTTTTTATTTAACTTATATTTACGCTCATAGACTTTGTTTAAAAATTTTTTTCTTATATGAACATTAGCACATTATGCCACAACATCGTAATTAAAGGAAGTTTTTTTAAGGCTTATTCTTCTAACGGAATTTTTGTTACACTCGTAGATAGTTTTATATATCCATACAGGAAACGATGTACCATTTTAATCACACTGGATTAATTTCCTTTCTATAAAATCGAGGAAACGTACGCCAAAGCTGAAGATCGTTTTGTAAAAAAAAATTTAATTTTCCTTTTTCTTTTGCTTTGTTTACGATCATAAACTTAGTTTAATATTTGTTCACATATGATCATTCATACATTAATTTGGAACATCGCAATTAAAGAAAGTTTTTGTTAAGGCTTATTCCTCTAACGGAATTTGTGTCACATTCCTAAAAAATTTCACATACCGATAGAGGGAATGATGTACCATTTTAGTCACACTAAATTAATTTCCTTTCTATAAAATCAAAGAAATCTAAGCTAAAATTGAAGGTTCAAAAAATTTTAAAATTTTGTTTGCTTTGTATACGCTCAAAAAATTTGTTTAATATTTGTTTGCATATGAACATTTACACATTATTTTGGAACATCGGAATTAAAGGAAGTTGTTGTTAATGTTTATTCCTCGGATGGAATTTGTGTTACACTCTTAGAAAATTTCATATACCGGTAGAGAGAATGATGTACCATTTCAATCACACTAAATTTATTTCCTTTCAATAAAAGTGAGGAAATCTATGCTAAACCTGAAGTCCGTTCCAAGGCCATACTTCCTCGATTTTATAGTGCCAAGGCCAACGGAGTATAACGGTGTGTATCCAGTGTAACCTCGATTGGTATTCACTGACTTTTTAGTGCAACATTGGTTAATCAACATAGCAGCATAACTATAAACGATAAAGTTTTATTCCGTTACTGAAGGTCTTTTTAAGTGCTTTCCGAGTGTTCTATTAGGAAACGTTTGTTCAGAGATTAACCTCGGTTTTATGGCACAAACAATTAAACAACTGTGTATGATGTGTGTATAAACAGTTCCTCGTTTTGTATGTGCAAATCTCATAACAAATTAAAGGTCACACCGTCAAGACCACATAACGTTTAATTAACAGTGTCACACCTCTGTTACTATACAGTAGCTCGAGCGTTCCTGATGCGTGATTGGCGTTACCTCGTTTGCAGTGTTCAGTACTCATTACCTCGTTTCCACCAAGCACAAGTATGAGTGGGTGTGTGTGTGTGTGTGTGTTTGTGCATGTATGTATGTATGTATGAATGTTTGTATGTATGTATGTGTGGGTGCACTCACAGTTTATGTATGTATGCCCCACAATTACTCCAACTTTTCATAATCCTGGTGGAGCTACTGGTTGGAAACTTAGGGCCCTTGTAATTGATTTTTTAAGAGTGGCCCTTTTGCTATACATACCATAACAGTCACCAGCTGGCCTATGAGGAGGAATGCTCAAAAAACATGCACAAAAGACCATTTCAGTAAACATGAACGACAATAGACTGAACATGTCACGGAATTCTGCAAGATTTTCACGGAATGTTACGATATTATTAATTTCCTTAAAGTTGTGGGTTCGCTTTAATTATTCCCCAAGTCTCAAAAATTTGTTGACAACCGTCACATAAATCTGCATTGCAAGAGAAAAAGTGAAGAACGTCTAGCTTGGTACGTTATGGTAATATCCAACTAACCTGCAAAAAGCTTCTTCAATGTATTTCGTAAAAACGACTGAGACACACTACTACTGAAAACGTTATTTGAGTTTCTTCGAACTTCTTAAAATAGAATGCATACTGTGGTACTGCATTTTATCTAGTATTAAGGTGAAGCGTAAACGGCTTTTCTGTTTCTAATAAGTAAAAATACACCTTTTGACACAACGTTTAAAATAACGATGTTGCTTTCAACGGCGGCAATTTGTTGTTAGTATGGGGAGGGGGACATGACCCCATTTTTCAAATAACCTACTGTGTGAAAAATCAAAGTCAATGGGCGATTTCTCAAATATTAGTGGACATGCTCCCTGTCCCCCGAGATCGCCGGCCATGGTTGCTTTGAATCAGTATGATACTGAGATATTAAAAAAATTGTCCACCAAGAACGTAAGATGGATTCAACAAGTTTACATATTATAAACATGAAAAAATGGTTTGAACTATATACTTATGTATCTTATAAACTGCAATGACCACTCGTTCGCACAACTTGAATTTTTAAGGGGTATACCATTTACCGTGACACATTTTTCTTCATTACTTGCTCTCTATAGCGTTATACTTGTATTATTGAACTAGCTGTATTGGACATCTCTGCTATTAGTTAGACATTAATTTCATAAAATAATCATTTTAAAAGGTTGGTGAAATGGTAGCTAACTCTGAGAAACGAGAAAAAGTGGTGGCATGTGGAATGTCATGCCGACTACCTGAATCTGATAATGTGGAGGAGTTTTGGGATCAACTAATCAGAGAAGTTAACCTTGTAACAGATGATAAAAGAAGATGGGACCCAGGTAAGTTATCAAGAACGGTTCCACATACCAGCTTTCTTGCATCTTGTAAAAAGGACAAATATACACTAATCGTAAAATTAAACGATACCCTAAGTTGAGATTTGATTAAGATTATACTTACCTATCATAAGAACAAGGGCTTATATTAAGAAATGTACACCTGCCATCTTCAATTTTCAAAGAAAGTAACATTTCCTATCATTGCTTTCGAAAAGAGGGTAGGGCTTATCTAATATTGGTTAGTAAGGGTGGGCATATAAGCCCTGTTCCTGTGATAGGTAAGTAGAATCTTAATGAAATCTCAATTTAAGGTCTCGTTTAACTTTACGATATTCCACTTCCTATCACACTCACGCAATACTTATATGAAGACTTCAAAGCAACGTTCATGAGCAACAAAACATCTCTTTTATATTTCATTTTCATTAATGGAAAATTAATTTTCCAACGGATTGGTTTATTTTTCAGTATCTTTCTTATCTCAATTCAACCGTTTTTTTTTTTACTCCATTAGCTTTCCTTATTTTCATCTTTTGATCAACTTTCTTCCCCTTATTTCTGTGTTTCATTATACATTTTCTCCTCTAACTCAATATAAAAACTTTAATTTCTTACTTTCTTTTCTTTCTTTAAAATTGCCTTAAACTAAACATTGGAGAGCTTCTGCTTTCTGGTGCATAACCAAAAGGTCACGTTTTACTCATAAAAGTCGGTGAAAAGGAACTTTGAGTTTGTTCTATTGGGTTTTTTGATTTCTTGCCGTAGGCAGGCAAGGAATCTATGCGATGGTGATGTCGTGTATGTGTGTGTGTATGTATGCGTGTGGGTGTACGTTTCGCCGAGCTTATAAACACGATATCTCAAGATAGCAATGACCGACATTTTTCATATTTGGTACACAGATTTTTCATGGTAAGAGGAAGAAACCTATTGTTTTTGGTGGAGCATTAGGGAATTTGTTCCCTTGAAGGAAGGACAAAATTGCCTGCATCTACTTCAAGGATTATATTCTCCGGGTGTCACATTTTTGCGGTTAACTCACTTGCAGTGGATATCTTGAAGCACTATGAATTAATTTGCGCAGTTATACAAAATTATTCGCTGGAACTGAACTTCATGGATAAATTGACGTTAAAACAAATTTTAAAACAGAAAAATCGGTCCAGAATTGGTGGAATTGTCGATACTTTTTAGCATGAAAACTGCTACAGAACGATGGTCAGTCCTGGCTCTCATGCTTGGTAAATATTTGCTCAGACTAGGCAAACACTCGCTTGTAGTCAAATGACGTCAAAAAAATCGGCCATCTCGTGCCGTGGTTGGCCAGTTCGTTGCTCCGGTCTTCAAGGGGAGGGATTTTCTCATGGGCCAAAGGTCATTTGAAGTCACCAGAGGTCAAATACCGAAAACTTTGTAAACACGGTATCTCAAGTTAGCAATAGCCGACACTTTCATATTTGGTATACAAATTTGTCATGTCAAGGGAAAGACTCACATTGTTTTTGGTGGCGGTCAAAGGTCATTTGAGGTCACCATAGGTCAAAAGCCGAAAACTTTGTAAACACGATATCTCAAGTTAGCAATAGCCGACACTTTTCATATTTGGTATACAGATTTGTCATGTCAAGAGAAAGAAATGTATTGTTTTTGGTAGAGTTCAGAGGTCATCTGAGATCACCAGAGGTTAAACTGCGAAAACCTCGTAAGCGGCTTGTAAACACGACATCTCAAGTTAGCAATGACCGACACTTTTCATATTAGGTATACAAATTTGTCACGCCAAGAGGAAGAAACCCATTGTTTTTGGTAGAGGCCAAAGGTCGTCTGAGGTCACCGGATGTTAAACTGCAAAAACCTTGTAAACGGCTTGTAAACACGATATCTCAAGATAGCAATGACTGACACTTTTCATATTTGGTATATAGATTCATTATGTTGAGAGGAAGAACCCTATTATTTTTGTGAAGGTCAAAGGCCATTTGAGGTCACCGGAGGTAAACGGCCGAAAAGCTCGTAATCACGATATCTCAAGGTAGGAATGACCGACACTTTTCATATTTGGTATATAGATATTTCATATTGAGAGAAAGAACCCTATTGTTTTTGCTGGAGGTCAAATGTCTTTTGAGGTCACCAGGGGTCAAAGACCGAAAACCTTGAAATTGTGATATGTCAAGACAGGAATGGCCGATATAGATTTGTCATGGTGAGAGGAAGAACGCTATTTTTTGGTAGAGGTCAAAGGTCATCTGAGGTCACCTGAGGTTAAACTGCGGAAGCCTTGTAAAATGGCTTGTAATCACGATATCTCAAGATAGCAATGACAGTCCCTTTTCATATTTGGTATATGGATTTTTCATGTTGAGAGGCAGAACATTATTGTTTTTGGTAAAAGTCAAAGGTTATTTGACGTCACTGGAGCTAAAAGACCGAAAAGCTTGTAATCACAATATCTCTAGATAGGAATCAAGGACACTTTTCATATTTGGTATATAGATTTATGATGTAAGGAAGAACACTATTGTTTTTGGTGGAGGTCAAAGGTCATCTGGGGTTACCAAAGTCAAAAAGCAAACTTTTCCAAGAATTCCCAAGATTGTCATCTGGAGTCACCAGGGGTCAAAAAGCAACGTTTATTAAGAATTTGAAAGATTGTTATATGGGGTATCCAGAGGTCAAAAAGCAAAATTTGCCAAGAATTTCCAAGATCGTCATATGGGGTCACCAGAAGTCAAAAAGCGAAATATCCCAAGTATTCCCAAGATCATCATTTGGGGTCACAAGAGATCAAAAAGCAAATTTCCCAAGAATTTCCAAGATCGTTTTCCGGGGTCACCAGATGTCAAAAAGCAAAGTTTTCAAAGAATTCCCAAGATTAACATCTGGGGTTATCAAAGGAAAATTTTCCAAGAATTCCTCAAGATTGTTATATGGGGTCACCAGAGGTTAAATAGCAAAATTTTTCCAAGAATTCCCAAGATAGTCATCTGGGTCACCAAAGGACAAAAAGCAAAATATCCCAAGTATTCCCAAGGTCGTCATCTGGGGTCACCAGAGGTCAAAAAGCAACATCTCCCAAGAATTTTCAAGATCAAAGATCCATTGGAGTTGAACCCCTTTCAAGACACTTCCGTTTTTCTTTTTTGTTATATTTGGTGGGTTTAAAGGTCATGTGAGGTCAGCAGAGGTCAAACTGTTTAAACATAAAATGATGGAGTTAAGAAAGATAAATTTGAGGGATAAACCACAGTGCAACAAAGCATCCCCTTACGGCAAGGAATCGCTAAGCCTTTGGGCTTTCTGGTTTTATTAAAGTTTGCAAACGTTCTCTCTGACTTCCAACCAACTCTTTTTAATATATTTACAATTGGTAAGTTTTTACTACATGTTGCTGATGAAGCTCTGGCTCTTACACTATGGGCTGTGTATTCATCGATGTTCATCCCTGAATTTAACATGACCTCCTTGATCCACCGAGCCAACGTTTGCTGTGTAACAGGTTTGCAAGGCGCTTGGTAACTAATGGATAATCAGGTACTGGTGCCTCTCATTGGCGCTGTGACTTTCAAGTAGCGTTCTAGAAGCTAATTAACATCTAATTTATCATTAGATGGGAACGAGTCCATCGATATCTCCGGTGACACTATTCCAGGTCGAGATTTCTTTAGGTTATTTGTTAGGGTGAAAACAGTTTTATTGGTCTTCTTATATATGTTGCTTATGCCCAAACTTTCTATGGTTTGCAAACGTGTGCTGATATAAGAGCAACTAACATAACGAACTTGAGTAATAATGGTTTGAAAGACAAAGTTGATGTGGTTTGCGTAAATTGTCAAAAACATTATAAACGTCCCAGATTTGCTTGTATCTTACAGCTGGTGGTCGGAGTTCGTAAACTCCTTTTAAGAACCTTGTTACAAGCGGATGCGAGCCAAGTGTGGGTTTCTCCCGCCATGTAACCAATGCTGATAGAGCACACCTTGTGGTGTAAATAGAGTTTTAACCCAGGTCTTTCTTACATAATGCTGTTAAGAACTCAAGAACATCCACTATAGAGGGAGAATATGGATCCATCTGTTTTCTGCTTGCAAAGTTGAACCAGTTATTTTGATGACTGACGTATTGCTTTGCTTTTGAGTTCTGAGTTGAGATACGCCAGTAAGCCAGTAAAATAAAGGTAGTTTAATTTGAAAATCCAGTATTTCTGAGTTGTTTCCGAATATGAGACATGCCCTTAACTTGAGGGACTCGTGAAGTGGATGTGGATCCTTTTTCATTGTTGAGTCAGAGTGTGTTTCCCCTTTGGCAGTGCTCTTGGCATATCTATGATCAAGTACGTGAGAAGAGAGTACCACGGTTGACTTTGCCAGCATCTGATCCCCATTGATTTGTCTCTTTTTACCTTCTGAAGTACAATGACAATCAATCTGAATGGGGAAAGGCATAGAAAAATTAATTATGCCAATTTATTGAAAATGCATTCACAAACATGGCATCTGGGTGAGGCCTCCATAAGACATATGTTGTAATGTGCTTGTTAAGGTGGGAAGCAAACAGATCAATGTCAGGTTTGCCCCACAAAAAAGATATGGATACGAAAATTTCTTATTCAACATGCATTCGGTGTTTTTCTTACCTGATCTAGATAACATATCGGAAGTAGTATTTTCTCTGCCTGGAATGTGATAACATGAAAGTCAAATATTCCTTTCAGAGGCCCAGATCCAGATGCCTTTTGTGATACTGTTACATTGCACAGAATAAGTTCCACTCATCGAATTTGTATACGATACAGCGTTGGAATTATCAGACAGTGTCTTGATATGCTCATTTTTTTGTCTAAGGACAAAAGGATTTCACTGCATGATATACTGCTAATAACTCTAGGGCATTGACACGCTTTAAAAACCCTAGATCCTTTGGTTTTTAGGGAAATGTAAGGGCAAACAGCACATCCTGCTTGTGAAGCATCCGTTTTAATAGAAAATTTAGGAGTTTTTTGTAAAATATCATTTTGTATCTCTGGTAGGTTTTCTTCCCACCACCCTATTTCGATAATAGCTTTGTTAACCAAGTTAACAAGAGCCTCGAGATGCCTTTGTTTACTTTTAAACAAGCTATTTTATTCACTTTTAGTCCCCTATAATGAAGGGGGCCATATCTAACCCGCGGTAAGAGGGAAACTATTGATCCTATAATGCTTGCGAAATGTCTTATGGTTTTCCTTGATTTTGCTTTAAGCTTACTTATAGGCCCAATTTTTTTAATCCTTTCCTTTTTCGGGCGGATAAGTATCTTTTCGGATTCAAGGCTAACGCCTAGAAAAGTCAACATATTATGTGGTTCAAACACTAATTTTTCTGGATAACAAGCCTACGTATATGGAAAACAAAATTAGCTCGTTTAACAGCCTCTACACATTTCTCTTTCGTCTTTGCTTGGATGTAAACATCATCTATATAGCTCAACGCAGTAAAACCTGTTTGCCTTAATTCTAATAAAACTGGTTTCAATAGCTTTGTAAACACACGCGGCGCTGAGGCCAAACCCTTTGCAGACAAGTAGGCTATATTGACAAAGTTCTTGCATGAAATAAAACCTCAGATATTTTCTGCTTGAAACACTTATACTTACTGAGTAGTATACATCTTTTAAATCTATCGATGCCATGAAACAGCCCAGTTCTGCGAGGGTAAGGGCCAATTGTGACGTGTCCATTTTGAAATGATGGTACTGGACACTGATTAACGTACTTTAAGTTTGATATTATGCAAAAAAAAAAAAACTGTCAGGTATTGGCCTATAGAAAATTGGTGAAATGAATTCACCAGCTTTATGGGAAACTTTTTCAATTAGCCCTTTTTGTAAAAACTTTTCAATTTCACTTTTAAAAATATTATTTTCTGCTGATGGTTGTTTTCTTTCATTTACTCCTGAACTTAAAAGTCTGTAATCCAGTGTTTTTTTTTTTTTTTTTCAAATTCGATGTCATAACCACAAGCAAATCTATAAACCATCTCGTCAGAGGTAACTTCCTTCCACTGCAGGACGAAGCTTTTCAATCTACTGCAGTAAACAGCTACTTGGTTTTTTCAAGATTGACAAATCAAGAACTGAACTAACCTCACCTGTTTTTATTTTTTTGGTTCTGGTTCCGGGTGTGGTTATGGCTGTACTTTGACTTCTGCTTGAAAGACGGCTTGCTGCCTTGACGTAAAAAATGGGTAAACGGCGTGTAGAGGTTGGTATATATTCTGTCTCTACCTCTGCCTCTGGTTCTGCCAGCACCTCTGAATGCAGAACCTCTACTTTCCATAGGATAGGGAACTAAACGTTTACTCATTTTATTTCCCTCCGTAACATCCCTTACTTGTTTCCCTATGTCATCTCCAAAAAGGGTTGGGAGAAGAGAGCTGACTTAGAGCACAAACTGGTGTACTCTTGGTTCAGATGGGGTCGAATAAAATCACGGCGAAAATGGTTAAAATCGATTTTTGCCGTACCAAGAGGAACTATAACGTCCGTGAGACTTTGAGTGCATTTTCCTTATGCAGCCCAGATTTGTTTGACAGAATTTCATTCAGTAAAACGGCGGCGAACACAGTCATGGCTTTGATATTTGACGCCTGAATTTTTTTGTAAGTTTGCAATTTCGTTTTAAAATTCAGCTAATCCTGTATGAGTTTATTGACTTGCATAGTTAGAAGAAAGTCAATATTACTAGGGCGTTCATAGTTTTCGAAACATTCCTTATGTTTTTTCCTTAGGTAGTTTTTGTGAGCAAATTGATTTTGCCATGTCTGCAAGCTTTTTTTTGATCTGGATAGCCTTGCCTTTGCCCTAATTCTAAGTTTGAGGCAAGAACACTAAAATTGTTTTGCTCCTCGGTGAAACTTTCCCCTTTGGGGGTACTTGTTTCCTCTTGTGTGTCGGTTAGCATGTTTACGGGATAATTCAGAAGGTTTTCGATTTGTTCATCAAAGTCCACCTCTTCACCTTCAGCATTTTTAGAAGGTGGAGTTTCTACTTCACAAGCATTCCCCCACTCAGGCAATTGGGAATAATCAACCTGTTTGTCGACTTTTTGGGAGAGCGTTTGAATTTGAGCTTTCCTTTGCTCCAAAATCTGTTTTAAATCAAGGTCTAAATTATGCGCCTCTGAGGTGCCCTCGCCCGGAAGAGAGGGAGGATAGGTTGAACTTTGCTCCATACTAAACCGATTTGCGGATGTTACGGGAAAACAGCAAAAAGTTAAAATGAACTCGGATAGAAACGGGTCAGGTATTTCCCAAATGCAAGTGAAACTATAAATTAAGACTGTTTGACTTTAAAACTCGCTTTCATATTTAGTATACCAGTGAGTAGTATAAAACTTTAAAACTCACTTTTTTTCCTTTTCCTCTTGTGAATAAGTGAGCAGAATTAACCTTCAAGACTCACTTATAGAAAACCTAATATGTTTGTACATTTTTGTAGTGAAAAAATTACTCAATGTGTATCTCCCTTATTTAAGGAGAAAGATATAACTCTCCAGATTTTACACCCTACTAAAGCTGAGCAACATAAGTTTTAGGACTCGCTTTAAACTAACTAAAGGATTAAACCCTTAAGATCAAACCAAACACGCTTGATACGAGAAAGTAATATAGGCCTAACTGTGTTGTGTAGAATAACAACCTACAAAAGCAAATTAAGTCAATCACCTAGACGAAACTAGGATGATAAAAAACCAAGCTGAAGAGGTTCTTTCGACGCGGCGGAGATGCTCCAAGCTCAACCGCCTGATGCTTACTAGAATATAAATGAGAACATAAAACCAAAAAAAAAAAAACCTCTACAGAGACGTCAACGGAAAAAAAGTTTAATATTCTACTCTGAATGTATTGAAGCAAAGCGTTATGCATTACAGGATTTCAAAGAAACTCAGGAGTAATACAACACAAAGAAAGAGAATAGTCGTCTGACCACGGTCATTCTCTTTCCTGGCAAAAGTACAACTGAAGCTGGCAGGTGTACATTTCTTCATATAAATACTTTGTGAGTGTGATGGGAAGTATAATTATCATCCATTTCCACATTTACTGTTATTTACTGGATGTTGGACAGCAATTTCGATGTAGAAAAAGGCGTTTCAAAAATAATTTGTGGCTTGTTACAACGATAAAATGTTAAATGATTACCACTATGTTAAGGTTTATGATAAGCTTTTAACATGCAAAACGCTACACGTGATCCCTTTCGTTCCCTTTAATAAAGTTCAATCCATCTTCAAGGTCTGGTGACATGAAAATTACATGAGTGGCTATTTGATGTGAAAAGCATTAAAAATCGACAAAAGAGGCCCAGTTTTCATCAATATCCATCAAATATTGACCCTTTTACAGGAAAATAATATTTCACACTTGTATCATGAATAAACATGAGCTAAATATGCAAATGTGTGATATCGAAAGATGGACAAACTAAATATGGTTAATGTTAGCCTTAGTTTTTCAACCATTTTACAAGGACCCTTGTAGCATTGCTATCTCCTGAGGGATTTATAATGGAAGTTAAAATTGTTGCCTTGAAAAATATTGATATCACTCACCAATTGCAACCTATCTGATCGGTAATTAATTTATATAAGGTTAACAAAAAAATCTTAACACTGTGCAACATTCCGCATCACTATTTTTGCATAAGCAATGGGTAACTGCAAAAACCATCAACCTTACCTTTGAAGGGGTATATCTTGAGAACGGTTAAAGATATTAAGATAATTCCGACGGATCTTTCATTGGGGGATTTTATTCTTTAACTGCCACATGAGAACAGCTCTTTTTGGTGGCATGTCACCATAACGTTTAGTTAAACGTATATTTACTGTCTTGACTTCTGAGGCAATTCATATTACAATTCTTCTTCCTCAGTATTCTTCGGGCTGCCTAAAGGGAGTGGAAAGTTGAAGGACATTTCAAAATTTGACGCAGCTTTTTTTGGCATCCTTCCGAAGCAAGCTAATAAAATGGATCCTCAACTTCGCGTTCTTATGGAGGTTGCTTACGAGGCTATTGTTGACGCAGGTCAGTTTCAATTTCGAGCAACTACGTTGCCTCTGCCCTAAATTTAGATTAATGAAATCGAGAATTGTTACAAGTGAACTGTTACAAAGTCCAAAAAATCACCAATGTTCCAAGATATGGTACATACACAGTGTACCTAGAGTCAATAGGCTTACATAGTTGACTGTTATTAGATACTGAGTCCTTTTAACTACCGAATAGCAAAGTCTATCTATCGTGCGCATGCTTGTTACAGTCTTTCACCACAACGGTTTATCCTTTCCTTGTACCATATTAAAATTTTGTTTAGGTGAAATACCACTAAGTATACATAATTATTATTCTTCCCAAACGAGATGACAAAAATAGTGACTAAATATACCCCAGACAGGAAATCTGAGTGATTGTTTTTCATTAAACAGCTATATTACGTCTACTTACGTAATTTTTCACGTTGCATAGTTTTTGCAGTCTCGTAGTTATCTCATTTGTCTTAGAGTGGCAGAAAATGGAACTAACAATTACATTGACTATTGCATTGTTTATTTTACTCCTGAAAGAATTACGGGTATGTTATTCCGTTATGAATAGACCGATTGCTTAACTCTTAACGAAACAGTGGGCTGTTCTGATAATACTCCGTGTTATCGGAAAACAAAGTCAATTGACGAGATATCGTAAATTATTAATTCAGTTTATCAAAGTTTTAAGGCCTATAGGAATTGTTAGGCGGCGTTTGCACAGACAGTAGACCCTATTTTCCCGACTGTCGGTAAGTTAGCAGTGTAATTGCGTCAATTTTGCCGATCATCGGACAAACAAGTAACTCTTGATTCCTGTTTGCCCGATCATCAAGGGTCACGATCATAGTGTAAATAAGATAGCTGTGAGGGAGTTTGAATTGTCCCGATTGCATGGGGAAATACGAGATCCAAGATATTATCGTTATTGTCGTACTCCTGGGATCTAACAATTTTTATTCCATGTTGAACTCCCGATTTTCATTACTTTCTCCGCTCTCACAGAAAAAAGACACCTAGGTGCATTGCACGTTCATCATTTCAGGTGTAATGACATTTGGGGTAAATAAGATGTTGCTAGGGCTTCTTTTCCAAAAGGCAAAAGGAATCGTAGCGTTCCGGGTATGAAGAACGTATGTTGTTTAATTTTGTTGTCCATTTAATTACAAATTTAACAATATTTCAGTTTTAAATGAAAATAATTTTTACGATTGTCTGCAAAATAAAACCGAGAGAATTTTACATTCTTTGTAAGGGATCAATTATGGAACAAATGAAGCTTGGAGGACAACTCCTTTTATCTCAGTAACTAATTATCAGCACACCCTGCCACCTCAAAGTAATATTTTGGAGGGCCCTTATATTGTGGCACTGTTAATTCCATTGATTGCACTTAACGTCACGGAAGATATGCATCATTTAGAAAACTTCGAAGTCGGGGTCAACACATTAGTCTAATGAGGTGCAACCATTGGAATTCGTCCCGTACGAACATTGTTTCTTACAGCTTAAGCTACCTAAATACTTAAGTTTAAATCATTTATCTGTAACTGGTACCAATCATAGTTTTGAACGTATGAAAATTTTCTTCACAACAAATGCAATATTTCCAGATCTGGCAATTATCTAGTGAGAATGTTGCGCGTTCTAGTTTCAAGCTCAATCAGCTGTTACTTTGTTGTTCATTCTTCCCTTAGGAGCATTTCATGGGTACTACTTGCGGATCTAGAATTATTTCCAGCAGGAAGTCAGGTTGTAACTCGCATCTAAAAAGTTTTAGTTTTGAGAATTTAGATAATTGTTGGCACAGGTCAGCAGCGTATGGACATTTGGCTCCCGGGACCTTCCGGTGTCACCCAACCCGCGGATGATTTCTTGGAAAAAGGTTAAGGGAAGTTGCTGCCCCCCTAAATAAGTTTTCTTCATTTTAGGTTACTCAGATGCAAAATGATGCTATCCTTCAAAAATTTTGAACTAAAAACTTTTCAAAATTTAGCAAACCTTTTCGTTTTAAGGTGGGGCTGATTCAAAAGAGAGGAGTGGCAAGCCATGTTCTTTAATGAGAAATGTTTGTTAATGCATTCGTCTAAGATGTAAAATAATGATGTCTTTGTCAAAATTTTGTTCTCATTAAAATTGAACTAGTACCGATACAAACGTACCGGTGCAGCACCGGCATAAATTTATACGTGCTGTTGCCGAGTGGATAAAGGCGGTGATATTTGAAGCAATAAAGGTTGGCAACAGGGAAGTTAGGTGTTGTATCCCCGGCCTGATCAAAGTAAGGTAGGTGTTTGATCCAAGAGCAATCGACGGTTTTCCCAGCTGAACTTGCTTTCAAAACAAGTCATTTTTTCTTTCTTTTTTTTTTGCAATACTTTAAAAAAGAAACCAAATATGATCTCAATTGTTGAGTTGGCTAGCCACCCGAGTTGTAATTCATGAGCCATATTCTTTAGAAAATGGGCTTACCTTGTGACCTAAGGAGACTGAATAAAGCATATTAATAATTCCAAATGGCCAGATGCGCACTAAACATACCGCAAATCACAATTTGACTACTCTCTTATGCTAGACTAACTCGGAACAAACGTTGAGCGATGTGATATCGCAGAGAGTAGGTTCGAGAAGATGGTTGATAGAAGGGGTGCACAAGCAGGTTTCCCAAAAATCATTCAACTCAAACTTTCCTATAGGAAGTAATAATAAGACAGGCTTTTTCAAGTAGGCGGGCCAACTATAGTGATGTTGTTTTTCAATGTGTTAAAGATTCTTTTCTTAATTTTCCCTCGTCTTCGTTACTTTTCTATACTTTTGAAATATGTTTAGAGTAGGGCTCTAAAACCCCTGGAGCCGCCCCTGGATATAATCGTGATATTGTACCGGCTGATAAGCAGCAGATAAACTATGAGAATTAAGTGACCATGCATTGTTGTTATATGTACCCGTGTCTAAAAGCCTAATGTGGTGACTGAATGCTTCAAAGAAGTGCACTATATTGTGCTGATTTTCCTCTTACTTTTTCCAAATATTAACAAACGTACGTATAGCAACTTTTTAACCATCACACCATAAATTGTGCATGCAATATTATTTTGCTCAAGACGTTCAATATATATATATATATATATATATTATATATATATATATATATATATATATATATATATATATATATATATATTATATATATATATATATATATATATATATATATATATATATATATATATATATATATATATATATATATATATATATATATATATATATATATATATATATATATATATATATATATATATATATATATATATATATCTTCAAAAGTTATAATCAACCCAGTTTATCAAGCCCGTCATTTTTTAGCTGTTATAACAACATGTTCTCTTGCGTCACTTCTCTCGCAAATTATCTACAAGTATTATCCGCATGTTATAAAGGAAGCCCCACATGGGGTAGACATTACAGCAACGTTCTGCGCTTAGTCGTAGTTGGATGCAGTAAGATTTTTTGACAAAAACACATTTTGATTAACTTCAAAGTATCAACCATGTTTTTCAGGATATAATCCCCAAGAGTTAAAGGGCTCAAACACTGGTGTTTACATCGCATCTTCTTATGCAGAGGCTGACATCGTTTTCTGTGGTGACATTTCATCTAAAGATGGCTACGGTGTAACTGGAAGCTTTAGGGCCTTTCTTGCCAACAGACTGTCATATTTCTTTGACTTCAAGGGTTTGTTACGCACCATATATTTCAATACCATATTTTAATTTATTTTCCTAATTCTCGTGTAGCTTACTTAATGAGGGAAGAGAATACGGTAATTAAAAACCTAACCTCAATACGGGGCAGAAAGTTTTCAAGACATTACGAACTATAAGAAATAATATCTAAGCTTTCAAAAGGCATTGAGTCTGAATTCTCATGCAACTCAAAGGACGAATAACCAAGACAAGTAATGCTTTATGGAAGATTGGTTGCTTAATTAAAGGGGCCTTACACATGATAGAAATACGATTTAGTAAACAAATGTTCAAATGAAAGTTGTGTACTAAATGAGACGGATGTTCATAAATCGTCTGTGGATGTGTGTTGCGATGAATCCATACTCCCTACAATGAATTGGCATTTATTCCCATACATTGATCAGTGGCTTGGTCACTAACGCGATTCTTAACAGGTAATTTACTTTGTATATACGCCCTGTGATATTGTTTCTATATTTACTCATTTCTTACTTTTACTTGTTGAATTGAGCTGTTTTCAGGCGATTTGAGTTCCGTTGTTTGAGTCAAATAAAGTTCTATTCTGTTCTATTGCATCCTATTCTATCCTATTCTATTCTACTTGTTAAGAATTACTCTCAAATAAGTTTCCGTAGCTCTGTAAAGTACCTCTCTGAGTGTTTTTGGTTTTTCTTCATTGAAAATGGTCAGCTTGGCTTAGCTCATACGCAATGTTTTTTCAGCATTGTTGTCACTTCCACACTATTTTTAGTACCCTCAAGTTGTCTTTGCTTCTTCACTACTTGGGGAGCCAAATGTGGAAGATGCCCCCTCCCTCCCCATGTACCTTATAACGAGCCCTTGTGTACAAGCCAATAGAGAGTCCTCGCTCACAATGAACGGACTCTCATAACAACACCCTAGCCACGCACAGTAGTAGGCTGTACCCTGTTCACTACAATCAATAAATCCAGGTATATAGCCATAAATCCATGGCTATTGGAAGAAATACTTTATTTCAGGACCAATAGCATCGGATCGGGTTAGGTGGGAGCAAGGTTTGGACTCAATGGGCGGAAAGCCTCAACCATGACGGTTTTACTACTGGATTAATCACAAAGCGTCATTTACTTATTCCATTTTAAGGACCAAGTTACACATTGGATGCAGTCTGTTGTTCTGGGCTGGTTGTCCTTCATAACGCCATACAAGATATTCTGAATGGACAGTGTGATAACGCCATTGTTGGTGGTGTCACAATGACCCTTAGACCACAGACAACCCACAGTTTACATAAGCTGCAGATTCTAGCCCCGGATGGTAAATGCAAGACTTTTGATAAGTCAGGTAAGAGTTTCGTAAGTCGTTCAAAATGTAGGAAATGAAAAATGCGAAACATTTTGTGACATTTTAATTTATTCTCTCAAACTGCCATTAAGGAGTGTATAATTCCGTACACTCAAATCATAACTGACAGGACATGATAGTGAGAATTAAGCACTAGCTGGTGAAGAAAACCATGTATGGCAAGCTAAATGTTCAATAACTAGAAAAAATGGATTATCGACCAAAAAATCAAGTTTATCGACCAAAAAGCCATGTTTATCGACCAAAAAAAAACTTGGATTTTCGTTTGATAGTCCACGTTTATCGCCGATAATCCACGTTTATCGCCGATAACCCTAGATTATCACCGATAAACCAGGTTTATCGATAGAAAAACCGTGTTTATCGCCGAAAAACTATGTTTATCGCCGATAAACTTGGATTATCGATCGATAATCTTGGTTTATGGGCGATAAACATGGTTGTTTAGTCGATTAACTTAGTTTATCGCTCGAGAAACCATGCTTATCGTCGATAAACTTGGATTACCGACCGATAAACATGGTTCATCGCCCATAAACTTGGTTTATCCGTCGATAAACATGGTTTATCGGTGATAATTTAAGTTTATCAGTGATAATCTTGGATTATCGGCCGAAAAACATGGTTAATTAGTGATAATCTAAGTTTGTGGGCAATGAACCAAGCTTATCGGTCAATAAACTTGGATTTTCGGTTGGAAAACTTGGATTTTTGACCGATAAACTTGGATTATTACTGATAAACCATGTTTGTTGGCCGATAATCCAAGATTATCACCGACAAACCAAGTTTATTGATCGATAAACCAAGTTTATCGGCGATAAACCATGTTTTTTTTTTGGTGATAAACAAGGTTTATCAGTCTTCAGTCTTGGAGAAGAGGCACAAAGTACTAACCGAACCGACTAGAACTACTCGCTACGGATTTATGGGAAGCCCCAAGGCGACCCAGATACTCTTCGTCAGATTGCGGACTGGGTTAGTGCTAACACTTACCGAAATCTGCGAAATCCCATTTAGATCTTGCACAGTCGGTAAATAGCATGAGGTAGGCCTAGTCGAAACCTGTTACATAGCCAACGGCAAGAGTGGGTATAGGCCTATGTACCGTACCAATTATTCTGTATGCATGTGAGATCGACAACGGCGGGAAGATGCTATAATCTGGTACTCCGGGTCATGGGCGTCAATCGTTACTCTAATGTAGGGGGGGGGGGGGGCATGGCCACTTCCGTCAAAAATTTACTGTGTGAAAATCTACTTAGTCAATGGATGTATTTCCAAAACGTGTCGGGACGTGTCCCCTGTCCCCCCGGGATTGACGCCCATGCTCAGCGTGCGAGGTACGTATGTGTGTGTTACTATAGTTCCAGGCACTTTGTATGAAGTAAGTAATGAGGAGCTATATTATTATGCAATAAGCCAAGTTTTAAGTCGATATCCAAGTTTATCATCGAAACTAAACCAGGTTTATCACCGAAAAACATGCTTTATCGGTCGAAAACCAAGATTTTCGAGATAAAGTTGGATAACTGACAGATAATCTAAGTTTATCGGAGATAAACTGTTTATCGGTCGATAATCCAAGTTTGTGATTTGTGATGTTTGTAATTTGTTCAGTGTACTTGCAAAGCCCTTTGTAGAAAATTAAATGGTTTATTGTAACTGCCCATTACTTTGAAAATGCGCCAATCTTCCTCTTTTGCAATTCGAACCCCCATCAGGGGCCTTAGGTGGTCGCTGGATCCAACATCGCACGGAGAGCACTTTGCTCAGCATGGCAACCTCAAATCCGTAAAGTCGTTTCAATTTTTTTTGCAAGAACTGGGCACTAAAAAGGTGTGCGGAAATTTGATCCACCCCTGCTCCCTTTGGCTACCCTACTGCTGAAAACTAAGTGCACACATAACTTAATATCCACGTGAGAAATTTTCCAAAAATTGAAGTGGTAGATATGTAAACAGCGTTTACTGAAGGTAACTTAAATTGTTACGTTTGAATGAATCCGAGTAATTTTCACAGTTTTATTAATTTATCCATAGGTAATGGCTTTGTCCGCTCCGAAGCCGTTGTGGCACTGTTCATTTCCAGGGAGACTCTGAGCAGGAGAGTTTACGGTCATTTGGTCCATTCTGTGACAAACCATGGTGGTTTCATCCAACAAGGTAGCCTCTCATATCTATTTGATTAGGAGTATAAGGTAACATTACACAGGGAGCTGCAAGCGTGGAATTGTTTAGGGACATTCAGCTCATACAGTTGGCGAATATTCAATATTTACGAAAGGTTAGAGACACTTGACTTGGGTCATTACAACTTGTTCACACAAGGAGAACTAACCTTGGCCTACATATAAATGGTCCTGATACCGAATTGTATTATAAAACACTGACTTTTGTTGTCCGAGCTCTTGGACCGATCAGCAATATTAGTTGCCTCTGATGCAGTCACTTTGCTACCACACTGGCCCCGGTCTACATGGGAGCAACCTTTTCAATTTTGAGGCTAGAATGATAGAAAAAAATGTTAAAAGTACTAAGTCGAGCATTGTTTTAAATTAAGATAGAACTTACGGGCTTTTCACTACCTGTAGAATAGTGTCCTAATTTCCTACTCGTAAAAATTTCACATTTATTTAAATTTGTAATGAGGCTTTGCTGATATCCGTAGCGTCACCGAGACTGTTGTATATTAGTCCCAAAACACATTTCGGATATAAAGGTAAAGCCCACAGTTTTAAACAAACATATAGATATGAGGGCCGTATGTGACTTTTCAGGGGTGCAAATATTTAAAAAAATGTTTTTGAACAGTTCCGTAGAGACTCATTTTTATATTGCATGTCGTTATTATTGGGAGCCATCCTTGGTTTGAAAATTATTTTAGAAGAAAATTTGCCTGTAGTGTCGAGCTTGGCCGGCGTTTACGCTCACCCCAAGGAAATATGAGGCTCCATTCTAAGCAGTCTAACCTGTCATCCAGTAAACATTAGTTTAATTTAGGTGGATCCAGAACAAATCGCAACTATTTTTGTGTTGAAAAACAAAAAGGCCACACTGATCATCATATCCAAAATCAGACAAAAAACCGGAAATAGTTGGATTGTCATAATTTCAAAATGACCGTTGGGGTCCTATATCTCTTTAACAGTTGCTTTCGTATACCATAAATGTATTACAATCTTACAGAAATATGATGCAAAAGCGAATCAAATAATCAGATAAAAATTGCATAGTATGCATGACGTCATAAGGCGAATATGGGGACGTTTTTCATCACATTAACACTGGCGACTTACTTAAAGAAAAAATGTGTTTATACTAACATAGCACAACAAGTTAAAAGGCTAAGGAGGATTAAAGCCAAATAAGCTGCCCTGTTGTCCAACCCAAACAAAATGCAATCCAACCAAAACCTCGACGAGCCCAGTTAATCAAAATTTACCAGAGTCAAAGCGAACTCGTCAATATTAGCCTTGAAGCAGAAGACTAAAGTGGAGTTAGTAGTCAACTCATTTAGGCTATTCCATTACTTGACAACCCCATAAGAGAAGCTGAACTTTGTAATGTTAAGCCTAAAGAAACACTTAACCGCTTTCTTTTACGAAAATTAGCAGAGAATCCTTTTCAGAAAGGAATTGGAAAACCTGTTGCATAGCTTCATTAATCCCCCTTAACCCAAGGGTGGTACTTTTAAGACGTTTGTGTCTATCATGATAAGGAGATTACTTACCTCAGGAATATACAGAGTGGCCCTTGTCTGACTTTATTTTTAAATAGACTAATCCTTTTCATATAAAGGACTTCAAGCCTGCACAGCACAGTGGAGATGTGGTCTAACTAACTGCTTATATAAATGCAGCACAATCTCTTTACTGAAACGACTGAAATTCAAGCACCCTTTTGGCCCTTGCAGCAGCAGCTGCACATTGCCTAGATGACTTTGAATTTGTTGTATGGACAACAGCCATATCTCTCTGCAATGTCAAATTTTGCAAAATCTTCCCACTCGTGGTGTAATCACAATTCAGGTTTTACAACCAGAATGAACGAATTTGCATTTATCAGAATAGAAAGATATTGCTAAGCCTGGCACTATAAAAATAACCCATCCAAGTCCTTCTACAATAGAGAAAGATCTTCTTATCATTAACCGTCCTATATATCTTAGTATCATCAGAAAATGTTCTGATACTGGGACTGAGAGAGCTACCAATATAACTGATCAAAAATAAGAAAAGAATCGGGCCAAGAACAAAACCCTTAGGTTCTCCCCATGTGACTTCCTACCAAGATGAAAAATTACCATTAACCATAACTGTCTGCGACCCATCATGAAGCCAAGCATTGGCCCACTCTGCACATCTGTCGTAATTTCACCATAAGTCCAATGGGTACCCAATGTTATTTATCGAATGCTTTCTGAAAATCAAGGTAAATGACATCAACACCGTGGCTAGAATATATTAAGAGATAAGAGACATCCCCAAGAAAGCTCAGTAGGTCAGTAGTACAAGATCTATTAGGAAGGGTACCGTTTTAAGACAGATTCCATAACTCATTACCAAAAAAAAAAAAAATCGGTTTTGGATATTGATAGTAGGTTTCATATATATGAATTGATTAATTTGTTGTGAACAGATACTGCGTGTATGGTTACAAAAAAAACAGCATCACAATTAAAAAAGAAGATTAACTTGCAGATGTATCTACTTCAAAAGAAATGTATACCAGTAAGCATGACTGAAAATTCATTTAAGAGTACGTCGTAAATATCTGTAACATTAATTGTGACGCATTCTTAATACCACATAGCATCAATATTACAACAACATGATCAATGAATGCGGTACAATATTGAGGAAAACGGACGTCAGATATACGTATAACGTTTACCGAAACATCTCAGCACTGTGTTTCTTTCAAAATGGAGTATCTATTCCCTGCATATATCTAATTATAAAGAAGGATTAAACGTAGAATTAAGTTTAGGCTGGTAAAGAAGAACTAATTGAGAGCGTTTTGGTAAAATTTGCATTCAATTCCTATGAGGAGTTCTCGAGATATCAGCCCACAAAGTATTGACATTTCACACGGAGAAAGCACGGGTGGAATCCTGTTATGTATACAACCAGCTGTTTCTACATCCCCATTATGTATACTCTAACAGAAAAGAATGCATGAGAGACATGGAAATTTGTCAAATTTAGGCCTACATTTTCTATGGATTCCTTCATATCCCTATCTACTCCGGAAGCAAACATTAAAACTTGAAAAACAAAGGAAACAAAGCATTGCTAATTAAGTGAGCTGATTAAATCGATCACCCATACTTGTTTCAAGTTCACGTTTGTCAGCAAATGTACTATTTTCATCTGTTTTCATTTCGATCACTACACATAGGAAATAAACGAGAATTTCACCAGACATGTTAGGTTAAGTTCCTTTTTTATCATCCTCTAATGTGGGCTTATAGGTAAATATTGCCCCTTCAATACACCAACAGAGCGTACAAAAAGTAGCTGTAATTATTATTAAATCATTCAGTCTTTAACAATAGATCCATCTCCCCAAAATATGTATACAAGACTTAAAAATGCCTCATTATTTAAAATTTTGAAATTTGGGCCAGGAACCTTTTTATGAGATACAAATAACCGAATTTCTTTCTGTCTGATCTTTATTTCTTGAATATAAAGCAATTGTGCTTTATTATATTGAATTACCTATCATTCGGTATCTATAAATAATGGTTTTAAAAATTGAAAATTTTCCACACAAACGCAATGTTTCCCTTTTAGCTTTAATTTTCAGTTCATACTGTTAAATTTGTGAGGTAGTGACAGTTATAGTTACGGGCTCTCTCTCTATGCCTTTTCTCTGTACGTATACTCTAGGTCACGAATTGTCTATTTCATAAGCAAGTGACACATTTGTAACCGTCACATGCAGTTAAACATATGAGGTAATGATTTTGACAGCTGCATCTTTACTCTCACAATTCCCTTTGTACTGACATCTAAAACTGTCAGAGGTTTTCTGGCCCTGGTAAGGAGGCTACTATTTTCGGCTCAAATTTGTCATTCCGTAGTATCAATGTTTAGTCCCTGGGTGAGGATCATCACCTTTCCTCATCCAAACTTGCAACTGATAGTGAACCCGATCTGCGTGATAGTAAGTTGGCTGAAGTAGAACATCACACCCTCTTCTCCCATAAAGACAGGTCAAAGCTTTTTCACCTGTTTCTCGAATTTGCTCACTAATTCTTATTGCCGAACAGAATGGATCCGCCTGTGTGAGAAATGAGGCATTAGTTTGTCTTTTCTAAGGGCGCTGCCATTGCCAATTCCAAATAATCTACAAGTAGTGTCACGAACACAAATTGCAATTATGAAGGGTAGAAGATGACAAACTTGGTATCCGAGTTTGTCCTTAAAGGAGAGAATATTACAAATTGGACACATTCCTTTCCATTTTTCTGACTTAAAGTGAAGTCCTGTTGTACCTGGCTCTGCAGGGTGACAAAGCAAAACTAGGACATCAGTGTCTTTGCCAAAAACGTATGTATAAATCAAGTGCTGGCATACCCAACTACGTTTTTGCAATTGACAAGTCAGAATCTCCATCCACACTCAATGTCTTCATTCCATTTGTCTGCAACTTTTCATAGAGGAGCTTTATGAAATTTTCCTTGATCTCTGGGTTAACTGGAATATGGTTTTGTTGACCTCATTGACGTATTGGATGTGAATTTGACCTTTCAAGTAGCATTTCCTTTTGCGCGTCTGTCATGCGCTGCGTCTGTGGTCCTGAACCACGATGGTGTACGTTCTTGAAATCCCTCTTCTCGTAGGCTAAATACCATTTACTATTTCATCGAAAGTTGTTACTTTCTCCCAAACGATTCGGTTAGATAGGAACCCACTACTCATAACTTTGATGTGTGGTTTTTCTGAAGACTGAGACATCTGTTCTGCTGAAAACCTTTGAGCTAATTCGTATGCAAGATGGGCTAGTTTGGCTATTTAAAGAATCCACTTTTACCGATTACAGTTAAATGAATTGAATGCTCACAATTAAAGAAGTCATCAAGACTACAATCACTATTATTGGCTACGATTAGAAACTTCTGAGAAAGAAGCTGCCAGTCCATCAACACAATTTCGATTTTTGATGGAAACAATTTTTGCCCCGGTGTTTTCAAATTACTTCGTTACCAAAAATGAACCATAGAGCAATTTCCTTGTATCTTTCTCAGTATG
Organism: Holothuria leucospilota; assembly: GCA_029531755.1. Taxonomy (NCBI): domain Eukaryota; kingdom Metazoa; phylum Echinodermata; class Holothuroidea; order Aspidochirotida; family Holothuriidae; genus Holothuria; species Holothuria leucospilota. The sequence continues at coordinate 38,159,567 of CM055978.1, forward strand.
CTCATTCCCACTTCAGCAGCCTTATGAGGATTTGTCGGATTTGACCTGTTTCATCTGTGGCAATGTTGTGAAGTTCATCTTTTTGTTTAAAATGGATTGTGGTCCTGGAGAGATGGCAATATTTTTTCGGAGACCTTCTAGTCCCTGTTTCTCCTAGCGTTAGTCATATTCATATGTTGTTCTCTTGTGCTGGCTTATTCTCTGTCAGTTCTTGCCTCATTTTACTAACTTCGACACAAACAGGAAGAACTGGAAGCCAGCTGGTTGCTGCTTTTCATCCATGCATAGACCACTCGCAAGAACAGCTCTAGTCTTCAGAGAGAGCATTATCATCATTTCTAGAATAAAGTCTGATTACAGCCCAGCCCCCAAACGGTTGGTTCTATGATAAATAAACCAGAGACGAACAGTTGAAAAAGATTAGTGTGTGATTTTTACAGGTATAGCATGTATTGAATATGGATCTATGTAAGCAGATTTGGCATAGTTTGAATTACCAGTGGCAGCATAGAAAAGAAACATTCTCTACAGTGTCGTCACATACATTATAAAGTTCACCGTTCGCTGAGATTCGAGATGGGAAGTTGGCCGAGTGGGAGGGGGAGGGATCTAGGTCTCGGGGATGAGTAATGACGGTGGAATCCGCTGCAGAACGGACGGCATATTTATTTTATGCAGGGCGCATCGGCAATAAGCCCCCGAAAAGTCAATCAAAACCTTGAATATTAATGATATCATCTCGTCTGGAAACAGTGTTCCGGATTTTTTCTCCTTTTTTCAACTGATCATGCCTTGGGGACTGAACCCTAGCCCTTTTTTCGAACCCTAATCCTGATTTTGAAACAAAATAATTAAATAACGAAAACGTATTGGTTGTCAATGTCATTTTCACTCGGAGGGCGGGCCGCCCTTTCAGGGGTGGCGCCAGGTGGGGACAGGGAGCAGGCGGGCCATGCCCCCCCCCCGTCGGGGAATTTTTACAGTTTTGTAGGGGAGTCTTAGTCGTTGCGATAAACCATGCAGTCCTTGAAGGCGACAGTCGCCCCACCGGTTTACCTTTTCTTTGCTCTCAAGAGGACAACTTCCCTAATAAAAACCCAAAATTTTCGGCGCGCTACGCGCTCTGTGGGGTCAATTCATTTTCTTCAATATTTCCATTCCACACAGCTAGATAGCACAAGTCCTGTCCACCTTACCAAACAACATGTAGGCAGAGTACACAGCTTATGTAGAGGTCGTAAATTTCATGCCACATCGCAATGCCTAGTTGCTGTGCTCTAATGTGTGTCATGCTGCACGGTCAGTTGGTGAGCGAGTCCAGGTGGTTGCGATACAATGTATGTTATCCCCGATACTATCTTCAACCCCTACAGTTTTCTTTCTTTCTTTTTGTTCTTAATGATCACTTATGTTTTTTTGTGGAAGCCTACCAAAACTTTTTGCGCGCTTCGCGCGCTTTGCAGTTTTAAGACTCAGATTCAAAGAACGATATCAGTGTGCAAATTGGCTCTTGAAGTGTTAAGTGATATTATGCAAAATATGCCCTGCAGTGGCATAGGATAGTTAGGCTCCTTCAAATCCCTTTCTCACCTTGCACCCCCTCGACAAAGTGGATTGTCGGAACTTGGGTCGCTGGCATGGCCCGGCCCCAGTTCGGGAAAATTCTGTGGCCACCCATGATTGGTTTACTTATTTTGGCTTTCAAAAGGATCATTTCTAAGATAAAACCCACAATTTTTGGTACGCTTTGCCCACTCTTCCTCGGTTCCGTTACCTATAGCTAAATATAGTACAATGTCATCTCATTTCCGTAAAACTAGTTCATGACTGTTCTCTTATGTCTGCCGTGAGGTACGGCTAGTGACCCGAGGAGGGAAGTAAAATGTAAGTTCATGTCTGATGGGGCCTACCTGCCCGAACAATTGACCTATATAAGTTTTAAACAAGTACAGATTCTCTGTAGTGTAGGCTTACACAAAAATTTTCGCACGCTTCGCGCGCTTTGCAATTTCACAGTTTAGATTACGGATAAAAACGGTAAATCTATGTTCCTCTAGTATATACAAGTTTTATGCAATATACCCAATGGTATGGTATAGCACACAGGTTTTTTTCAAATCCCCGCTTACCAACCCCTCGACGGCATCGGGGTTTCTGGTCCCTGACCTCCCCGTTGGGGAATCTGGCTCCCTTCGGGCAAATCCTGGCGCCACCCCGGCCTGAGCCACTCTAAAAACCCCTGTGGAGAACACTGGGATCTAGTATAAAAAGAAGCACCATTTTGCATCTAAGCCCTTCAAGAAAACAAAAAGTTTCAGAAGGGGAGGGGGACACCCCTCACCTTATACCCCTTCCCCGGGGCTGCGGTCAAAAAGGGGGACGATGAGTCGACTTTGCCCCCCCCCCCACCACACCAAAAACCTGGCTACGCCCCTGCATAAGTTTGCAGACACAATCGAGCTTTCGGGGTCATTAGATACACAACCCACTAGGCGTGTTGATTATCATCCACGACTAAAAGCAGTTTTGCCCGGGTGTCACCTGGCCAGATTAGTATAGGTATCTGTCTACAAAAAATTGTAGCGGGCATGTAGCCTAAACATATTGTGTTTCCTAAAGAAGGAGAGGTTTCTCTTCCCTTGTCCAAATTGACGGCGCCGTTCGCCCACGTGCGGTCTTATGGCTGTCAAATGGCATGTTATATACAAAAAGTTCTCCACTTCTGTGCTAAAGCATACCGTTCCAGTTGATTTAAGTAAACACACCAAACGGTTAATCTCAGCTCAGTGTAGTGAGACTTTTTGGCCTACAATCCTCGACAAAAGTACATGGGACAAACCCCGTTCCCCGTACCAATGTTGAAGTCTCAGAACACGTTGGGCTGCCGCAACATTGAAAAGGGGAATGGGGTGCAGATACGGGGATGGTGATCTCCTCGTTGCTTGGTTTGCTTGTTTTGTCCCATCATTTTTGTCGAGGATTGTCTGAGGCCTGTACAAAGGTATAGGGAGAATTTAACGGACTTAGGCAACGCATGAAAATTGGTGAAAAAGTTGCGTATTTTGAAAGGACTGTTTTTATGACAAATATCGTGGTGTACGCATAGTAAAGAAGTAATTGCTGAATGACAATATAATAAAAGCCGCTTTTAAAACATCAGCGTTAAGAAGGGTAACATATTCAGTATTAAAGTGACTTGTGTCCATAGCCGTTCGTAAAATTATGACAGAACGAACAAACTAAATCGGGTATGGAAGATTTGTGTATTAATTTTCGGCTTACACATTTCGGAAGGCCCGTAGCCAGGTAGGGTATCAATAGGATGACAGAGCGAGCTTCCAAGAGAGAAATACTTTTTCGGGAGGGGGCATTCGAAGTACTTTTCAGGGAAGGGGGTATGCAGATATACTTAAAGAATTACAGGCAAAAAGGTGTTCGAATTTCGGAAACCGAACTGCGAGAGGAAGCCCTGCATTAGGGCTTTATCATGCTAAATTTATTCTTATCTCAATGTAGAACTCGTTGTCACTACTTTACTATTTCTCATAGTATAAAAATAGCGCCACGATTTACCATTGACCTCAACACGGTTAACCATTGACCTCCACACTGTTTCAACGTATGTCGATGGTCAACCGTCCAATCGACAGAAAATCTCTCTGTGTATAAAAAGCTTTTATTGTGGAAAAATGGTTAACCGTTTCAATTTAGTGTAATCCTGGTGTAAATTGTCATGTTTACTACTTGAAATGATTCCTCAGAATTTCATCTATAACATGATTGTAGTTTGCAATCATCATTCAATGTTTTATTGTACGAAAAATAGAAACCCTTGTGGTTAACCGTTCGGCCCCTCGTGAAATGTGTTAACCCCCCCCCCCCCGCCCCATCAAGAAAAATAAGATGCAAAATCTCTTTGGCTTCTTTCCATTATAGTACATTAATATTTAAATATAAATGGGAACACTGTCCGGCCCGAGTGCTATCTCCCCTGCCCCCTCCCTCATATGAACTTGTTGAGGAAGAACATTCCTTTACTCAAGCGCCCACCGCCAGTGTGACAAGCCAGTGTTCTGCACGGACAAATTCAACTCTACTCCCTTACCATAACTTGAAAACTAAACCCGCAACCTCCTCGTTTTAAAGCATTAAATCCAAAATTTGGAAATTCCTATACCTTTGTACAGGCTTCAGACAATCCTCGACAAAAGTACATGGGACAAACCCTGCTCCCTGTATCAATGTTGAAGTTTCAGAACACATTGGACTGCCGCAACATTGAAAAGAGGAATGGGGTGCAGATACGGGGATGGTGATCTCCTCGTTGCTTGGTTTGCTTGTTTTGTCCCATCATTTTTGTCGAGGATTGTCTGAGGCCTGTACAAAGGTATAGGGAGAATTTAACGGACTTAGGCAACGCATGAAAATTGGTGAAAAAGTTGCGTATTTTGAAAGGACTGTTTTTATGACAAATATCGTGGTGTACGCATAGTAAAGAAGTAATTGCTGAATGACAATATAATAAAAGCCGCTTTTAAAACATCAGCGTTAAGAAGGGTAACATATTCAGTATTAAAGTGACTTGTGTCCATAGCCGTTCGTAAAATTATGACAGAACGAACAAACTAAATCGGGTATGGAAGATTTGTGTATTAATTTTCGGCTTACACATTTCGGAAGGCCCGTAGCCAGGTAGGGTATCAATAGGATGACAGAGCGAGCTTCCAAGAGAGAAATACTTTTTCGGGAGGGGGCATTCGAAGTACTTTTCAGGGAAGGGGGTATGCAGATATACTTAAAGAATTACAGGCAAAAAGGTGTTCGAATTTCGGAAACCGAACTGCGAGAGGAAGCCCTGCATTAGGGCTTTATCATGCTAAATTTATTCTTATCTCAATGTAGAACTCGTTGTCACTACTTTACTATTTCTCATAGTATAAAAATAGCGCCACGATTTACCATTGACCTCAACACGGTTAACCATTGACCTCCACACTGTTTCAACGTATGTCGATGGTCAACCGTCCAATCGACAGAAAATCTCTCTGTGTATAAAAAGCTTTTATTGTGGAAAAATGGTTAACCGTTTCAATTTAGTGTAATCCTGGTGTAAATTGTCATGTTTACTACTTGAAATGATTCCTCAGAATTTCATCTATAACATGATTGTAGTTTGCAATCATCATTCAATGTTTATTTGTACGAAAAATAGAAAACTTTGTGGTTAACCGTTCGGTATATCGTGAAATGTGTTAACCCCCCCCCCCCCCCGCCCCATCAAGAAAAATAAGATGCAACATCTCTTTGGCTTCTTTCCATTATAGTACATTAATATTTAAATATAAATGGAAACACTGTCCGGCCCGAATGCTATCTCCCCTGCCCCCTCCCTCATATGAACTTGTTGAGGAAGAACATTCCTTTACTCAAGCGCCCACCGCCAGTGTGACAAGCCAGTGTTCTGCACGGACAAATTCAACTCTACTCCCTTACCATAACTTGAAAACTAAACCCGCAACCTCCTCGTTTTAAAGCATTAAATCCAAAATTTGGAAATTCCTATACCTTTGTACAGGCTTCAGACAATCCTCGACAAAAGTACATGGGACAAACCCCTTCCCCGTACCAATGTTGAAGTCTCAGAACACGTTGGACTGCCGCAACATTGAAAAGGGGAATGGGGTGCAGATACGGGGATGGTGATCTCCTCGTTGCTTGGTTTGCTTGTTTTGTCCCATCATTTTTGTCGAGGATTGTCTGAGGCCTGTACAAAGGTATAGGGAGAATTTAACGGACTTAGGCAACGCATGAAAATTGGTGAAAAAGTTGCGTATTTTGAAAGGACTGTTTTTATGACAAATATCGTGGTGTACGCATAGTAAAGAAGTAATTGCTGAATGACAATATAATAAAAGCCGCTTTTAAAACATCAGCGTTAAGAAGGGTAACATATTCAGTATTAAAGTGACTTGTGTCCATAGCCGTTCGTAAAATTATGACAGAACGAACAAACTAAATCGGGTATGGAAGATTTGTGTATTAATTTTCGGCTTACACATTTCGGAAGGCCCGTAGCCAGGTAGGGTATCAATAGGATGACAGAGCGAGCTTCCAAGAGAGAAATACTTTTTCGGGAGGGGGCATTCGAAGTACTTTTCAGGGAAGGGGGTATGCAGATATACTTAAAGAATTACAGGCAAAAAGGTGTTCGAATTTCGGAAACCGAACTGCGAGAGGAAGCCCTGCATTAGGGCTTTATCATGCTAAATTTATTCTTATCTCAATGTAGAACTCGTTGTCACTACTTTACTATTTCTCATAGTATAAAAATAGCGCCACGATTTACCATTGACCTCAACACGGTTAACCATTGACCTCCACACTGTTTCAACGTATGTCGATGGTCAACCGTCCAATCGACAGAAAATCTCTCTGTGTATAAAAAGCTTTTATTGTGGAAAAATGGTTAACCGTTTCAATTTAGTGTAATCCTGGTGTAAATTGTCATGTTTACTACTTGAAATGATTCCTCAGAATTTCATCTATAACATGATTGTAGTTTGCAATCATCATTCAATGTTTATTTGTACGAAAAATAGAAAACTTTGTGGTTAACCGTTCGGTATATCGTGAAATGTGTTAACCCCCCCCCCCCCCCCCGCCCCATCAAGAAAAATAAGATGCAACATCTCTTTGGCTTCTTTCCATTATAGTACATTAATATTTAAATATAAATGGAAACACTGTCCGGCCCGAATGCTATCTCCCCTGCCCCCTCCCTCATATGAACTTGTTGAGGAAGAACATTCCTTTACTCAAGCGCCCACCGCCAGTGTGACAAGCCAGTGTTCTGCACGGACAAATTCAACTCTACTCCCTTACCATAACTTGAAAACTAAACCCGCAACCTCCTCGTTTTAAAGCATTAAATCCAAAATTTGGAAATTCCTATACCTTTGTACAGGCTTCAGACAATCCTCGACAAAAGTACATAGGACAAACCCCTTCCCCGTACCAATGTTGAAGTCTCAGAACACGTTGGACTGCCGCAACATTGAAAAGGGGACATGTCAAGCACTGCCCCTTACAGATTTTGACAGAAATTGTGCAGCCATGCATGTAATGCTTATTTCCTGAGGCCTCTGTCCAGTTACTTCCATTTCCTGCCAGCAGTTCTTATCCCTCCTTAGCTGATTATCTTTCTCGAGAAAAGTTCTATGTACACAGAAAAACAGTGCATGACCACACAGCTTGTTTACACAAGCCTGATAAGCATCTCTGCATTATGTGCTGAGGTGCTAACTCTAGAATAAACATTGTGCTGAAAACCCGACCAGAGGCCCATCTATCGGGTTTTTGGAAGTGTGTGTTTCTGTAAGGGGCCTTGTCATGGCATGAATGGGGTGCAGATACGGGGATGGTGATCTCCTCGCTGCTTGGTTTGCTTGTTTTGTCCCATCATTTTTGTCGAGGATTGTCTGAGGCCTATTTGTATATAGGATGAGACGTTATTCTGAGTTAGAGGAATTTCCCTCCCTCTTTCAAAAAAAATTCGTTTCGGAACGGTACTGACATCCAAAATGGTGCGATCATTTAATCGTTTTCAAGTGTCTTCAGTGCTCGAACTCTTCGTTAGTTTAAGAATACAATCCGGAAAACCAACATTTTATGGCCTCTCCAGTTGGCAAAGCTGAAACAGATTGTGACACAATGAAAGAAACAACAAAATATTTAAAGTTGGGGCTCATTTTATACAAGTGGATCAGGATGCTTTGCCCATATTTCACCTGCCTCTTACCCCCCCCCCCCCACCATGGAGTATAGCGATCGGCTGATATGGTTGTATTTTTATTTTCTACGTAGTCAGCACATGACTGACTGCCTGAAATGGTTTTGAAGGGCTCTTGAAAATTACATGGGGCATCGCTGAAATACGTAATAATAACCATACTCCTATTGTACTATATCCAGAGCCGACCATTAATATTGCCAGGGGTCTTCCGAACCTCCCTGAATACGGACTTGAGTTTGCCCCCCCCCAAAAAAAACAATACAAAACAAAACAAAAAAAAAATCTTAGAGCCGCCCTTGCATATGAGACGCGAGACCACGAGTGAACAAACCAGACTTCGACAAAGTCTCTCTGAATCGCCATTCGCCATTCGCCATTTAAAGTAGATTACACTGGGCTTTTGATGACGCTCGCCTATGGCGAGTTGGTTGAAAAATATTTGTCAAGGCTTGAGACAAACTATCAATCAACAACCTGGGTTCAAAATTATGGTGGATTTGAACAGAGTGACCAAACTGGAAAGGCGCAATGAAGACTCGAGGTCTTGTCATCTGCATTATATACATGAAATCTGAAGGTTATTTGACGTCCCCATGAAAAGCTATTCAAGAATATACAGAGTCTATGTGGCAAAATGGCATGCTTTTCTCAAGGGGCAGATCACTTCAATCTGGATAGATCTCCTTGTCAGCGTGGCCCTTCTGATTAAATAAGCTATGCTGCAGTTCCTATTACTTGTACTTTTCAGAACCGTCGTCTTCCAGCTTCGTGTCTTGAAGAATTTTTGTAGCAGATATTCGATTTGTAACTACCGTGCATCATTAACAGTTAAAGGAGGTTCTCTCGTTTGGAGAGAAGCCCAAAATTTCCCGAATGGGGGAAGCTTATGCAACACATTGTATAGGCTTACTAACGTAACAAAGGCAAGGATTAGCGAGAACGAAAACCACTCACAAACGTGTTTTTCTCAAAAACGGGTTGTCGAACCAAAGATTAAGACGTGGCTTTTCGTTAGCTATGATAATACACATACCGAATATACAATTAAATCCATTACATTAGACCGAAAAATTTTGAAACCACGACGAATCTTTCTCCCGATCGGGGGAAAAGTAGATTCTCCCATATGGGGGAATCTCCCGAACTGATTACAGACATTAGTTACAACAATTTAGTCTCCCTAGTGATTTACACATGTAAGGCTCAGTACAAAAAATTGATATGTTCTCCACAAGATCACTTAGTGTGGTCTGCTCATCATCATTTTCAATAGCCTAGATCCCGGAAGGACTCTCGGGAAAGCATCGTCACCAACAACACAAGTATATAGCTGTTTCGCTTTCTTTGTGCCTGAAGATTGGAATCAAGATTAAATTTGCCTTCCTGTTTGAAAAAGAACACTGCAGACTTAATGGTAAATAGCAAAAAGTACAGGGAGATTTCGGGCAATCAGAATACGCTAGCGAACGTCTTTGCAGGCCCTTATGCAGCTTTTCTTAGTGGGGAGGTTCGATTATACGCTAAGCGGAATGTGGTAGGTCCAAAAGCTGAAGATCTTCTTTTTTTTTTTTTTGGCTTTTGACCCTTTTAGAGACCTATTTTGTGTCCCCGACGAAGTGAGGACCCTTTTTCGGGTCTTTTGGCGGAACTCATAATGTCCGAGGCGGAACTCCAAGTCGTGCTGGAGGGGTTCTGACGAATCCCCTGAACCCCCCCCCCCGGATACGGGCCTGGTCTTTGCCTCACTCATCGACATATCCCCGTTCATCACAAGCTGTTGCAATAGGGGTTGGAAGATTCCAGGTTCTCACATGGAATATAATCATCTACATTGCTCTTGTCGTCACAAAGTTTTGTCCCACAAAGGAAAGAGTAGTCCACGAATTTTATTCTTGTGCCTGGGAACGAAGTAAGAACCGTTTCCCCTCTTCTTGAATATCCTTCTACAGTCAGAATTTGTCCATCTGAAACAAAAAGGTGCAGAGTTCTATTAACGCTATCTGCTCCTTTCTCAGTCATCCTAGCAGTACTTCCACCGTCTGTGAGGCTTATTCCACGTGTAGAACATGAATTTAAGGTTGCATTTAGTGCACTGTCAATGAGTTTTGACATGATGAAATGTTAAACAGCTACCTTGAAACAAAACAAGAAAATATTATTTAAAGTAATCAACAATTTTTCAACCCTAACGCTTGTTCACATTTTATTCTCACTTCAGAGGATGTAGCCTACTCGTCATTCTAATCGTTCAAATTGAATATGGCTGTGTAAACTTCTAACACAATCGTTTTTTTTTTCTTCTTCTTCTTCTTCTTTTTTTTTTCTTTCGAGCATAAGGAAGGGGAAACAGGAAACTATACTGATGAAACCACAAAACTACTGACGAAACTTATTTGTGAGAAAATAAACGACATGAGCTATGACCGTCTCCACTCCCCTACTGTCAATTTAATGTTCATATACCTCAGTAGCCTTGAGCTCAAAAATTTTCCCACATTGTCACCATTATCCGAGGTAGGACAGTATAATAAGCAATTTGAATGTGCTTAAAGTTTTCTTGTATCCACCGTTGTATGCCATACTATGCTAGCTGCGCAGTAACAGTTTTCAATCCCCATTGAATATGTAGGATACTGCATGTCTAAAGATAAATAACTGGATGGTTCCGAAATCACCTCACAATAACTCTGTTTCTGTTCTTCCAGTCGGTAAGTATGCACTCTAGATTTTTCTCAAAGTGCGTTGAAGTATTTATACCGTGTACCTTTAGCAAACACCGCGCCATGCGGACCCGTACTATTCGATGGAACTATCAATCAATATATAGTACAGTCACGACCAAAACAGTTATACCTTTTACCCGGACTAATAAATCATCTGAAGTAATATCATTTGAAGTACATAAATAACGGAACTGGATCACCACCTCTTTCCAAGCATTCAACGCACTTGCTCATATCCTGTCTATTTTCTTGGACGCAGACGGTCCTCTTCATTACTAGATGCCTGGAAGCTGTAGGGAGTAGCTTTAAACATTCCTCATATGTCCTCTTTGGATTACGTACAAATACCTACAAACACACATTTTCCTTTACGTAGACGTTAACTTGAAGTCATGATGACGTAATGTAACGTCATATCGGCTTCGTGATGTCATAAGTACGTCGAAGCGCATATAATATGGTCGTTTGAATGTTTCGTAACGTGTTTCAATACTCTAAAGTAACTTAATAAGGTCAACCGTTGTTGCGAAAAATTTGTTCTAAGTTTATTCACATTTTTACTAGACCACCCCGTCTTACCCTCTTAGAATCTTTCTCACCCTAACAAAATTTTAGCTCATTTTATTGTTCACAACACGGATAAGGCAAAGATTTCACGTTGCACGCAATACATTTGAGGATATTTCATATCTTCGTGTTAATGTAGCTCTCACTGAGGTATATATATATATATATATATATATATATATATATATATATATATATATATATATATATATATATATATATCCATATATATATATATATCCATATATATAGTATATATACATATATATATATATATATATATATATATATATATATATATTCTATAAATATATATTATATATTCTATAAATTGGGATTTAGGCGAAATATAGTATGAAAAAACGCGTCTGTTGGGAGAACTCGACCTTCAGGCGAAAAAAAAACCGTTTCATCTTAACGTTTTCCGCACTGTTTTATATGGGAATGCGTAACTCTATACGCAAGTCCGGTTCACCACATAATGTTTATGCAATTACTTCACTTCACACCAACTTACGTACATGTATCCGTTAACACTAACGACTTAGGGGCCACTGGAATAACGTTTCATTGTTTTTATTTTCGCCTTTTGTACTGGCGGTACTGACCTTTCCCATAATAGGTCGATCTAGCGTTATGTATGTATATATATATATATATATATATATATGTATATATATATATATATATATATATATGTATGGCATTTTAACTTTTTACTTGACTTTTAGCATTTTATAGTGTATATATGTAGTGTATATATAGTGTATATATATATAGTGTATATATATATATATATATATGTAGTGTATATATATATATATATATATATGTAGTGTATATATATATATATATGTAGTGTATAAATAGGCCTATATATATATATATATATATATATCTAATTCGGCACTTAGGGGGAAAGTTGTTGTTGAAAAGTCGACTTTAAGGGGAAAAAAATTTTCGGGTGAAATATTAGTTTCGCCTTAACGTTTCCACACACTTTTTCTATAGGAATACGTAAACTTACAAGGGCGCCCTCTTAGATTTACAAACTAGATGCCATTATTTCAAAGTTTTCAAATTTACGGACACCTAGCTGTTAACACGAACGGATGGCTGGCCATTGAAATAACGTTAATTATATATTTAGACGTTAGGGCGAATTTATTTCTTTTGTATTTTATTATCTTTTTTTCGCCCTATGTACTAGCCGATATAACAATTTCCCCTTAAGGTGGGAATTAGCTTTATGTATGTATATATATATATATATATATATATATATATATATATATATATATATATATATATATATATATATATATATATATATATATATCATAGTAAAGTGGGGGGGGGGGGTAGGCGGTGCACCATCTGACGTTCCTATAAGTCGCTTAACCTCGCACATTTTTTAGGAGAGGCCCGAAATCACCATGCGTGATTTCATGCGAAAGAAGGAAGGGCTTTTTTAAGAAGCCCGGGGTTTGAATGTAAGTGTTTGGTTCTTATGACCAAGCTAGACCGGTTTCTGTTGTCGTGCTCATATGTTATATATGGCGCAACTTCATCAGTAGCGAACCGTCGTGCGCGGTTTGGGTTTAATTCAAAATGCTTTGTGTTAGAGCATATGAGAGTAACGTTGAAGTAAACCTCTTTTGCGAGGTCCTAGGAGTATAAGTTAAAACCCCAGAATTTTTTATAAGCCTTGAAATATCAATATACAAACATATAAAGGTAAGGACCGAATATATTGTTATATATCGTATTTGGGCAATATTCCGTTGAATCTTCTTTAAGAAAATAGACATGGACGGGTATGGGGGTGTGTTGAAACCTAACTTGGTATTCGTAACAAAGCCGAATTTTTTACATTTTTTCCCGGCTAATTTGCATGCATGTCATATGTGCAAAACTTTGAAAATCTTACCGAGGTTAAAAAGCGTGAGCCAACCGAATGGTGGCGCTATTTCAGTCTCTCTTGTGAGTATTTTAAAGTTAAACTGAGAAATAGCTTTTTCAAGTAGCGCACTTGCTTCACTCTTATCCTATCTTTCATGAGTGAGAGAGAGATTTTGAGACATCTTTCTCAGATTAGGGCAAGAAAGTTACAAATTTCAACTGTAATATCCCTTTGGGATACTAAATCTACAAGAGGTTTTTATATACGTACTCGGGGGGTCTTTCGCCTATCAAATGGGTTATGGGCGTGTAGGTGACTACGTATAGTCAAACTCTCCTTGAACGTTTGGAAAAGACATGAGAAATGAAAGCCATATGTGATTTTTAATTATCGGGTAATTAAAGGCCTATTAATGGGCTGGTGATATGTTACCACTTAAAATAAATATACAAGACAAAGCATGTTCACAGAGAAAATATAACCACTCTTTCGGGATTAATTGGTGACCCTGAAAAGAGCCGTTCTGTTCGGACTTTTGACAGTCGGATTCCCTAATTTTTGTAGGGATGGTGCCTTCTGTTTGAAGCCTTTTGATGGCGGTGTTTGATTCGCCCCTCGGTTTTCTTTGCCGACTTCTCCAGCATTAGCCATAGCAGCCGCTTTGAGTCGTTCCCGTCGACGAGTGTTTCGAGTTCCACCCTAGCTCTCTCTCCCTTCTCCTTGAAACGGTCGCGTTGCTGTCTGGCCTGTCGTGCTAGCTCCTGCCGCCAAGTCTGACCCAACTTCCTACCTGTCCTTTGGAGAAGGGAATTATCCCTTAACTCCTTAGAACAGGTAAGGAAACCAGGCAGCTTGGGAACATCCCTGTAGATTCGGAGATGGCTTGGTAATCTGCCTTCTGTTATTTCGACATCCAGTTTCTTCAATTCACTCGTCAAGCCGATGACCGTTGTCTGTATCTTGGTCAAGGCGTTGAGGTGGGCTTTTACTCTTTTGAAAGAGTCGTCCTCTAATTGTATCCGGCACTCTTCGGCTTTAGGACTTTCTTGTCCTGGTTTGGGCTTCGATTCATCATCTGATTCGTCTTTGTAGACTGGTGAGGCAGGTATCTCTGGTATGAGGTTCTCCATTTTGACTTTGTTTAGAATGGTAACAGAGAGGAGTCTCTTTTCTGTGTCTTTGGGACGTGAAAGAGAATACCTCGGATTCTGGCTTGTGATTGGCTCGTTGAAAGGCGCCAAGACCTTCGTGAGGACATGTATTGAATCTCAAGTCAAAGTGTGCTAGTTTTCAGAGGTTATTTTCGACTTTTGCTCTTAAGTTCTCCCTTACGGTGAGAAAGGACTAAATAATTTTGTCCTTTAGGTATACGCCAGAGATTCCGCGAAGGAATTCTCGGTGAATATCTAACCTACGTCCCATTTTCCGAGGAAAAGGGAAGCATAAATCAAGTAAAGTGGGGGGTAGGCGGTGCACCATCTGACGTTCCTATAAGTCGGTTAACCTCGCACATTTTTTAGGAGAGGCCCGAAATCATCATGCGTGATTACATGCGAAAGAAGGAAGGGCTTTTTTATATATGTGTGTATATATATATATATATATATATATATATATATATATATATATATATATATATATATATATATATATATATATAATATATATATATATATATATATTTATATATGCAGACGTGTATTTCATATTAGTGAAAATTATATTGATGAGCTTTTTATTCAATGAAATAAAGATGCTAAGAATATACAAAAATTGTGTCAGCAAATCAAACTGGCCATTAAGACGGAGAAAACTAAAAGCACATTAAAATCATTTTTGCAAACTATCCCAGATAGAAGCAACTCAATGTGATGACAACCACAAAATCATACGTCAAGAAAGCTTTTAGATGCAAAGGTCACACGGAATGTCCAAATTGATTTTGTTTGTAATACCATAAGTGGAAGAATAACACTGCTGCGAATAATTGAAAAGGTATTCGCCGTCACTACGCTTGTATTATATTACAGAGGCGACATTTTGCCAGTTTTGGAATACTGTGATTTTGAATGGGGTTCACGCAGTCCGGGAAACATAGCCATATGTACTATTAATGAAGGAAGGTCATGTGAACTCTTTAAATAACTTGGACGGCATACTCTGAATGTCCCAATATGAAGATACTAGATATGATACTTAAATTCCTCCATGAACTTGCCTCGCCTTACGTGAAAGATGTGTTCGATCATACGCATTGCGTACACAAAATTATGGATTAAGGTCAACTGCGTCTTCGGTGTTCTTTCTAATTGGCGGGAAACTGAGTTTCACAGAAGGTAGCAATGTATCGACGTGATCTCACTTTTTCATGAATCTAAGAGAAAAGAGGAAATAATGATATATTTGTCGAAATTTTACTTTTGCCATGTTACTTTTTCTTACAAACAATCATTTCCTCAATACAGGCATAACTTACCCATCATTTGAAGCCCAAGCTGATTTATTTAGAAGAGCATACTCTGAACCAGGAATTTCTTTAAGTGATGTGGAGTTTATTGAAACCCATGGCACTGGTACCGATGCAGGGGACCCAGTTGAAACCAATGCCATTTACGAAATACTTTGTCAAAAGCGCACAACAGACAAGCCACTCTTAATAGGTTCCGTTAAAAGCAACATGGGACACTCTGAATGCACTGCCGGCTTAGCCAGCTTAGTGAAAATATTAATGACAATGCATCATCAGCTAATTCCTCCCAATTTACACTTTAATACCCCAAACCCTAAAATAAAAGGCCTACAGGATGGTACCTTGAAGGTTGTGACAGAACCAACCAAATTTAACGGTGGACTTATTGGGATTAGCTCGTTCGGGTTTGGAGGAACGAATGCTCACGTTATCGTAAAACCTTACAGTGTACCAGTGCAAAACGGCCCTTGTAGTATACCAAGAGTTGTGATAAGTTCCGGAAGAACAAGAGAGGGCGTACTGGAAAGTTTAACGTATATGTCAGCTAAAGCGAAGGATGCCGCCTTTTATCAGTTGACCATCGAAGTGGCAAATACTCCCGTCTTCGGTATGCCTTACAGAGGATATAAGATCCTGTCGAATCTAAACAACACGGCTGAAGTGCGAAAGGTCGATCATGGTATCGGTAGGCCAATATGGTAAGACGATAATGAAGAAACTTATGAGTATATTTCAGTTGCATAACTCATGCTGGTTGAGTGAAAAACAAGTTGGCTAAGTCGTAACGATTCCCTCTTTATGTTCAAAATTAGGGGAAGTCAGTTACAGCTGTGAGTACTGCTGGAGTAACTGACAACAGTAGAAAAACAATAACTTCTCAATTTCCAATATATTAGCATATAAGTTTACCGAAATTGGTCTCATACAGCACTGTAACCAAATACTATTGCTGAAAAATTTGGACATTTTTTTTTCAATTCCTGTTACACTCGATAGTACAGAATCATTTTAAAATGAGAGACAAACGTTTCTACAATGTAGTTTGATGTGATTGAGAGAAAATGCAATAGCTGTTGGAGATTTTTTCCCAAGAAAATGGGCAATTTTTAGGGTTTCCGTAGAAATCATAAAAACTTAAAATTGTTCAGATTAGGGTGAAAATTTAAGTTACCCTTCTTCGTTTACATGAAAATCACGCTTACGGCTCAGCTGGTGCGTAGTAGTAGTAGTAGTAGTAGTAGTAGTAGTAGTAGTAGTAGTAGTAGTGCTGGTGGTGGTGGTGGTTGAGGTGGTGGTAGTGGTTGTGGTAGTAGTAGTAGTAGTAGTAGTAGTAGTAGTAGTAGTAGTAGTGTTGGAGCAAAATATAGCAGCAGGCCATCAGACAATTTAATCGTAAACAAAGACGTACGGGCTATTGTTTTCTTGGCCTGAGCCGGTATTTAGCAAAAAACCTGTGCTGCCCTAGGAAATTCCGGAATGTCCCTCTAAAATGGTCCGAGAAATGCTGTTTTCCGATGGGGGGGGGGCGCTGTAGCCTACTTCCAAGATATAAATTTTATGAAAGTAAAGGCGCAGAAGTATAAAACGTGTCGTTCATTACGTTTAGTTACAGTCGAGTCCAAGTAAGAGTCACACGTAGTATGTCCTAATACAAGTCTTCAGTCGCACGTTTTCAGTTCGAGCCCAATGTTTAGTGGATTCGACCTTCAGTTCATGTCAGGTTTCACTTTCTAATAAAAAAAAAGAAAGAAAAGAAGTAGGAAATGAGTGAACCTCAAAATTTTGAGAGGATGCAAAACGGTAAGGTTACTGCAGAAACTGACTGAGCCAGCTTCGACGTCATATAGTGGAGACCAAATGGTTAACGGGTATCAACACGTAACTCCTGTGGAATTAAGATACTTCCCACCAGTTATTATGTCATGTTCCACAACTTTTAACAAGAGGTTTTATTATTGATGTATGTATTTCTTATATTCTTATAATCTATCGACCTAAATTGTCATTCACTATCTTCGTCTTTCAAATATCTTGCTATGTGTATACAACTTCTAGTGTAGAGATATTTGAAAAAACAAGAGCAAATCTCAGGAGCTATTTTTCTTTATTTTAGGTATATATTTACTGGAATGGGGGCTGACTGGCCAGGTATGGGCAGAGATTTGATGGTGCTACCAGCCTTCCAGAAAACGATTGTAAGATGTCATGATATCATAGCTGCAACTGATCCAGAAGTTAATTTACTGGACCTCATAATGAACGGCACCAAAGAGAAATTAGATACAACAATAGCAAAGTTTGTCACCAATGTTAGTATCCAGGTACGTGGACTTTTCATGCACTCAGTTTAAAGGAACCTACAGTAAGGATTATTGTTACCTACTGTCAGCATTTTTGAATACTTAATGGTAGTATAAGTAAAGCAAGGAGTTGCTTCGGACGTATTTAACAATTCAGTTACAAAAATATTATCACTAAAAAGAGCCATTCATGAATTAGGATACTGGCGGATGCAAATTGACACTTATGCGACTACATTTCGCGTAAAGTACAACTGTTAGTATGCGCAATTTAGGAGTTAACGTTTTGGATTAACTCTGGAAAGTAGGTCGCCTGGGACCCTGGCTATAGCACGATTCATAAGATGAACACATGTCATTTGCTTGGCTACCTTACTGTCAAGGAACTCATTGAGATAAAACATGTAAGGCCTACAGCCAGGAAGGGATCATTATGAAGAAACTCGTTTTGACAAACTTCATATACGACATTGCTGTTGGCTTATCTCGCTGCGACCATAATTAAAATATCTTCTTCCTTGCTGAAATATGTAATTGCTGGGTGAGCAGCCCCTAAGACGTCCAAACCCTAAATGAAATTTGACTTCTTCAATTTGGACAGTTACTGGAAATGCTGACAATTTTATGGTACTGCTTATGATCCTGAGAACCGTGGGGATCGCATCTAAGAGTTCCTTTTTCCCGAATTTTCCTAGGAATGTCCCTGGACTTCCTTGGACCACCAACGCAGACGTGCTCTTATGAGCGTAAAACGCTGTTACGAATAAACTCCCTTTCTAGCCTGAACTCCTGTTTTCTTCTACAAGTAACTACATCGGATAAGATTTTCTTTCCAATATTCTTGCCCCTGTCTGGAGCAGTGAATCTCAAAATACTGAATGTCAAGATGGAACTAGCAGCGCCAAAGAAGTGCCACTTTCGGCAATCTGAAAAGTATTTCTGACTAAAATGCTCTGAATATCCCTAAGCTACGCGCCAACTGATGGTGGGTTTCGCAGTGGTGTAGTAAGGGGAGGAGAGGTTGTTCGCCCCGGTTACCAGCCTCGTAGGAGTGCCATGTTATACCCATGTTACATGTTTCATGTCATGTTATATCCATGTTGCATGTAACATGTTACAAAGTCATTTTCACTAAGCAATGATATTTTCTAAACACAAACAATCACCTTAAGGATTTGCTAAAGAAAGCATTTCTTTTCATGTAAGTCACCTTACATAAACAAAAACATTCCAAAGAGTAGATGTGTCAATTACCCTCCCCTTAGACGAGAGAAACTTTCCCTTTACAGTAAGAATGAAAAATTTACAAAATGCTGAGAATTTCTGAACATATAATCAGTTCAAAGCTTGGCCACCTTAAAAAAAAAATTTCGTCAAGTAATATGGTATCGCAATTCCTTAAGACTCTGCCAGCAAAGCACACAGAGCGGTTTTAGAAAGGAAGCATCTGCTGCGGATGCCAACTATCCTAGGTGCGCTACCCAGCTTCTTTTTAAACATTGTAATGGACTATCCCTGCAGATTTTACCCGTGCAATGGCCTGAAAAGCTACCCTGTTTGGGGGGCTTTGACCCGGAAACTTGTGGACCTTTCCTCAGAACCCAAATGAAAACCTTAAAATGGACCATAGCTCACCTCGAACCCCTTTTCCAAAATCTGCCTACTAAACTGCGACTGTTCAATAGTTTGTACGGTAAGACCAAAGTTTTTGTGAAAATATGATTTCATTATCAGCTTTTGTGCTGGGGCAGAGTTTTAGGTCTCGAGGTCCGTCGGCTTAGGCCTTGGCCTTGACCTTGGACTGATTTCGTGATGACTCCTGGTAGACAATGACCTTGAATACAACACTGAACTTTGGACCATGGTTTTGGACTTGCCAGGAATTACTTTCATGCAGAACTTTACTACCGTGCAATATTTATCACCTTACTGATTACGAAACATTTGATGAAAGCTGTAATGCTCGTCTTATACATCGACTTAACTTAAAGTTATAGACTTAGGGCCCACGTGAATGAGTGCCTAAGAAAATATACCCTTCTTGAGCTTAGAATTACTTAGCTAACTTTAATATATGATTTGTGTGCGACAAACATTTTCTCAAGACTTTTTTCAAATAATATTATTAACTCCAAATGGTTACCAGCTCTCATATTGAATATAGTTCTAAAAGTGTGATAAATTTCAGGGTGAATTGTTCTCATTGTAAACATACGAATGGAAATGCATGAGTCCGGATCCAGAAGGATACGGCACTTGAAAAGCAAATCAAAATCATAACACCTTGGATGAAGTTATTTTTACTTTACATACAGGGACGTAGTTAAGTTCTACAATATTTTTTTTTTATTTTTATATATTTATTTTATTTAAATTAACAGTGAAATATGTGCCGTGGGAGTGGGAGTGAAGTACGCTGAATCATTGCTTACCGGGATCACATATTTCTGGTAGAGTTAAAAAGAACTTTGTCTGTAAAATTAAGTCGTCTCGCATTGTAGTTTTGTCTGATACATATTATAGCACATTACAAGGGAGTTAACCCGTCCGGTTATCCGTAATGACATTTCAAACAAACGTTCGCGGAGCATACTGTGTGAACTGTTACTAGCAAAAAACCGATACTATTTTCTTCGTACTTTACTATCACGTACACTCAAACGCACACAGAAATACGCATGCACACAAGAAACAATTTTTGTCAAAATAGGTGAGTACATTTGATAACGGTTCTGGTGTCAGTTTCGACTCACGACTTCACGGTGTCTCACATCACACACTTTGTCTTTGAAAATAAGTCAAATTTTTAAATGTGAATCATAAACGGAAACATTACCTTTTCTTGGTCATCCAACTTCTTCAAATTACACTTTTATATGCAGATTGCTCTTGTGAACTGCCTTAAAGATATTGGAATCCATCCTGATGGAATAATTGGCCATTCCATGGGAGAGACTGCTTGTGCATATGCTGATGGTCTACTAACAGAAGAGCGGACAGTGATGGCAGCATACTGGAGGGGACGCTGTGTACTAGATGCTAATCCTCCTCCTGGACGTATGGCATCTGTTGGTACGATTGTCTCGCATAGATTAGTTTGATGACATGGTTGATTACGCAGGGCAGAATCTTGTTTGCTTAAGTCGCCAGTATCTTAAGGTGCGCGTTATCACTCAGGTACCTTTGAAACACCTCATTTGGTACATTCACGGAAGTCGATGATATGGAGAAGTACACTTATCAATCTTTTGTATGAGGATAGCACATATACAAGGTATACCTCCTACACGACAGAGATACAAGCTAAGAGAGCTTTTAATATACTGCGGTGGGTCCCGCTTTGACGCTTCACTCAAAATAATGTTTTTTTTATAGAGAAAGGATCGATATCATGCAAAAAAGTGCCTAAAGTACCTTCACTTTTCCTTATTTTTAGATATTGGATATTTAGTGTATTTTCTACAGCATCCACATCACAAGTGGAGTAACATGGCTTACACTTCATCGGCAAAATGTTTAGGGATAACATTTTTGGGTTAACATTTTCTGCCGAGGAAATATCTTGACTGATGGTGGTTGTAAATCCACTCTATTCATAGGATATATAGTTGATAGGATAAAATAAGATTGAAGCAATTTCAGAGAAGGTACAGAGACAGCACCTTTCGTTAGACGTGACTTATTACCGATCGTTTTCATTGCTTGTTCTTGAAGGATCAATTAGACAAAAATGACAAAAAATAGCTGTTCAAATTGCAGTAATGTTGAAAATAAACAGTATACTATCGGAACACAACAGTTATTTTAGGTAGGGTGTGCTTATTTAAAAGTTCATTGAAATCGTCTTTTACGGATACCATAAGTTAATAGGTGCTACGTTATTGGCAACACGAATCTCAACCAAGGCAGTTTTGCTCTCACATTCAGGACATGGGCTACCTTATGTTTAAGGAGTATTATACTAGTGCTGATCCCTATATGCATACAGGATATTTATTACTTATGAAAATGATTTTGAAATATATGCACAAGGTTTAAAATGGGTTTGACTCTATTAATTTTTATCCTGAAGGTTTAAGATGGGACGTAGTCAAATCTAGACTTCCACCAGGAGTTGTCGCAGCGTGCCACAATGCCGAGAATAATGTAACAATATCGGGCAATGCGAAAGTTGTTGATTCCTTTTTATCGGAGATTGCCGCTGAGGGTGTATTTGCACGCCAGGTTAATACGGATTGTGTTGCGTACCATTCACCTCACATGGTCCCTATCGTACCAATGCTAAAAGAAGCATTAGACAAGGTCAGTACATACCTTGGGTGAACCCTGTAGTATGTAAGGGATGGGACCACCTGCTCATTACACACTCCCCGTATAGATAAATAAAATACCATAATTACATGCAGGTTGTACCATTCGTTTTGTAAGTCTGACTTTACAAATGTATAGTTAGAATCCTTTTTCTTATTAAAACCTACCAAAGTAAAAACTATACATCGATGTAATTTGAGACGCATTGGGTATGAGAAAAATAACGTTTGTTACCATCAGACTCCTTCAAACAGACCTGTTTATATGACACTTCATACTTAATTGATACATCGTAAATATTACTTTAATATGCAAATCTAATTCAAGAACGGAGGAACTTATAAGATCATACGATACCATTCGTGATGTCCTTTGCTTGTTTAACCCTAATTACCAGGAAGCCTATTAAAATTTGAGATTCCGGAATTTCCAAACAACACATCAGACTGTAAACTATCTACAAACTCGTTTTGAAGTACTTTTATATTTCTATATTTATTCTGGGGTTTTGCTCCTTGAAAAACTGCAGCCTCAAATTCCCCCGTTCATACTCCTATGATATTGAGCAAACAAAGGAATGTTGCCACTACGCAAATAACTACATCATTGCCTTCCATATTTAGAACTCATTTGAAAAATGATCGGACTTGGTGTATGCATATCCTGAGAATAAAATATACCAAATGTTTCCAACGGATATTTCATTGCCAGATCTGTAACCAGGTTGTCTTGTTGAGGGTCGCCCTCCCTTTTGAATAGAACTGGAGGTAGAATTTAAAATATTTGAATATATCATTGAATGTGAACGCCGCTGGGAGGACGAATCTTATGTGAGGGGAGGTTACACTGAGAATCTTTAAGATTTACTGAAGAATTTTCAGATGCTCACATGCAGCGTTTTGCATTTTTGTAATCTGGCAATAGTCACTTCAGCTGCATTTACCCATACCGTTAAAATCCTTTACATTTATTGTTATTAAAATTCTTGGTATACATCTTTTCTTGCATTGCTTAATACAGATTGTACCTCATAAAGTACTCAGATCAAAGACATGGCTCAGCACATCCTACCCTGAGGATCTGTGGGACACAGAACAAGCGAAATGGCTGGACTCATCTTATCTTGTGAACAATTTGGTTAGCCCTGTTCTATTTCACGAAGCAGTGTGCAAAATACCATCAGATGCAATTGTGATTGAAATAGCACCACACGGCTTAATGGAAGTTTTGTTGAAGCGAAGTCTTCACCAAGATTGTGATTACTTTACGTTAATGCACAGAAAAGAGCCAGATAATCTGCACTATTTTTTGTCTATTATCGGAAAACTCTATACTCTGGGAGTCTGTTTGGATCTTTCCCGTTTGTATCCAAAGATTGACTATCCATTCGGTACTGGCACTCCACCTCTGTCACCTGGAATTAAATGGGATCATTCCACAAAATGGGAGGTTCCATCATGGGAAGATTTTATAAAAGGCAGCGAGAGTGACCGATCGGTAACTATACATGAAATAGGTGAGTGAGGCTTAATAGTCGGGGCGATACTAGACTTCCCCGACAAATTGATGTTAGGCCTTAGCTGATTTTCTGTCACACTGATGAGCATGAAACAAAATGTGCCATGAAACAACATATCCAAATCCACCCAACAGTTCTACAGTTTGGGGGAAAAATTCACGAGATTGAACATTTTTGCTTCCATTTGTACGGAGAAGTAAAATGTTTCGCGGAACTAGTACAAAAATGCAGTGACCATCTTTTAACTCAGTCTCTTAAACCAGTCTGATAACGTTGAAGCCTGGATCTCATCAAGCTTCTTGTCCGACCCTTAGTCGGTTCAATGTGGTAATCTACCGTAGAGGTCTGGGGCATACGTTATGGGGTTACGACACTTAGATGAAGCTCGTAGCCGCCTGCATTTTAATGACACCCTGATCTGATTCTAAGAACGTTATAAAACTCTCCACTACTCATCGCAATTTTCATCAGTGTTTTAAACATGGTACGTAAAAGAACGTTTGTTTGTTTCGGAGAGCTGAAGGGGTGAGTGGGATATAAGTTGCGTGTAAAGGGGCTATTATGCTAAAGCATAATTGAAAAGACATTTGTAGGTTACAAGTTCTCACACTGATTACCAGACATTTTGCCAACCGCCAAGCTCGTTGCCATGGGAAGGGGGCAGGGTTCGCCCCTCGGAAAATTTTCGTCCCTAGAAGATCAAATATTACCATCGCCTTAATGCATTTCAGTATACCTCGCCCCCTGACAAATCCCCCCGGAAGCTTCCTCGCCCCCCTTTCACTGCCTTGTCTGACAACCACACATAGTTTTAACGGTTACTGTGGGTCTGGACTCCTTTTTGATCACCATATGCATTTTCTTACGAATATATAAAAGATGACTTACAGCGAAGTAACGTATTAAAAGAGCCTTAGCCAGGGAAGCCAGTACCTCGGTATAAAGTCATGATTCATGACTTCAGTGAGTAAATATTTCTATAATCTAAATTTATCTTGAAAAGATTAAATGGTTTACTAAAATAGCAATAAAATATAAAACATGACAGATATCAAAACCTAATACAGACATATTATAATTGAATGAGTGTGAAATTTTGTTGAAACCATTATATTATCTTTAGTTTGTGTTGGACCTAAAGAAAAGTCAACAGAATAGAGAGAATGATGAAGTCTGCCCTTTTAATACCGCAAATTACGTTACGTTTTAATACATGTGTTGGGCCTGTTTTGGTTTTATCGACCTGCCAATAGCATTTCAAGTGATTCCTGTTGAGTATTTCCTTCCAGTCACCTGGGGTCCCTGTGCATTAAAGCCAAGTCACGTTGAGTCACCTCATTGTGTAAGTGGCGTCACATTAAAACTGTAATTATAGAAGATAAGCCAGTTCCATTTCCTCGTCAGCTTAAATGAAGTAATTTTTGAAATGAAATTTGCCCCGTTTCTGAATAAAGACTTGTCAACTTGTCACAAGGTTTTTGTACGGGCATTATCCGAGTCGAGTATAGTCGAGTCACTGTAGTTAAAGACTCGTGTAGAGTCTCTAAGGTTTGAGACTCGAGTCACATAGAGACTTTGTAGTTTAAATTATCGGAGACACCAGTAAATTCAATCCTTTTGCAATAAATGACCCAAGTAGTGTCGATTCTCCTTTTTAGTCATTTTCAATAACAAGACTCCATAAGGACACATTGCACCGTTCAGTCGCAAAATACGCAGCTGATGAATTGAGTAAGGATCTCCAGGACATTGAAATCGCCCCGCCCATAATGATTTATTGTTATTGATGGTGATCGAAACCACTGCACTTTGAGGAAGGGCGGTGTGCACTATTTTCGACACGTAGGCTTCACGCCCTGTAATGCTACCCTGGATCTATGCTATTCTAATGTTAAGGGAGCCTGCAACGCATCGGTTATTACCCCGCTTGGGAAATCCGATCACGATGTCGTAATCCTCTATCGCAAGTACAGGCCTGTTGTCCAAAGACAGAAACCTCGTACAATCACAGTTCAGCAACGTCCCCTACCCGACGCGCTTGATCAGCTTAAATCATCTCTGGAAAGGACGGAGTGAGATAAGTTCAAAAGATGGACTACTGGTGTAGATGAATTAACTGAGACGGTCAGAAGTTATGTGAACTTTTGTGTGGACTAAACTGCACCTAAAAACATATCAAAATATACCCAAACAATAAGCTGTGGATAGCTAGTATCACTAAGGCAGTAATAAATGAGAAAGAAGGGCACTTCGATAGAGGAGATCGGTATGCATTAAAGCTAGTTCAAAAAAGAGAAACTGCGTCAAAAGGGATAAGGTCATGTGTAAGCGTACGATTAAGAACCACTTTGTTGATAAAAACATGGAACAGCTATGGGATGATATGGGGTTAATGGTTGGGTACTTAAATGCTAGCAGCGATCTCCAAGTACATGATACATCCAGTGATTATGTAAATGAGGTAAAGTAATTCTATAATCGATGTGACTGCTTTGATTTTGCATCACAGGCAAATTCTCCCATAGAATCTTTTGAAAAATGTAATCATTTTTGTTTGTAAAGGGAGATGAGGTTTTCCATAAGTTTTGTATGTTAAATACCTTGAAAGCTGCTGAACCAGATCACATGAAACACCACGTTTTCATAATTGCGCCCATCAACTTGCCGATATTTTTACGTACACTTTTAGTCTTTCATTTCGTACGAAATATATTCCTGCTATTGGAAACTTTCCTGCATTATACCTTTACCCAAGGAACCAATCATCACGTGTATAAAGGACTTCAGGCCTGGGGCATTAACTTCTGGTGTAATGAAGGCCTGTGAACGTATTATGTTAAGGTACATGAGGCCATGGTTGACAACTACTTAGATCTTCTGCAATTCGCCTATAGGGTCAAACGTAACGCAGAAGATGCTACCCTCTATTGCCTGGAAAGATTGTAATCCCACCTTGAAAGAACAAAACTTGGGAATTCTGGTAGAATTATTTTTTTTTTATTTCTCGTCAGCATTCAATACGATTCAGCCACATGTCGAGATCTTCATGACCGCTGTCCATTGATTAAATTTGCTAATGGTGCTGAGCTGGTTGAGTTGATTACTAAAGATTAGAATTAAGGCCATGAGGGCGAAGACTACCTAGTCTGAATATCGACCGCCTTATTGTTGAAAACCGTCTTATACACAAACTAGGTACTCTTCACCCTCATGGCCTTAATTTTAAGCTGGAAACTTTGCTTCAATGATTTTAAAATCCCGTCATTAACCTGCTCCTTTTCCCTTAAACTTGGCATTTGTGCTTGTTTGGTTTCAGGTGCTACTTTGTAACCTTGTTGAAGGGTATATTACCCGAAACGTCGTAAATATATTTTGTACAACTCACCATTGCACTGTGTATTACCATGCTGTTTCTTCAATTTATACGTTTCTTCGATAATATATATATATATATATATTGCTAATTTGGGATTTAGGCGAAAAACCGTATGAAAAATAAATATATAGCTGTCAAATTTACGGACACCTAGCTGTTAACACGAACGGATGGCTGGCCATTCAAATGACGTTAATTATATGTTTAGACGTTAGGGCGAATTTATTTCTTATGTGTTTTATTATCTTTTTTTCGCCCTATGTACAAGCAGATATAACAATTTCCCCTTAAGGTGGGAATTAGCGTTATATATATATATATATATATATATATATATATAATATATATATATATATATATATATATATATATTATATATATATATATATATATATATATATATATATATATATATATATATATATATATATATATATATATATATATATATATATATATATATTATATAGGGTCGAAATGCTGCGGAGCACTATAGTACTATCTAGGTCGATAAAGGGTGTAGTAAAAGTGCTAAAACTTTGCGGAAAATTACACGAAGTTTCGAGTATAGACTCTTCATCAGTTGGCAAAGAAATGCAACTGAACAACAATGAAGTAAAAATAGAAAAGGAACACGTTGAAGAAAAGCACGGTCAAACCGGTCTTACAGAACGAACATGGTGTAAAAACGCGAAAGTAGGCTGAGTAAATCTGGTAAAAAGTAATGAAAGGGGGAACAAGCAAAAAGGTCCATTGTAATGTTAAGACCGTGTGGGGAGAGGGTCCTGAGCTTCATGATAAACCGGTTTTCGGCGGTCTGACAATCACGGTCAGAACCTCGGCACATTAAGGCTGCGGTAACGGCCAAGTCTTTAATTAAGCACGGTGATGGGGGTGGGGTTGAAATGTGTGGCGACAGGATAACCTTTAACGGCTTTGAACCAACACTTTACTTGCACTTCCACAAATTTGATTTACAGTTTAGTTTGTGGACGGTGCCATTGCTTGTATGTAGGAGAGACCAAACATATATATATATATATATATATATATATATATATATATATATATATATATATATATATATATAATATATATATATATATACATTTTGCTAATTTGGATTTAGGCGAAAAACCGTATGAAAAAACGCGACTGTTGGGAGAACTCGACCCTCAGGCGAAAAATTCGTTTCGCCTTAACGTTTTACACACTGTTTTATATAGGAATGCGTAACTCTATACGCAATTCCGATTTACCACATAATGTTAATGCAATTACTTAGTTCCACACCAACTTACGTGCATGCATCCGTTAACACTAAGGACTTACGGGCCATTGAAATAACGTGCATATATATTTCAGAACCAAAAGGGGAAATATAATCTTATGTATTTTATTGTTTTTTTTTTCTTCGCCGGTTGTATTGGCGGTATACCGCTTTCGCCGACCAGGTCGATCTAGCGTTATATATATATATATATATATATATATATATATAATATATATATATATATATATATATATATATATATATATATATATATATATATATATATAACGCTAATTCCTACTGTACGGGGAAATCGATATATCGCGGTTTCGTTAAGGCGAAGAAAAAAACAATAAAATACATTAAAAAATATTTCCCCTTTTGGAAACCAGATATACAACAATGCTTTTTTAATGGCCCACCATCCGTACGTGTTAAAAGATACGGGTACGTAACTTGGACAACATTGAAGTAATAGCATGTAAATCATGTGGTGAAACGGACGTTACCATCCGTTTACGTATTCCTATATAAAAAGCGTGTGATTTCGCAAAGTCGACCTGATTTTTTCCCCTTTTAGACGATTTCCCCTTTTATGCACGTTTTTTCATACAATATTTCCCCTTAATCCCAAATTAGCAAAATATATATATATATATACACACACACATATAAATATATATATATATATATATATATATATATATATATATATTATATAATATATATATATATATATATATATATATATATATATATATATATATATATATATATATATATATATCGCTAATTCCCACCTTAAGGGGAAATTGTTATATCTGCTTGTACATAGGGCGAAAAAAGATAATAAAATACATAAGAAATAAATTCGCCCTAACGTCTAAAAATATAATTAACGTTATTTCAATGGCCAGCCATCCGTTCGTGTTAACAGCTAGGTGTCCGTAAATTTGACAACTTTGAAGTAATGGCATCTAGTTTGTAAATCTAAGAGGGCGCCCTTGTAAGTTTACGTATTCCTATAGAAAAAGTGTGTGGAAACGTTAAGGCGAAACTTATATTTCACCCGAAAATTATTTTCCCCTTAAGGTCGACTTTTCAACAACAAGTTTCCCCCTAACTGACTATATATAGAAATATATATATATATATATATATATATATATATATATATATATATATATATCCGCTTAAACTTTAAGGTGAAACGGTTTTTTTCGCCTAAAGGTCGAGTTCT
This sequence comes from Holothuria leucospilota, assembly GCA_029531755.1. Classification (NCBI taxonomy): domain Eukaryota; kingdom Metazoa; phylum Echinodermata; class Holothuroidea; order Aspidochirotida; family Holothuriidae; genus Holothuria; species Holothuria leucospilota. Next base: position 38,189,041 of record CM055978.1, read on the forward strand.
CCCAAATGCGACTGTTGGGAGAACTCGACCTTTAGGCGAAAAAACCGTTTCGCCTTAACGTTTCACACACTGTTTTTATGGGAATGCGTAACGCTATACGCAAGTCCGACTTGCCACGTAATGTTTATGCAATTACTTCTCTGCACACCAACTTACGTATATGTCTCCGCTAACACTAATGACTTAGGGGCCATTTAAATAACGTGCATATCTATCTCAAAACCAAAAGAGGAAATATAATCTTAAGTACTTGTTTTTGTTTTCGCCTTTTGTATTAGCGGATTTGACCTTTCGCCTAACAGGTCGATCTAGCGTTTTATATATATATGCACTCACAGACACCTCCTTAGCGGCACATAGGCAGCCGGCGAGAGCTGAGCTCTCGCACGTCTTTCCTAGCTCACGCGCGGCTCGAAACTGGCGTAGCTGCCCGATAATTCCGTCACTGGAATGAGAAGTCTCGCGCGGCTTCACGTGCCTGCTTTGCGAGCAGCCCGCCCTCCATCACGTACGTCTACCGGGTGAGTTGGAGGTCAGCCAGGCTCACGAGGAAATCCCGTGAATTCCTTACCGGGTCCTGTGTACGTGTTCCGGTAAGGCAGCGAGGGTGCGTATGGGGGTGTGTGTGTACGTGTGTGCGTGTGTGCTCACTTGCAAGATATCCCAGTCATTTCGCTTCACCATTTCACTCCTCCCAGATATTACTGAAGCTGGTTCAGATCCGTTTCTCAAAGATCACAATATAGATGGCCGTGTCTTGTATCCAGCAACTGGTTACGTTGTTCTTGCCTGGCGGTCCGTGGCGTATATGATGACCACCGTACCAGAAAAGTTAGCCATAGACTTCAGCGAAATTAACATTCACCGAGCAACTATATTACCCGAAACAGGTATGCTTAAATAATCAAAATGCAAGTGTATTAAAGTGGAGTGCAATAATATGTAATCAAAGCAATTACAAGTACTCACAATGCTTTGCAATTTTGCGTATTTGTTTGGACAAAAATAGCACATTTTTTGCCTGAATGATAGGAGGAGGAGGAGGTGCAGCCCCAAGCTCCCCACCTCGTATTGATACATTTAATAATAGAACCAAATATTCAAATCTAGGCAATTACAGAGTGAAAACGTTTTGATAAAAATGGCTGATTGGCCCTTAATTTTCTCACTGGTAAAAATCAATCCTTTTTTATCACAGGGCGTGTCAAACTTACGGTTCGAATTTTGACATCTTTGAAATTGTTTGAGATAAGTGAAAACGATGAAGTAACCGTATCTGGAAAATACGACCTACCGGAAGCGCCCTTTGTTCCTGCTGATTTACATCCACTGGAAGACAATGAAGGAGTCAAGTTGGAACAAGATGACATTTACAAGGAACTTCGCTTGCTTGGGTATAATTATGGGCCAAATTTTCAAAACATAAAAAGTTCAAGGCTTGATGGTAAGTATTTATAGTTTTAAAACTGTGAAGTATGATCTCCTACGAGTTATGTATGTATTAGCACAAAATGCCGTGGCATATTAAATTAACCAGAGATAAAAAGTAAACAGTTATTTTACGTTCTGCCTTTCCTTTTATTTGCCCTAACTTGAGGCAGGTAGCCCTTACAACACGTGAGAATTTTGGAAGCAAAGTATCCTTCGTGATCCGAAAAATTAAAGTGGAAAACATAAGAAAAAAGAAAAAAATGGGAAAGAATGGGTATAAGTTTTCCTAACACATGATTATCGTGCAAATTTTCGGTAGGCCTTCTGGAGCCTTTTTCACCATTTTAAATGAAGAGACTGACTATCATACTCAGGGCTACAATGTGCAAAAAGCGGCTGAATGGCCGAGAGATGATTTTAATTTACAGATCGATAAATGCACATGTAACGACCTGGTGGCTGATTTGGAGGGGGTAGAGGGCACTCAAGCTAACGCAGTTCAGTAGTGAAAAATTTGTCCTTCTGCAAATTAGAACGCTAGAAATGCCACAAATGCCAGAAAGTATCTCGAACTACGGGCACGTTCTACACAGTGACAAATATATCAGGATGTTAAAAGTTTTTTGCCATAATGATAAATATGTTATGTGGAGAACTTATCAAAGGATTGCTTTTAATGACAGACACTCACCACCCAGAGTACATTTTTGGTTAAGGACAACCAAAATCCTCAATTGGCGACTGCTCTTTGATTGACTTTAAAGTAAGAAATTCAAAAGATGCAGAGTAGCTCCAATTTCACAGCATCCAGAGAGAGAGAGGGGGGGGGGAGAAAGAGAGGAAGAGAGGGTGTATGTTCTGAGTACACATTGTGGACTTTTGTATTCACCAGGAGAAGCGAAATACAATTTTGGGAGGGACTTGAAGTAAGTTAGTTGGAAGAATGGGAAGTGTCTGGGATGAGAAAGTTTGCTCCTAATGCGTTTTCGTTTTGCAATTTGTGTTCTTGGAGTGCAAATTTCCTGGGCTCAGCCCTATCCATGATGAGGTTACAAAATTATTGTGTAGGATATCTTTTCACCACAGTCACCACAAGAGGATTAATTCACTGTGTTCGTTTCAGTGCTACCGGCATCTTCAAACTCCCACACCGCGTTACACACACCATAATCAAGGTCTGTCCTTGTGCAATCAATTAGTGGGCCTTGACATGCCCCGTGTGCTAGCAGATTTGGCAGATTGAAAGTAATTAATGGGTAAATCATTAAATCAGGATATCAATCCACACCTATGACGAGAGAATTAACCTTTTTAACTGAGACGACATGAAATATACTGATACATTTATGTCATAAATATTTTTCCATGTTTATTCTCTGGCTTATAATTAACGAGTACTCAGCTATCTGCAGTGATTTTTGCAACTAAATCGTGAGAGGAATTTCGGGGCTTCTTGAACTGAATTTTTTCAAGGGAATCGCTGAGCCCCGACATGGACCATTACATTACTCTTGTCGCAGGGTCCCACACCAGTGGGGTCTGAGCCTTGTGATGGAAATGCATTCGGTGTACCAAGCAGTAGCATCGCAGGCCCCCTGAAAATTCCTGAATCTGAGCCTGACCTTAGCTATAGTAAATAAGGGAATAACAGAAGTGTTTGTTTCGTGTTGACTCATTACTTCGCATTTCTAAATTTCAGTTGGTTTTTCTTTGCACGATTTAGGACAAGAGGCTCTTGTTGAATGGAATGGTAATTGGGTTACCTTTTTGGATTCTTTACTGCAAGTTACAATTCTTGGAAAAAGTAACCCCAGCAAAAGCCTTTACTTGCCCACTCGTATTCTTTCTCTACGCATCAACCCTCTTCTACAAACGAGAATTTGTAATAAAGGTGAGATAAATTCTATACTTTCAAATGCTGCTCCCTAGACGGAAGACGTTTAGGGCGATTTAACCGAAATCATTTTGGTCTTTTGTATGATAAAAACTTACATTATCGGTTCAAAGTTCATTTCATGATGTAATTATTATATTCTCTAAATGTTTAGTGAAGGAGGGTATTCAGGTAAAATTATTCCATGACAGGGGATGGGGATGCCTTTTAGTAACAACAAGCTTTCCCTTTCTCAATGTGTATACAACTTTTATGTCGCTCCTTTAAAGAGTATTGTCTGGAAATTTGTAATGAATAAAATTTGTAAGTGCAGGTCATGTAATAGACCTGTAGGCAATAAGTTTGCACCAAGAGGAAACCCTATAGCTTATTGACAATTTTAATCACACTATTTTGAACCGGTAGAAGAGATAGAGTTCAAATTTGTCCTAAAACAACATTAGTACAAATTAGATCCCGTTACGTTTACGTTCCAGAAAAGGAGTTCTAGGCAGCAAATTCATTAAAGTCAAAGCAGTATAATATTCGTTTTAATTACCTTTTACAGAAGTGCCCGTTGTTGTTGATAAAGCAATGGAAACGTGTCGCGCCGCAGGGGTAGAGATTGTAGGACTACACACTACCATGGCCCCCAAGCGACCCTTAAAGCAGTACCCAACACTCGAATATGTTCGGTTTGTTCCATATGGGGAAACTGAGATTGCAGTTCCGAAAAATGTTTCTGATTACGGGGCTATGTGCAAGAAATACCTGTCATTTGTGCTGAGAAACAGGACCCTTGTCAAGCACAATGAAAGTTTGAACAGGTTGCAAGTGCTTCAAAATTTAGACGATATTGTTTACGATGTCGAAACATACCTACATGACGAAAGCTGCGCATTTTTTAAAATTTTGCATCAAATTGGGGAGCTCAAAGGAAGAAATGATTTCGTGAAAGATGTTTTGAATATTATTGATACCAACGCTGCCAAACTCTCTCTAGATAAGCTTCTGTCATTTCTCCCACGTGACGAGAAATTCAGGCACCTTCTTGATGTTGTTTGGGAAAACTCAACCACAAAAACAGTGAAAGTGGCTGAACTGGGAGCTCGATTTGGTGGTCTGTTTATTCACATTGTGCCAGTAATGACCTCACAGCCATTGCTGCAGCTTAAATACATTGCAACAGACCGCCACGTTGGAGGGTTGTCTACAGCTTTTAAAGACCAACTCCAAGCGCTAAATGTGAAATCTGCTAAACATGATGTCAACAACGAAAAATTTGATGGATTAGAAAATTCAAACTTTGTAGTTGCCCGAGGATTGGCGCAACAATCTAAGAGTATCCTCTCAGTTTTAGAAAAGATACATTCTCTGTTGGCTGAAGGTGGCTTTCTCCTACTTTATGAAGTGACTGAAAATTTTGAAGTTTATTTTGGACTTGATGAAATCATCCACCAACTACACCGTGAAGATTCATATGAAAGGAAACTTGGAATTTACTTGTCAAGGCAACAATGGGAGAAAAAAATCGAGTCCGCTGGATTTGAAGTTATCCAACAGCTGCGGGATGGCTTTTCATCAACTATCTTTCTTTGTCGTAAAATGAGGCATGCATGTTATGATGTTTACATCCACGCCATAGGAACAGAGTTTAGTTGGATAAACGATATAAAAGAAGAGCTGAACAAAGTGCAAAAAACCAAAGACCACAATGGTGGCAACATTTGGTTGATAACAAACAAGGACTACCAAAGTGGTATTGTAGGAATGGTTAATTGTTTGAGACAAGAAGATGGAGGAAATAAAATAAGGTACGTAAAGACTTTGGTTACATCCAAAAGGTTTAAATCGATCAGATAGGGCACTTAATTTCCATTATGAGTACATGCTTGCTTTTCCCTTAACGTAGAATCTGGCAGCCTAATGACATTTATGTGACCAAAGATATAATAATGTTTTCTGTTTTTTTTTTTTTTTTTATAATGTTGAAGGTGCATTTTCAATGCAGATGGGGGATCTAACTTGCAAGATGTTCATTTGGATTCTTCTTTAATGGCAAAACTTGCTAAAAAAGATCTTGTAATGAATATTTTCAAAGATGGCGTCTGGGGATCGTACCGACATCTTTCTTTACAGAAAGGTGGGTCTTTAAGCAAATGTCTTAATTAGCTAAGTTTTCCGCCTCTCCATATTGATTTAATAACTACCGTTAACCATTTTAAGTTTATGTTATGACGATATTTGATGTACGCATTCTGCATTGAGTCTCAAACTATTTATTTTAGCTTCTTATTACGTTTTACCTTGAAATTCAAGTAACTTAAAAGGGTGGACTGAGATGACACAGAAATAAATAATGATACTTTCCTACTTTTTCATCATGGGTGGCGAACTGTGCATAATACTCAAGACAGATACCAGAGAAAATACTTGATTCAAGAGTTAAAATGTAAAATGAAGGTATAACATTGCAGCCTCAGAAAAGATCAACGTGCAAATTACTTTTAAGGGGAGGGCGGAAACGATTCTAACTAATCTATGAGCCCTTTCACATCCCTAAACGGAACATGGTTGGCCTTTTTTGCACCTACTTGCATGTCACTCCATACATAACGTTTAGATTGATATCATTTAATGAATTAGAATAAAATATATTTCTCATATTAACAGAAATAATGTGAAACGTTCCACCGTAGATAAAGTAAATGGATTAGTGATTAAATGGGCTACTCAAATAATTGTTTTGTTTTTTGGCAGATGAGTTCACTACGAATACAGAAAAAGCCTATGTCAACGTATTAAACCGTGGCGACCTCAGTAGCCTTCGTTGGATACAATCCCCCGAACCCTTCAGACATAGCTCATCGCACCATATTCCTTGCACCGTCTATTACTCCTCTCTCAATTTTCATGACGTGGTACTAGCCTCAGGAAAACTACCTGCTGACGCGATACCAGGTTTCATTCTTATTTTTTGTGATCAGACGAATTTAAACAATGCGCATGCTGCTATTATGAAAAACGTTTTTTTTTTTTTTTTTTTGAAAATTTACACTTGCTAAATGCCTTTTAAATGTTTAAATCTTTACAACTAAATTTCAATGACATTAAATAGGCTTTTGCAAATTTTCTTACAGAAAATTTGGCCCATGAAGAGAGCCTCATCGGAATGGAGTTTGCCGGTCGGGATTTAAAAGGAAATAGAGTTATGGGAATCGTGACAAGCGAAGGACTAGCCACATCTGTTGATGCAGAGTCCCATTTACTCTTCGATGTACCTGATTCGTGGTCCTTGGAAGATGCAGCTACGGTACCTGTAATTTATTCCACTGCGTACTATTCTCTTGTTGTTCGAGGGCAGCTTAAGCATGGGGAGTCTGTGCTAATTCATTCTGGTTCTGGAGGAGTTGGGCAAGCTGCAATAGCAATAGCTTTGAGTTATGGTTGTAAAGTTTACACTACAGTAGGTAAGAAAGTAACGAGTATATACAGTACATTTAAAATTAATAATTTCATCAAGGTTTTTTTCATGTAATGATTACATTCTACTTATTCAACAGGAACGGACAAGAAACGTCATTTTCTAATGAAGCAGTTTCCAAATTTGAATGAAAATAGTTTTGCCAATTCTCGTGACTCATCATTTGAAGAGCATGTGATGAAGGAAACTAGGGGAGTAGGTGTTAACGTGGTGTTAAACTCCTTATCTGGAGAGAAACTTGAAGCCAGCCTCAGATGTCTGTCAGTGGACGGTCGGTTCCTAGAGATCGGGAAATATGACTTGTCACAAAATAAGCAGATAGGTATGCCTTTGTTTGATTGGATAAGATTTGCCCTATATGTTTTTGGCAAGAATGTCAGCTTACCATTACATTTTAAAAATCCTTTAATAAGACTTGAGTGACAAACTCAAATATTTGCATTATGTGAATTAATGAGCCATAAAATAAAATCAGAGTTAAAAACAGCAATGTATTGTATGTGTAGAAGGTTTGGTTTACATTTTGTTTATTCAAAGTCTTGAAAACACAAAGTAAAATGAATGTCGAAATACATAGGCAGAGGGAGTGGAGAGAGAGGGTGGGAGGTTAACCCTTATTCAAAACTGTGGAGGTATAAGTATGCTTTTGATTTCACTTGTTAAAAGATGAAGTCATGTATTCGCTCACTCAGTCTATAAAATATTAAACTTTTCACTAAAATATAAGTGTTCCCAGATCCCGCCGAAAAATTTAGCATCAAATTATATTACAAATTATCTGGATATTCCAAAGGGAAGGAAGATTCCTCTAAAAATCCTTGGTCATTTTGAAAATTTCCCTTACAGCCAGGACCAGCTTTTAAAGCCTACGGGGTAACGTGTAACAGCCCAAAGGAAATGACCCGGAACGTAAATGCTAAAATTGAATACTTCCCTTAGAGGATATGATGAAAAGTGTTTATATTTGAATACCTGTGTTATGTGAGATAAATAAAGACAGTAGTAGTGAAAGTTTTTGAATCAAAATTGATAGGATTCCTTACTGTTTCATTGTAAGGTGAACTTTTTATTTAAAAGCAATATGTTTCCACCTTTTCTGGCCTTCCCCCTTAAGAACAATCAAAATTTGTCCTAAAGGTTAAAATTGGATCGCACTTTATACGAATTTGTAATTGAAAAACCCATGACTGTTTTCTCCTCAATGCGATTGACTTGGTCCTAGCGTTGCCTTTAATGAATTGCCCTGTAACGCTTGCTTTGTTATTGGTATAATTTTAGTAGTATTTCAAGATAATTGCAATGTTTTTCATTACATTATTGACGAATAATGTATTTCAGGTACGTCAATTTTTTTGAAGAATACATCCTTTCAAGGAATTCACGTTGACAGAATTCTCGAAAAGGGCAATAATGAATGGCTTCAAGTCGTTGATTTAATGAAAAGCGGTCTCTGTAGTGGCGTTGTTCAACCCATTAGGAGAAGTGTTTTCGGAAAAGATGAAGTGGAAAAGGCGTTCAGGTTTATGGCTCAAGGGAAACATATTGGAAAAGTTGTGATCAAAGTAAGTGCTGTGTACCTCTAAAGTTAGGTAGTGTGCATGCACCAAGAACATTTTTAACATGAAATGGTTATGTACAGAGTTAAATGACAGTTTCATCCCCTCTGCTGCCC
>CM055978.1:38202500-38260000 GCA_029531755.1 Holothuria leucospilota
GGATATCAAGCTAGATGCGTTAATCGCTGGGAACGACTTGATGTAACCGTTCGATTATCTGTTGCCGACGCCTCCGACGTTAAAGAATGTAATCGACTTCTTCGCGAGAGCAAAAGCATGGGGTTGATTGGAGGAATATTTAATCTAGCATTGGTAAGTGTTTCTTTCAAGTTTTGAAGTTTTTGTGCAGATGTTTTGTCATCACTGTTCATATAAAGCCATTTATACTAGGGTAAAAACAGGTGATCCATTACTTCGCGCAGCGACAAAAGTACGCTTTCGAGGAGCGTAGGGAACCTATTCCAATGAAAGCATTAAGTACTTTAAAAATCAACTTGTATGATATAAGCATAACATAGTAATGTATAGTAAGGCATGGTATAGATCGGGCACTTGTCTTCATTGCATCTGCAATGCCTTACCTCTCAATAAGCTGTATCAGTATAATTGTAAAGACTTCATGCAAATGACGCCAGAAACTGCCTTCGCTCCAATTAAGGCAAGTGCTGATTTGTGTACCGGTCGGTTCGTACTTCGGTCTACTACGCCTGCATGTGAATTCTACGCCGTGCGTGCAATGTGTTTTATTTGTTGTCCTCCAAAATGGCGTCACGTGACGTCAATACATAAGGTCTGTAAGATCTTATAACCATAGCCTCATCATTTTCTAAACTACTGCAGTGTGAAGAAACTAAAACTACCTTCTTGAGATTTTCCGAAATCACCCACCTTCAGTGTGCCAAAAGTATTTTGTCATATATGTAGGTGAGATTATAAGAACAGGAATGGTCTTATATTTTGGGCCTTTAAGCTGCAGATATAAGAATGGGTGCTGAAAGTACACACCTGCAGATGTGACCACAACAGTACATACCTACGGGGTAGAACCTTCACAGTGTAACTTGACCACATAATTATGAAGCTGCAATGTTGAATACTTTCGATCCAGAAGTCCTGCCTGCTAACGACTTACCCAGCATTATTTTACCCCCCCCCCTGGATTTTGTACATGGGACCATATCACGCCTCTGCCGATATGTTTACATGAATACATGAAATACAAAAAAAAAAAAAAAAAAAAATCAGTGCATCCAAATTTTCATGATCAATAAAACATAACTGGGGAACAAAGAGGAATCTGAAACTTAGATAAGATAAACGTCTCCGTAAAATAACGTTACAATGCAGTAAAACCAGCGAGTGCTTTAACCATTGTTTTTGTGGTACACATTGTAAAGCATTTGAGTCTATCAGTGTGCTCTTAACTTGCTGTCCGCTCGAATGAAGAAGCCGTTTAAATTTCATCCTTGTTAACCTTGGGTTCCTCAAGTCAGCTTTAAGTAACAAATATACTGAAATATAATTCCCCACCTCGATACATACCACACAAGAAAGTGTGACACTGGTACTTTAGAAACTAACACAGAAACGTTCGCTGGTAGACACACGACCTGTTTATTTCATAGACCGATGGGTGGTATTAAAGGCAGACTCTTCTCCCATTTCTATTACATTCATTATTCGTGAAAATAGACCTTCTCGATACAAATGAAATACCCTTTCTTTTGAGAAGTTTGTTAGTGTAACAAATACCTGTTGAATTACCCTACTAAGCTACACCAAAGGGAATATGCTCATTATTGGCTTGTCTTTAATTTGTGCCAACAATTGGTCCGGTATTGGCTGGAAAACTGGATTCCTCCAGTGAAATGTCATGTCCCACGCTCACCTCTCCCAAGCGACACTGGCATTTAAAACTACCTCAGAATATATTCCGCTCTTTCAGTTGCACGTTTACAAGTAGACGAGAGTATACGTGTCCTGTTATGATTACGTATACGCTATTCGTGGTGGCCTAAATCACAGTCGTTTGGAGCTTAAAAGGAGGACTATTTTCTAGAGTATAAAGCCTGCCACTTGAAGGATGATTGTTTTCATGTACTTTGTTGCAGGTCTTAAAGGATGGTTTCCTAGAGAGTTTAACTCCAGAAGATTTCAAAGCTGTATGTAGGCCCAAAATTGACGTGGCACGTAATCTTGACCAAGAAACACGAAAAATGTGTGGCCCTGAATTGAAATGGTTTGTAATGTTCAGTTCTGTTGCTTGTGGTCGGGGAAATGCTGGACAATCAAACTATGGATTTGCTAACTCCGCAATGGAAAGACTCTGTGAAGAACGGGCTAAAGATAATCTACCAGGTAGGCCCCCTTTCAAAAGTGGTCTCACATAATGTTGTGCACGATAAGGCTAGAAGTGGAAGTGGTGATAACATCACAATAAGTTGACGTCATCTGTCGTATGACTGCCATGAACAATACCTTAATGCTTTGCAAAATTGAACATCATTTCATCGGAAAAGAGGTTTAAGAAACTTTTTGGGAAGTGGTTTCAAGACCTCATTCTGCTCATTGTTTTCTTCTAGATAATGACCGCCAGGACCACATGCCAAGCTCGTTGCAGGTCTTTCTGAGATATTCAGAACCATGCACCTTGGTTTACGTGGTAATGGTACTATTAGGGAGTGGCACAGACCTTTGAGATAGACGAGTCTGTTCCACCTAATGACGACGGGGGAATGTTCTAAGCGTGTCTCGAAAGTTGTTTAATAAAAGTAAATATTTCGATGTTTTAAAACTAGGTTGAGAGCCACTGTTAAGACCACGGCAAGACATTTTGGTCAAAAATTTCACCCATCGAGAAAAATGAAGGAAGATATTCCTGGTGTATACCACCAGCAATCCGACTGATATATTTACACTCTTCTAATAGTAATTTGTATTTTTTAGGGCGTAGCCTGCAGGGGGTCTTCCTGCGTGAAATTATGAATGAAATGCAGAAAACGCTTTAGCCCTTACTAAAATGTAATGTAATCACACACATCTTAGACTTCCCTTTTTCCCACATTTTCCCCTGGAGGTCCTCGGACCCTCTGAAGTAGACGTACTCTTATTTGGGTGTCACGCACTGACGATAAACCCCCTTTCTCTGAATACTAGACCGATTATGGATGTTGTTGTTTTAACTAAATGTTGTTGTTTTAACTACATGTGAACACAGAGCACACGTGATAGGTGTAGGCTAAAAGTTCCTTAGAATTGTTTTTCAAGGAAAGTTTATACAAACCAACTGTACTTGTTAGTTGAGAATATATGGTGGCTTACTGAGTGGTGTATTAACGGAAAGCGGGCGGTCCGCCCTACGCACCACCTTGGGCGGGTTGCCATGCCACGGCCGAAAAGGAAGTGAACAATGATAACTTCTAAAAATTTAATCAGTTAAATCTCTGTCAAAGATTGCATTAACTAACATGTAGGCAACCCTACGTAAACAAAAAAATTTCAAGGAGTTCATATCTAACGCAGTTTGGGCTGCAAAATTTAACTGATACTGTTACATGATACACGCGTGACTCATTGGTGGTTAAAAAATAGCGGATCTGTTTACGTTGCTGAGTGACCGCTGCTGGCATTGTATGTGCTGTTAGCGTGTATTAAAGTCGAGTACATGCAGAGTGCTGTCAATGTATATACGTGAACTGAAAAGCATGGGAACGTCCCGAGTGCTATGTTTAGATTGTGCGTAGAACTGGAACGACTGTGAGGTGTGGTGGAAGATCGGGATGGGAAAAAGGTGATATAGACCTACCCACTGAAAAAGAAAACAAAAGTTACCCCGTAGCCACTTGGGAAGCAAAGTAGGAGATTTGGTGTCTTTCACCACATATGACGGTCACCGTTTGACAAGCAGTGTTTTACCTTGCGCCTCTCTAATTAAAAAAGTGACACCATATCTTCTTAGGAGAGTGTACACCCCTCCCTGTTATCCTCACTTTCAAGCATCCAACCTGACCCTCGACAAATATTTTGCTGGGTTGAACTTGACTTTAAGTTAACCTCTCACCGACACTTAAATGCTTCATTGATTCCCAGGAACGTCATGGCAAAACACTTATTCATGATGAGCCCATTATATTCCGTGAAACGACTTAACCCCCATATTATCAGCGTCATTTCTTTCCCATATGCCCATATGGGAATGAGCGAGTTCTCATCAAGTCGATTAATCCCTATTAAGTGTGAGACGTAATCAAAGAGTTGGTATAACTTTGCTTGGCGCTGTGGTCATCGGGTGCCATGCGAGACTTTTGTGGGAAAAGCATAGAAGCCATCATGCTACTGGCATAGCATTGTGAAGCCAGAACTCAAGTGATGTAAGTTACGATACGGTCCTAACCTTCCTCTGAGGGTGACAAATTCATGCAATAAGTAATCAAACCACACACTGTAGACAAGCTTGAAGGCAACAAAAATGGCAGTGCCCAGAGGCTAATCAAACTTCGAGGCAAAAACTGTGAAAAATACTTTATTGCAATGAATATTATGAAGGCTACCCCACATTACTAGTACTAACATCACTCCCAGAAGGCCTCCATCTTCCATCTAAAGATAGAAATTGAGTGGATGCGTTTAACGTTTTTGCCTTACAATTGATTTTATGTTGTTATTAACTAATGTTGTTTTCTGACACGCCGCATATGACCTACTGAACGCACCTGGATACTTTTCCCCGGATTTTTGACATCAATAACTGCAGTTATTTGACGATAATATGTGAGTTCCAGTTCACTGGTCTATACGCTAAGCACTTTGTAAAATTCCTTTCTCACAACAGAAAACAGAAATTATTTTTTATCTGAACATTAAGATACCCAATTATACTATTTTAGTAAAAGTCGTGATTGATTAAGCGTTTCGTTTTGTTCTCATATGTAGGTCTCGCTATTCAATGGGGTGTCATTGGAGACGTTGGAATAGTTGCAGAGTCGATTGGCGGTAATGAAACCGAAATTTCTGGTTGCGTTGCCCAAAGAATACATTCCTGCTTGTCCACACTAGATCTTTTTCTGTCACAACCATATCCGATATTATCGTCATTTATTATCGCTGACCGTGATCAAAATAGCTCTGACGAAGCTCCTAAAATTAACATGGAAACGTTTCTTGCTAAATTTTTTGGCATCGAAGACGTTCATTCAATCAGCCAGGACATAACTTTGGCTGAACTTGGTCTAGATTCACTAATGGGTGTAGAGGTAAAGCAAACTCTAGAACGAAATTTCTCTACTGTTCTTAGTATTAAACAGATCCGATCATTAACTCTGAAGAATATTCTGAGTGACTTTGGTGACGGAAGTTCTTCCAATAATGATCCGACGGAGACCGCTTCAGTCATAGCACCCCGATTGTTCGTTTCTCCCATATTGTCTTGGAAAGATACAAACTGTTTGGTGCAACTACATGTTGGCAAGAAGCAAAATGCCCCAGTGTTTTTGATTCACCCGCTTGAGGGTACAATTGATGTGTTTCGTCCATTGGTATCGAAGCTTCAGAACTATTCATTATACGCCCTGAAATTCACAAAGGAGGTTCCACATGATTCTTTGGCCAATATTGCGACATACTATTTATCAAAGATGAGGTCTGTTCAGCCAAATGGCCCGTACAATATTACCGGGTATTCATTTGGTGCGCTCGTGGCATTAGAAATTGCTATATTCCTACAGAATGAGCACAACAAAGGACCATCACAAAACAATCTGATGTTAATTGACGCGGCACCCGAATTTGTTTCATCTCGCATTCGCAGAGTGTTAGAGGATCAGATAAAAGAGACAGATATCCAAGCTGTCGGTCAACGTGATGCTATGGACGTCCAAATTCTGACCTACTTTGTACAGCTTTTCAAGCAATGTCCATTTGATGAGGTAAAGTAAAATATGAGCTATATGCTGTACTTTCGTTAATCTCCATGTCACAATCTCAGACTGTAGCTGAATCAGGAAATCTTCAGGAGCTTCAGCCATGATTTGTTGTTAGACATATTACAATAGCATGATCAGTTATTCTTCTACTGTAAATTTGTAAAGCAAGAGAGCTTCTACGGAAGCTGTAGCTCTGCTATCTTGACATGGTGTGTAGATTAAATGGGGCGTATTATAACATGGAGAATCGCAGATTATTAGTAGGTGTGGGGATGGAAAGCCGTTTAAAAATGGCAAAATATGTTTTCTGGAACTGTTGGAGATTTGGGGAAATGTGCTTAGTGCACATGACGTGAAGTGCAAAATGCGAACGACCGAAAGGGTCCAGTAAATGATTGCTAAACAAGGTGAGTAGCCTATAGAGGGATTTCAGTCACGTGACTTTAACCAACTAGAGGAAATTTTGAAGGGCAAGCGTCAATTGTGTCACAGTAGTATCTAAGGTTATGCCGTGTGCGTGAGTTGTAAATTCGCTTACTGCCAGTGTGTTTTGCCTTTCAGTGATTGGGAATCCATTGCGCGTGACGTCACATGAAATCCCTCTATTGGGTGTCTAAAATTTCGTTGTTATTACGGTGGCAAAGAGGGTTTTTGCCCTCAAGAATTTTCAAAGCAAAATAATAATTGCGTATTTTCTGGTTATAGGTCTCTGAAGGAAAATTATTGCTATAGTAAGCTTACTAAACGGATTACTTTGGCATTAACAATTTCAAAATTTTCCAAACCTTGACAAGAACCCCCCCCCCCACCTACACACACACACTCAACCACTATCTAGGGGCGCTTCACTCTCAAACTTCGCGCTCCTAGATACGAGCCCTGGATCCACCACTGCATCCCTATCTTACAGTAGTCACAATTATCTAAGCCTGTAGTCTAAATTTTGGGTAGAGTTGTGGCTTTGTTGTCCCTCTTAGCCTTTGGTACCACGACGTCTTTGACTAGGAGTAACCCTCAACTTAAATTTGTACCGGTTCTAACTAGTATCACCCGCAAAGGCTAACTTGCCTCCTCCTTATAATGGTAGTCATTGTTTACATTGAAATCCGCTGTCCTCCTCAATTTTTGTCTGATCACCAAAGATGACCCAGGAGCTTTCTCTCTTACAAAATTAAAAATGTCTGGTTGTCGAAATTCTGTTTACATTCTTACCAAAAAGGGAGATTTTCCTTTTTTGAAACTGCTGAACCTACCAGTGATTTCAGAGGCTCATTTTCAGTTTTTGAAAAGATTTCAGTCCTTACAGCTCAAACGTGAACTTGCTGTTCTTCACAGTTTACAAGTGACTACTAATACGTAGTTAAAGAATAAATGTGTATGATTACCATTTTCAACATTACAAGGGACGTGTGTGTGAAATACAGTAGCATCGATGCATTGGCCTAAATATTGCAACTCAGCATTAGATCCAGGGAGCAATCGACCAAAATGACCAATAGATAATTGTTCAAACTACTTCAGTTTAAAGTATTTTGACAGCTAACCACTTTTCAAAACAAATTCAAAGTCTCGCTGTTTCCTTCCTCAGTTCCGATTTGAATTTTGTAAATGATTTCCTAATTAATTATCTAAATTCCTACAAAAATACACCAGCTACGAGGATCATCGGCACGTGTCTCAGTAGATAACACAAATTATAACGTTTTAAGTAATTTAGACAGATAGAAACCGGAAGGTGCCATTTGGAATAAGATCCAGTAACAGCAATTCCCTTCAACTCTATCTGTTGCCCATAGTATAGTTACCTTGTATTGTCATGGAACTTCTTTTTAGCTCCACCGTATCGTGCCTGTATACCTAACTAGTTCAACAATGTTGTTAACACCATCTGAATGATCAATACTTACCAGCAGGATAAAGTCATGCACCACTTTCTTCGTTTGTAAATGTTCTTGGAATTGCTTTCATTGCCAGCAAAGGGAAGTTTAAACTATGGTTCCTAACTGGCTGTCGGCAACTAATAAGTCATCATACAAATGCCCCAACGTAATTCATTCGTTAACTTAGCAATTGGTGGGAATGATGTTGGCTACTCTAAGCATTAAGCAAAAAGAGTTGCATGCCCTTACGTCTAATGATCACTCATGAAATGATTTTCCCTCGCAAGGAAGCTGATTCAAAGGGATTATTTTCAATTAATGGTGCAGTAGTTACTTCGTCCAAATACCAACCTTCTGAAATAAAGGTACAAGGAAAATGCAGCAATCTTCCAAGCATCTATCTCCGGTACTGGAAAAAAACCCAAGGAAACCAATTTGTCTTTCACTGGGTACATTACTAAAGTCTTTATCGTAAAAACTTAGAGTGAATAGGCAAAAGAAATTATCACATTAGCAGTTTGCCAAAAAAAAAATGGTTTCGAACGAAATGTTTCGACCACTTTTATTTAAGTTTGTGCTTTAAGAAAAGTAGGAGCCAATAGGGACGGATCAGGGAATTGTACATAGGCGTTGGCGGTTCCTACAGAGGGGCCTGGATAAGGCCGTTGGACATCGATGTCAACCTCATCCTCACCATATTTCGGTCTGAGATCAGCAGATCGCTCTTTCGCTGTTACTTTAACGGTCCAGGAGATAACCTTTTTCGGGTAAAAATGAATTTTCAAGCGATCGGGGAAAAATCTTGCCATGGGTGTCACCATTTTCAAATTTCTCCCATAATGCATTGTGAGCCTACTGCGCAAACTCAACGGAGGTGAACGGGTTGAACAACCTGAAAAATTTCGTCGATTCCAGGGAAAAGACATACTGGCATATGTAGAAACTGCGTAACATAGAGAACAAAAAGACGAGTCATGTTTGGCAGTTTACCGCGCAGTTTTGTGGTAATGAGCAATTTTGTTAAAACCACTGTCCTAAGCTTAATTTACAGACTCCACACAGCCGCAAGTTGTGTGCACTGTTTTCCACACAAGGGTATGTAAGTGGACGCTGCCAGTGCTTGTGTTCATTAACACGCCGTGGAAGGTTCCTCGTGTTTCACTCTGTGTGCGTGGACTATTACCTCAGTCTTGAATAAAAAAGCACATATTAACAGATCGACGGCTGTGAAAAGGTATACACTAGGTGCTCATAAATATTCATGTTTTGAGCCAGGCAAAACTTTCCTCGGATCGAGTGAATTCTCCTTTTCAACCGAAAGCGGCTATCTCCCGGGCTGTTTAATCTGCGTTTACCGTGCACCCATCGGTCACCATTTATTTTTCACCTCATATTCCGCCGATTGCAGCCAATTGCACAAATTTTAATCACAAACGGGTCGCTATACTTCTACGTCTACGACAAGTGAGGCGTCAGAATGGTGAAAGGTGGCATCTCGAACATTGCAAATTACAGGAAATTGCAGTCAATAAATTACAATTTCATTAAATAAGTGAAAACACTATGGCTTCCTTTAAATAATCCCCGACCATATGCACTTTTGGCTAGTCTGAAGGGTTACTGGTGCATGTAAGTTGACCTATTTATTTTAAATGCATGAGCCTATGACTTTAATAAAATGAAATAATATCTGTCATTATTGCAGCTGAGAAATGGACTCCTTGCTAAAGCTACATTTCAGGAAAGGCTGGATTTGGCTGTTTCGCAAGTTCTAGAGGTTGTTTCCGACATTGATAAAGAAGATGTGGCCTTCTCAATTAATACTTTTGTGAAACGCATGTGGTTAGGAAAAAACTACCAACCGAAAACCAAGTACAAAGGATGCATAACGCTCTTGAAGGCAAAGGTATCCAGCCAAGAATTCTTCAATAAAACAACTGACTACAACCTCTTCAAGGTAAGTTGAAGCTTATTCGTTTCTTTAAAGTACCGTCAGATGATTGCATTTTACTTTTTTGACAAAAGGTTGAGATGAACGCAAAATTTATTGTTGTTCTCATTACATGCAAGCCAGGTATTGATATACTTGTTTCTTGTTTCTAGCTGTAAAAAATGTAACGTCTAGTTGAATGAGCATAAATAAAACGCTAGGATCAGTTTACTATTACGGTCTGAGTCGTAGAGATTTCTACGCCTTAAACCATATTAAACCGTATTTCCCAGGTAATAATCCTGTTCATGTCGTTCAATTTGTCAGATCCATCATGTTATCACAAATATAAATCAACTTTCATAGCTGCGTACATATCAAACTAAAGATTAGTAACCCTTGGAAAAATTTTGTTGAACAGTGATGACAAATGAACACACCAAAACATGATTACATTATGAGTAAGCAATTTTTAGATAATAAGTTATAAGTATTTTAAAGAACAATAAACAAGAGAATGTTATTGAAATAAAAGAAATAAATCTTTTTAAGATTTGCAGCGGTGAAGTTAAGGTCCACGAAATAGAAGGCGACCACGAAACCATCATGCAAGAACCGGGTCTAGAGAGTGTTGTACAGAAGATGAAGGAGCTCTTCAATTGTGAAAAGATAATGCACTGTCCTGGACAATCACTACCCAACAGAAATGATTACCAGTAGAAGACAAAAGATATGCACTGATTACACAAACATTAAATAGATTGTTTTCGCCATTTTAATTCCGACAAACTTGTTTCGAAGAGGTGTTTTCACAGCCTTCTCTCATCAGGAAATTATGCTATGCGCACTTTATGACTGCGCGCGTTTGTCCAAGTTATCCCCCGGTAAGTTTGTGACTTTGAATTTGGACGCATGTCGGCACGTGCTGACTAGCTCAGATCTTTGATTTAGGGACACCATCTCTGGACGGCAAGTAATGAAAAATTTCTCCATTGTACACAGATTGCACCGCTTGCTAACATTAGCATATGATGGGGCATGGCCCAAGATTTTCCAAAGAATTTTGAAATCCGTGTCACTGTTCTTCAGAGTCCAAACATGTTTTGACAGCTCAGTTTGGTTCCTGTACTTTTCCTTTATAGTGAATGGTTGCTGGTGGTTCGCAAGTTTCAGTTTAAAGTTGTTCTCAGTTAGCATTACATATATCTCCTCGCTGGCATTGCTTTTCACGGTGGCTTGATACAAAACGTTTGCTTTTCTGCACTTTCCGTCCATTTATATATATATATATATATATATATATATATATATATATATATATATATATATATATATATATATATATATATATATATATATATATATATATATATATATATATATATATATATATATATATATATGTATTACTTAGGCTTCTTCTAACGACATTTCGGACGCATTATACATAAAAGAAGTGGCCCTTGATGCTTACATTAAAAACGCAGCTTAGCATGTGCACGTCCATCACCAAACTGAGCATTTATTCTCTATCACTTGATCCATATTGGCAGTCCTTTTAATGTTGAACTATTAAACTAGAAAGATATATTATCCAGTTTGTTGACAGTTGATTAATATTTGTATATCATCAGTATAGACTTATTGAAAACCAGCAGGAAACTTTAGATGGTTCGTTTAAGTACCAGGAAATGCTTATCAATAGATGCCACAATTCTAATCAGCGCCCATGATGCCTTTTGTCTTGAAGTAGTCTTTCATATATAAATTAAGAAAGAGCTTAGCTATAAATTAAAAAGAAAGCTGAGGTTGCCCACTTGCCATGTTCAAAACATTTCTTCATTCTGACCTGATAAAACTCGCTAGAAAAACACCGATACATCAGCGTTCTGCCATACTGTATTTAACAATAGAAAAGAAAAAAAAAACCACACATGTAAAAACTATGGATTCATGTTGAAACTTAATTAAAAATTGCATGTGATCTGCATAGGTACCTCGATTGCCTAATCGAATATAGTTCAACCACCCTGCAATGCTCATTAGCGTTAGATTACTCCTTGCCTGCACACTTTTAGTTTGCCTGTTGAAATATCGATGCCTTTTAACACAGCACATGCCTATCATCTTGCCTGAATAGTTCTTTTTTCTCCTGTGAATGAGACCACGTAGCTGAGAGAAATGTATGAATATGTAATTTAAATAAAATTCTACATATTTATAGATCTCAAGAAAAAGGGAAAGATCTACGTTTATCTGATTGGCAATCATAAGTCATTTCTGACTGCATATTGTTCGGCCCTTATAGATAGTGGTGCCCTCAGTTGTTAAATTTCGTTGTAATGTTAACAACGTTAATATGATGGACTTTCTTGAAAATATCAGTAGGCTATGTTTGTGGCAACAAAATGTAGTCAGAACATGTTTGCTTTTCTAGAATTTGAGAATTATGTAAAAATTATGTAAAAGTGTTGATACTGCCACTTATTTTATGTACAAAGCTACCTTACTTGCTTCTTTACTGACCTTTTACGATAATACATCTTATATTACACAGTCCAATACATTCCACTTTAACGAATACATGAAAATATGCCCACCATCTTGCCAGAAGAATCTCTTTTACGGACGATGTAAAGATTTATCTTAGAGTAACTCTAGTTAAAAGGTCAATATCACGTTGTACACATGACCAGACGGTTTAAAAATGGATTGATCTTACTTTTCCTCAACGAAAGTTATGAATTATACTGAGGGTCATATATATATATATATATATATATATATATATATATATATATATATATATATATATATATATATATATATATATATATATATATATATATATATATATATATATATATACGATGCTTTTTTCATACGCAGGCTTCTACAAACAGCATTTCGAACACTTTGTTCATGTTCTTAGAAGTAGCTCTTT
The DNA here is from genome assembly GCA_029531755.1 of Holothuria leucospilota. Lineage (NCBI taxonomy): Eukaryota > Metazoa > Echinodermata > Holothuroidea > Aspidochirotida > Holothuriidae > Holothuria > Holothuria leucospilota. The sequence continues at coordinate 38,215,017 of CM055978.1, forward strand.
ATGCTTATATCCAAAACACAACTTTGCTTTTGCACGTTCGTCACCAAACTGAGTATTTCTTCTCTACCATTTGATCTGAATTGGCAGTCCTTTTAATGATTAAACTAATAAATAAACTAGGAAGGTATATTATCCAGTTCGCTAACAGTTCATTAATATTTGTATATCATCAGTTAAGACATATTGAATTATTGAAAACCAGCAGAAAACTAGTTGGTTCGTTTAACTACCAGGAAAGGCTTAACAATAGGTGTCACAATACGAATCAAAGCAGCTAATGCCTCTTGAAGTAGTCTTTCACATATAAATAAAAAAGGACTTAGGTTGCCCACTTGCCATCTTCAAAGTATTTCTTCATTCTCACGTAAAAAAGAAATGTACAAAAAAAAAAAAAAAAAAAACACACTGATATATTACCGTTCTGTCATGTTATATATTTTACTTACCTAAAAAAACAAGAAAAAACTAGGGAGTCCTACTGAAATTGATTACAAATTGCATGCAATGGGCAAAGATACCTCTATTGCCTAAGCCAACAATGTTCAACCACTCTGCAATGCTCATAAGTGGTTGGCTGCTTCTTGACTGTTCATTTCTGTTTTTACTGTTAAATAAGGCTATGCCATTTTACCTAACACATCATTCCTATCGTCTAACCTGAATATTTCTTTATTCACTTGTGAATGGCCTTGTAGTTGTAGGATGTGTTTGGATATGTCACGTTTCTTCATATTAATAAGTAGCACGAAATACGGACAAATCTACGTTTATCTGATTGGCCGTCATAAGTCCCTTAAGCCTTTGCATATGGTTGGGTTTTTATAGTTGTACCCCAGTTGCTGAATTTATTCATAATATTAGCAAATTCATTCTAGCACACTCTTTTGAAAATATAAGATTATGTTCGCGGCAAGAAACTTTAGTCAGAATATACTTGGTTTTTCTAGACTTATAGAATGGTGTAACATACGTTGATACTGCCACTTTTATTCATGTACAAACCTACCTTACTTGTTCTTTTACTGTCTTTTATATTTCTACATTTTATTTCATACAGTTCTGCAGTACTTATCATTACATTCGACTTTACTTAATAGATCAGAATATGCCCACCATCTTGCCTGAAGAAATCTCTTTTATAGATATTGTGAAAATTCATCGACAGTTACCCTTATCAAATAAACGCCAATATCACATTTTATCATATGACAAGACTGTTTCAAAATGGATAGATCTTAATTTTCTTCATTGAAAGTTATGAATTATACTGAGGACAAATATAGGAACACGCGTCATTTTTGCACACGCAGGCTTCTTCAAACGGCATCTCGGATACATTGTACTGAGAAGTAGACTTTCATGCTTACATCCAAAACGCAGCTTTGCTTGTACACGTCCATCACCAAGCTGAGAATTTGTTTTCTATCGCTTGATCTAAATTGGCAGTCCCTCTTATGATTACACTATTAAACTAGGGAGTTATATTATTCAATTTGCTGTCAATTTATTTATATTTGTACATCATCAGTATAGACGTATTGAAAACCGGCAGGAAACTTTATTTAGTTCGTCCTGAATTAGTCTTTTATATTTAAATTAAAGAAGAGCTTACCGATAGGTAGTACTCTTGCCATCTTCAAAGTATTTCTTCGTTCTGACGTGATAACATTTGCTAGAAAAACACTGATATATCAGCTTTCTGCCATGTAACTTAACTCAAAAGTAAAGAAAACAAAACAAAAACAACACAAGAAAAAAAAAAAAAAAAAAAAACAGGGAGTCGTTTTATAACTTAATTATCAGTAGCATGCCATTTTCATAGATTCCTTGATTTTATGAAGGAACATTGTTCAACCTGCCTGCAATGCTCACACGTGTTTAAATACTTCTTGCCTGTACATTTCTGTTTTGACTTTTGCACACATAGGCTTTTTTAAACAGCATTTTGGGCACAATGCTCATTAAAGAAATAGCCCTTTATGCTTACATCCAAACTGCAGCTTTCTCTTGTGCACGTCCATCACCAAAGACTTTAATCTTTATGACTTGATATAAATTGGCAGTCCTATTAAAGATTAAACAATAAAAATAGGAAGGCATATCATCCACTTGGCTGCATTAACATTTGCATATCATCAGTATAGACTTACTGATAACCAAAAGTAAAGCTTATTTGATTCGTTCAACTACCTGGAAATGCTTATCAATACGTGTCACAGCACTAACACTAACCAGGAACAGTATGCCGATCTTCTTGCCCCCACATATCCTTCATCTATTCTGCATGGGCTTAACCAGGAAATTGTAACACCTTTCTGGCTTAACTAAGAACACCAGTTTCAAAAAATTAAAGAAATTACCCCGTGCATATTACTTCATAGCTTAAAAATTAATTAAACCTTTTCACTGTTGCAAGTTACAACTGGCCTAAATTAAAAAGGCGTAGGGGGGGGGGGGGGTTGGAGGAGGAATAGACGAGCAATAAAAATGTTAATTTTAGACAGAAAAATCATTTGCAGGGGGAAATTAAGCTTTGGACCATTTTGGTAGGACAGACGCTGTTTTTGGATTACGTTTCCAGGTTAGAAAGACAGGAACGTTTGGTTGCATAATCTGCTGTCTTTTTCACATTGAAATGGGGATTTTCTACCTCAAATATTGCCACCTACAGTTGAGAGACAAAATAGTTTACTTGTTTCTTCCATGCCACGAAGCAACCCTGAAGGCCATTATGGATTCTGTCCTGCAAAGGAATAGTCAAGGCAGCAATACTGGAATGTATAACTAACTTTGACTACTTTGGAAGAGTTTGGACGAAATTGTCCGTGAAGTGGGGGGGGGGGGGGGGTAGGCGGTTCACTATCTGACGCTACCAAGTCGGTGAACTGTTGAGTTTTTTAGGGAATAGTACCCGATCATGTTATATCATGATATAAGCAAAAGCTTAAAATTCCACTCTTTTGGAGGAATATGAGTCGTTCTCAAATTGACATTTGGGTGGTTTTTTGAAAACCAACTAAAATTTTAATTTTCTAGATTTTACTCAGAATAACTTTTGTAAAAATATCACCTTCTGCCAAAAAGAACAAAAAGCAATATCCCTTATACATATAACTTAACCATTTAATATACAGATTTTCAGGCAATTTCCTTTCTATCAGTTTGACTAGGGGTTGGCTACATGGAAGAGCGAAGCAGGAGAGAGGGACGGTCAAGGAATGGTAGCGATTTTGAGCACAGAAAATTTTGGTTTTAGGGCAAAACGTGTCTCTTTTTAGGACGAATTTCATAACATGACTGATTGCCCACTTTAAAAAATTTCAAGACAACCTCCTCCTTCCCTGTGGAATGCCTCCCCATACGCCTCATTATGTTAATGAAATGTCCGATAATATGTCTAATATGACTTGTTTGGCAGTCAGGTAACAAACAAGTCAAGTAAATCATTCCATCATTTGGTTGTTGATAATGTACTGTTAACCTATTGGACTTATTTAGGGGGAAGTTTTTATCAATAAACTGATGTACTTTTTCTCATTGGTAGTTACACAAGAGTCCCAGCGGGTCCCTTTTGCTGACTGTTTGACCATTCAGATGTTGAGTGCATTGTACTGTTAGCATTTAAATAACGACTTATCTGCTTTGAAATATAAGTGGTTGAAATATAAGTTAGTAATGTCTACTGCAACAGAGCATAGTAGAAATATGCACTTGCCCACTTCAAAATATGCCTGTGCTTTCCATAGCTACAAAATTGTAACAAAAATGTGATGATATCGTTACTTGCTCCATTTGTGAAACTACTTTAGGTGCTTCGTTACGGTCCTTTACGTTAGCACATTGTGATTGTACACTCAAATGTTTGTGACAGTAAATTTTTAATTGAACAAGGTCAGTTTAGGTTCATGTTTTGTTGAAGTGAAAGTTGTTTGTTTGTTTCTTCAACAGTTGTGGATTACTTTTCAATACACATCACTATACTTAATTTATGCCTTACCACTAATAAGATTTAATTGGAAGCAACTTTTGTAAAAATTAACTAAAATAATTAATATCACTTTGCACATACTAGCAGATCGTTGGAAAATTTGATTGATCCTACTTTCTTATTAAAAGTTGTAAGTTATACTTAGGACCAGATATCGGGACATACGTCTCCTTTGCACCCTGAGAGAAGTTGCATCGGCAATGCGAATGCAATAGAGATGTAAGACAATAAATTGCGCTTAAACTAAAGACGCAGCCTTGCTTCTACACTTTTCATGACCAAAGTATTCATTTCTTATTCCTTGATTTACTTTCCTCTAGGAATTCTCTTGATGCAAGCTACTTACTACCTTATTTTCATAATAAGGCAAAGAAGGTATGCTATCAAATTTGTTGCCAATAATATTTGAATATCATCAAAACAGACTTATTGATTTCCTGCGGGAAATGTGGTATATTCACCCGCCATTAAACACTTCTGAATAGTTGTCCCCTTTAATGACGGATGAACCCACCAACTTTAAAATTTTATTTGCTATGTTAGACAATAAATGCGGTGAACGATCAGTCTATGTGTTGTAAGTTGGACTGTCAGTAGAGACAAGGGATGTCAAATCCATGTCACGGTTTGGGTCCTATTCTATGTTTGCAACGCAGTGTTGGTCCTCGACACACTGATCAGATACAAGAGCTTAAGTAAGACTGAAGAAGCTCATTTTCGGCTACATATGTTTTCAGCATCCGTTGTTGGAAATACCACTCAAATTTCGTGCCTTCCCCCACCCCCCCCCCCCACACACACACACATATAAAAACACACCTCAAGTCCCACCATTTACTAACGTTTAACAAGTTAAGGATTATCAGTTGTACGCAGCGGATAGTTGATTTAAATTTGCTTTGTTCAGTGCATCAAAGGTTTAACGCCTTTGATAAGAACAAATATTTAGCATTTCATGTACAAACCAATCGCTCTCCCTGGTTTGTACTTTTTTAGCCATTACGAAAACATCTAAGTTAGTGCTTCAAATGAAAGCAGAATCAATTATGCGGTACGTAAATTTTCACATCTGTTTTCAGCTGTTTAATAGAAAGGAAAACACATGTCCGATAAGCTCAGGAAGTTGCTTATAAGGACTCCCCAATTATCTTGCTATATGTGATACGATTGTCAGTTCATGAGGTTAAAGGAAAGGCTGGACGAATAGCCATTGTTACAGCAATTATCCATGATCAGTCCTTTCCTATTAAAAAAATCGCGCAATATCGATCTAGCCTAATACAAAAATGATATAGCTAAATGTAGAACTGTGATAAGGATCTAAAAATGAAATGTATTCATATTTAACAAAAAATGTCCAAAAATATTAACAATTATTATCCCTTTTTGTAAAGCAATATGTATTACGTTTTGCTTTTAGCATATTAAAATAAATAAAAGCACGCATGTAAAATAATCAGGTAAAGGTGTCTGTTTCTTTTGTCGTCACCGATATATTGATGCTGACATTTTGGTGCTAGACGTACAGAATGTCTTTAATACTAGCATTTATGTTTACTGCAGGACGCATATTTGCCGGAAACGTCTAGAATTACATACATTTTTAATCAACTTAAGTAGAGACCAGTAACAAGGCCAGAGTTTTGAAATCTGAGGGAAATAGGGGAGAACAAGGGGCAGGTAGGGGGCTATGACATGGGATCATCCAGCGATGCCCTTGACATTGTAAGATTGTTAAACGCTCCCTCCATGGAAAGTCCGGGGATCCTCTCGTTTGCAGTGGCGTATCCAGGATTTTTCGAGCAGGGGGCACTGGGGGTCACGAACCTTTTCTAAGGGGCACACTTTCTGAAATTTCTCTCCATCTCTATAGGGCTTATATACAGAAGAGTGCATTCCAAAATTTTCCACAGGGGCACCTGGGGTGGCACGGATTTGTCGTGGGGGGGGGGGGGCACGTGCCCCTTCATACACCCCCCGTAGCTACGTCACTGCTCGTTGGGCGGAAAACATAAATTTTGCCGAATAGGGGAAACACTTATGGAACACATTGTTCTGGGTTGCTAGCTTACGAAAACAAGGTTTAGGAAGAACGAAGACTACTCAAAAACTAGCATTTTACTGTATAAAAACGGCCTGGTGGACCACCGATTAGGACTTGGCTTTTTGGTAGCTATGGCAATACACCCATCGAATATATATCTAGTTTCATTACATTAGACCTACAAATTTTGCAAGGGGGTTCCAAAACCCGTTCGCCACTGATAATGTACACAAAGAACGCTTGGAATTGTGGGTGTTATAGACAAAAAGGCGGTACCTATGACCAATTTTTCTCCCTCTGGGGGAAAAGATTCCCCAACAAGGGGAAATCCCCCGAACTGAGGGAGATGGGATCTGGGGGCCCTGGCAGGGTTGGGCCAGAATTTGCCACAATCTTAATTTTGCACAGAATATTGGCAATTGAATGTAGTGTTATATGCATGACTGGGTAAAGCTGCCCATGAAAATTCCCACTTGGATGTTTCCCTGCAGACAACTTCCTTCGACAATCCCTGTATGGCCAATTCTTGGACAATTCCCAGGACAGGACGATAAGAAAATTCTTTCACTGCAATCAAACATAACTCAGTGACCTTAAGTCAGTTGTTAAGGAAAGCTGTCGGGTGGTGGGTACATGCCAAATTTGTGACCGACCTAACCGGCATTCACTGGTGAGGTCGGTCACGTGATACCTGTCCATTCTGGTATGTAGTATCTGTCTAGAAGGTACCCTCCTTGATCTTACAGCCAACAGTAATACTTGAAGGTATTGATGGTCACATAAACTGTTTTTGACGGTTAAGCTTTTCTTTTCACAGGTAAACCGTTGTAATGTGCAGTTTTTGAAGAGCAGAAAAGAACTTTCAAGCAAACGATTCAAAATGAGGAAAAAATGCTTACTTTACTATGAACCCATTATTTAAGTAACAGTAGTACTTTCAAAATCAAGGAACATTGAAATGCCTTATCTACTTCCCGGCAGGTGTTGGTGACGCACAATCGTAAACCATCACCGTGACATTGGGAAAATACCTCCTTGGGATTGTGTGTTTATGCTAAAATACTGCTGTCCATATTGGAATGAACCAAGGAACATCAGGAATTTCTACTTTTAACATTATTTCATATTGTCAGCTTTGCATGTATTCTCGATAAAATTTCCAAACCAAATCAAACCAAATTTCCAACCAAATTTTGAATATCTTAAATTGGACCTTTAACTCAGGAAATATTAAACCATAGCTTTGAGTAGGATTATTTTGCCCAGTGGCACCTGTTGACTTCAGATCAAGATATTGAAGGATTACAGCTGCCCCATAACAGTCTGCTGCCCTGCCAGGGGTTAAAGTTACATAGTTTATAGACAGAGCTGAGGCGCCCTATTTATACATTTTGTTAACCCCCGTATGCTGGCAGTGCAGTCGGGGAGTTGTGGGGTAAAAGCTCCGTAGTACTGTGTCCTGATGGAGGCATTTTAGACTATTGCGTGTAGTATTACAAGCATAATTTTGTTTCTGGCCATCAGTAGTATAGGCCCATTTGCCACAGGCTGTAGGAATGTGTGAGTTAACTCACTTCTAGCTCCTTGCTCAAATGTTCTTCGACAACAAACCTATACATGCACAATATATAACGACACAGGTATAATACAATATAATAAGTAGTTAACCAGGTGGTGAAGGACATGTCTTGCAGATAAATTAAACAAATTTATTTTTTATCGGTCTAAACTTAAATTTAGCTGGTTATTACAGTCAGTGGCGTCGTCACAGGCTTGTCGAATTGGGAGGACACAAGTGGGGCACACTTACGTGAAGTACCGAGAGGGGCTGGGGGAGTCATGGTGACGCCAAGCGCTCCTCAGAAGATGTTGGAGTCCAGGGGCCCACCGTAGGGCTCCTTGTAGGTGCAGGGACAACGCCCGTTGGGAGTCCAGGGGGCGAAGCCCAATGAGGTCCGAGGGTATTGAGAAATTGTGACCATTAAAAGGAAGCATTCTTATCTCTTGATATGCGGCTCACTCAGGGGGCCCTCACATTACAGTATCGAAGGTGAATCTATGGCGGAGATTCCCTGGGTCCGCCAGGCTAGTTTGGAGAAAAAGGCCCTTGTATGTAATTTATTTGGTTGTGGTTGTAAATGATAAGAAGGATGGACAATGCCCGCTGAGACAAACCCTGGGGCAAACCCGAAGCAAGTAATAAATTATTCTCGGGTATAAAGTTTAAAAGAAATTTTCGTGCAAGTACCCGTTGTGGGGGCATCACCGCTTTATGATCCCTCGTGTAGCGCTTTGCGCCTCGACCAGGATTTTGGAGATCAAAGCTCCCCTTGAAAATTTTAAGGCACCGGTATTTAAAATAAACAGACATTAGCCTTTGCGATAAATCTATTTAATTATCCCCTACGTTATTTAAAAACGGGAAGTAAGAGGGTAATCCTTGGAGTTGCAAATTTCATCTCCCCAAATTCTCCACATATTTTGGGGTTAATTTCATACTGTTTCATACTGTTGTGCAAAAAATGGGTAAAAACAAATTTTAGCTCATTTGAACTTTGACATCTTGATTTTCGACGTAGGACACCAACGACTACGCATTTCAAATTTTAGGTAAATGTGACATGTGACCTCCATTTCGACCTTCGGCCCCACCCTAAACAACCAAAAAGCACTATTTTAAAAATAATCGTTTCAGTCCTATCATATTATGTGGTTTTATTACTTTTTCTAACATACTGAGAGGCAAATAATGACAAAAGACGAAATTTTAGCAAATTTGACCTTTCAATTTGGTCTATGATATCCGTCATCTATTAGGCATGTACGGGTTTTTATGGTCAGGTACCTACCCACCAAGTTTAAACTTCATCGGACTCACGATTTAGGAGTTAACAACACACTTTTTTCACCAAAATTAAGCATGTTGACTTTTGACCTACATTTGGCCTTTGATTGCACCATTTGCAACCAATGAGCACTATCTCAAACGCCATCTTTTCATTGTGATTTTAGACCTTTTTCAAACAAACATATTCGCAAATAATGGCAAAACCCAATTTTCAGCAAATTTAACCTTTGGCCTCTGACCTTTGATCTATGACGTCATTAATCTATGCATGCACGAGTTTTCGTAGTTAGGTACCTATCCACCAAGTTAAGACTTACCGTTAAGGACGAGTTCGCGACACACTTTTTCGCGAAATTTAGGTTAATTTGACCCTTGACCTATATTTCGACCTTTGACCCATCCTTAGCAACCAAAAACACTATTTCAAAATTAATCCTACTTCGAAAAAGTAGGATATGCAGTAAAAAAAAAACGGATTTTTTAGTGATATTTGCAAAATGTAAATTTAGCCCTACGTCTTTCCCATTATTTCTCATCAAGTTTTATTTATTTCACCCATTCAAATAGCAACAAGAGGGGTAACGCGTTTCCATAATTAAGAAGGAATTTAAAACTATAAATAATGTTAGGTACGGATATTTGAAATTGTCATTAAAGGTATATGCCCTTTAGCCCTTTCTTATGCATAACCTCCCTACTGACAGCAGAAAACGAAACCTTAATAAAAAATACCTCGGTCGCAGGAATTTTCTTATTAAATATGGAAGCCAAAATGATGTTCCTTGACAACGAAAGTCAGAAGTTGCGCCAGGTGTTTTGTCTGACAGCAAGGAGAATTCGGGTTAAATTTTCGTATGCACTACTTGGGTATAACAATGCTTGCAGCGTCTTGGTAACGAATTTTTACAGGCAGGGTAGAGTGAGTACAACCGGCGTCGCTACTGCGTTTGTAAACGTATTCCTTTTTCCTTCAAACATTCAAAAATGTTATAGCGTCATCAATCGCTTTGCACTTGGAAAAGTTCGCAGCACACATGGATGGTCATGTCATCCACCCATATATTCGTGGGAACTTGGAGCACCGAAGTACTAAGTAATACTGCCATGCCAAGAATTAACTATCTGTCAACACTACGGGAGAGCACCGGGAATGACAAGTAAACTTGGCGAGGATACATGTACCTCATATTGACAGCATATTGATGACTTTCATGGAACGCTAAGTAAACGTTGTCAGACGAGCTCTGTTTGAAGGTTGAGAGCTGTAGAATGTAGGAGAAGTCGATAAAAGATATGATGGCAATTGTAGATGGCAGCATTTCCGCGATAAACTTATCGTAGGTATCTAAGTAATTTCTACGTGTAGCAGCCTGTAGGAGACCACCGGCAGTGAGCCTAAACTTCCCAAGACTGGGCGCACAAAATTTCCCGGAATTCCCAAGGTCTGGTTCATTACACCAATCTTTAAAGCGCGCGACATATGCGAAAATGCAAACAAACGTATAAAAGAAGCAAATTCAACAGCCATCTCTTCTTTACCTTACCTCATTGAAAGTACAAATTTTTGGTGTATTGGTTACATTCAATTGTCCCAGCATTTACTAAGTGTACCAACCGTAGTTACAGTTATTTCAACGAGAGATACAAATCTTCAAGTGGGTTGGGTTGAAGGTGGGCGTGTGCATAGATTGGAACATGTGAACTGGGACAAAAAGTTTGGCTTTACCATTATGAAACTAGTACATGAATATGTATGCTTGTATGTTATTTCTTTTCAGTAAAGTACTTTACAATGGAGATAATTGTGAGTTGGCAGACAGCAGACCACACTCTCATCACGTATTGCCCTAACTATTATTGATATAAGGATCGATCCTCCAGCTGCCCCATTCCTCCCCACTCCCAAGATATATCAAATTAATAAATAAAATATGGAGCATACATGGTAAAATGTAGATGCACAAATTAAGGGTTGGATCAAGACTGGAATTATGGACCATGCGACCCAGGTACCCACTGCTCCAGGTCACATGACGCAAAACTTTCACATAGGCCTGTGTAATTTAAAGGGCATAGACAGCCATCCCAAACTTAAAGAGCACATCTCATCATCCCAGACGGTTCCAATTCTACCATCTAAGTTACTTCTAGTGGTTAACTTGCCCCTCCCAAAGGCTGTCTTTAGCTCCTCCATGTGCGTGCGAAAACTTAGTTTACTTGCTTCAGGGCATATCCCATTGAGCATACAAGGCTCTACTTTGATGAAAACACACTGTACATGCGGTGTAATGAGTAAGCTACTCTACATCTTTTGAATTTGATGTAAATTAAAGAGCAGCCCGTGGTGGATATGTGGTCATTATTGTATAATGAAAAGTGGGATAAAATGGAAGTGCCGTAGAACCATAAATGCATGCTTGGCATGTCCTTTCCCAGAAATCTTCTTAATCAATGGAAAAACACCAAAAAGATGAGCTTCAACTTATAAAAAAGACTCGATGAAACCCACGAAAACTGCAGATGGTTGTAGACGGGAGCAATTCCTTCCCATAAAGTGTGCCCATAGATTATAAATAGAGAACTTCATCTGAAGTGCAGCTGATGGAATTTTCTGAGGATTTCAACTATAATAACTTAATGAATTACCTATAGACTGATACAGTATTCTTCATGTAGAAAGGGGTGGGGATGTAATTATAGGATGCAGTGGTGAGAATGCAGGTATGAAGGTGGCAGGGCCACCCAGATGTACATGTAATACCAAGACAGTACACCATACCTTGAATAGCAATAGATATCAGTGGTACAAAATGTATTTGCTGTGCAAGACTATCCTGCAAGATGTATTATAAAGATTACATGTAAGAATTCGTTTAAGTTTTAGTACTTAATTTAAAACGTTGGAAGTACTTTTCATGTCGACTGACAGTTAACTTTTAGTAAAAATTCCTTAACAAGATTTTTCTACCATGATCAAAGTGAATTGATATCAGCAATACTGTAGGGTTATAACAGTAGAACCTGCGGGTAGCGACACTGTCATATTGATAAAAAAAAACTGTCATTTGGCACGAGAATGTTGAGGAAAAATATTAAAATTGTCTCACAATAGACTGAGAGACACTAGTACAGAATACCAATATACTCTTCTACCTTCATTTCATTACTTTTGTTAAGTGTCGTATTTTTGTCAAGTAACTTTTAAGGACATCCAGTAACTGAGTCAACCTTTGTCTCGTTTCTACAACATTAAAAGGTGTTTGAAGAGAGAGTACGAGTGGATTACTTTGTTCCTATACCTTCTGTATGTCTTTAAGAAAAGGAAGGCTATACATTTACAGATGAGGATCTGTAATTTTGGGAAAGTTGTGTGATGTAAAACTCTATAATTGCCAGTAGTTTACAGCACTTAAAGTGATGCCGTGAGTTTTCAAAAAGGAAAAACATAGGATTTTGCTTCTTCTTATGTCTTTCTTTATTCTTGAAAAAGCCACGAGTGCCATTAAGAGTTGGAGAATACAATTTGAAAGCTCAAAATGATAGTGATAGCCTCGGGAAGTAGCCTAAACAGTATAAAATCGGTAAATCTTTGAAGGCCTTTTTCAAAAACAGTCCTTATTATACGGCATTTAACCACGCCTACAACGAACCTGATGTTGAATATGCAATGTTATTGAGGTGTCACCAAGTTAAAAAAGACGCACCATACCACTCCAGCCTGACTAGCTCTACGGTAGCCTACAGCTATTCGCCACGACCACTGATCTCTACTATAACAGTGCATGTTCTTGCATAATTGCTTCATAACACTAACTTACTTGTATGCACTCAATGTAGCCTCCTCAATACTACGTAGTACAGGCCCCAGTCTTTCACTCTTTAGTACGCGTTACAGTACCGATTTAAATTTGGACGTTACAGGTTTATAAGGAAAGTTACACCAATACTATCTCTTTTATCGCCATTGAGTAAGAACGTCAAAGACGAAGGTAAGTGTACATAAAGGCAGAGCATCTAACGTTAGCCTAAATTAGGCTTAATTTACACAGAGGTACCACTAGCCAGTATACTATAGCCAAAGTTAGGCTACTACAGTAAAACGGGATAGTGGTGTTACCATGCACTCTGTACATTGCAATATCAACGTTACCTCTTCAAGATCCACACACACACACACACACACACACACACACACATACGCGTTTTGGGCGCCTATCGGGGACGCAAGTCGGAGTAGTGCAAACTGGGGACTTCCTTATTAAGCAACTTTTAAAAGATTTTCCCCACGTTTAGTAATGTTTGGGGGATGAGAGTGCAAGGGATTATATACAGATGTTAAAGGGACTTTGTTTTCTTGGTTGCAACCTGTGCATGCAGACTGGGGATAACTCCAGTTTGATGAGTTCGACATGAAAGCGGGGATATATTACAATATCCCCACTGTCACTGTGACTATTGACATGGGTGTAAATATCCCCAGTTTACCTAATGGTTTTAATGTGTGTGCCTTCAGAGTGCAAATAACACAATTTGTCGTATTTGACATGAAACTGGGGATGCGGTGCAATATCCCCAGTGTAACTGTCCTGATTGGCATGGGTTCGTCTATCCCCGGTTGACCTAATATTTTCAATGTATGTGACTTCAGGGTGTAAATATCCCCAGTTTACGTAATGTTTTTAATGTGTGTGCCTTAAGAGTGGAAATAACACAAATTTTCGTATTTGACATGAAACTGGGGATGCAGTGCAATAACCCCAGTTTAACTGTCCAGATTGGCATGGGTGTGTCTATCCCCAGTTGACCTAATATTTTCAACGTATGTGACTTCAGAGTGGGAATAACACAATTTTGTTATATTTGACATGCATTACAATACATCAGTGTCAATTTGAGGATTGGTAGGGGCTTAATTAAGTATACTAGATGAGGTAACTTTTTGAACGTTATGCCTTCAGAGTGCACGAGAATCATGCAATAATGTTGCATTTGAGATGGAACTTGGGGTAAATTGTCCCCAATGCCACCGTAAGAATTTTCATGTGTGCTAATGCTATCCCCACTTTGTTGGTAGCTTGAGAGTGGGAATAACACAATTTTTTGTACTAGACATTAGTATAAATTGCTTGCAACTGGATAAATTTGGTTTTGTTATCGAATTAGCAGGTGTGTCACTACACACAGTTGACCTAATATTTTAAATCTTTGCATCATTATGCTGCCATAGGCTAATTGTTTTTCAAATTGATTTAGGTGAAATAAATTTGAATGCAGGGTCACTTGTAATTTTAACCACTGTCTGCACTGAAGCATTAAAAGTGGATAAGTAAAGACGTTTCACACAGTTACTTATTACAAAACATAGTTTTTCGTACACTATGGAAAGATTAGCCTGGTACCTGTTCTGATAGGTACAACTAAGTTTTATTTCACCAATAAGAAAAACAAAATAACAGAAGCAAAATGGCACATGAAAGTAATCTTGAAATGTAACACATCACACAATTATTTTATAAATGATGATAGACAGATTGAAGGTGATATCAGGTTTAAGCAAATCAAGTCAAAAAAGTAACAATGATTTTTAACTGTCAGTCTTTAATGATTTGCGAACAAAATTCCTTTCCCTCCTGCAAAGCATTCTGTTCATCTTTATCATGTATATATTCAAAAAGAACATAAATGTGGAAGAAAATACCCTAATATGAAAACATTAACTTCACAAATAATACTCCTAAGAGCTACCTTAAAGCAATTTAATTGATGAAAACAATATTAGACCAACAAAAATTGTAGTTTTTATTTGAAGTCTTAAATGAATAAATATGTAAGCAAGCCCTCAATCTTCCTGCAAAACCTTTGATAAATTTTCGTTTAAGACCTTACAAGACACTAGAAATAGAATTTTATATTACTGAAATAAAAAAAAAGAAAACTTAAAATGATTAAACCTGCTGTGTAAGCTAGACCCACTTATTGACACACTGTATGTAACAAAGAAACAAAGGTTAGTCAAACCAAATGAATGAATTTTTACTTTTAGTCAAACCAAATGAATGAATTGCTACTTTTTAAGTTTTAAACTTATAAAAACAGTTACCAAATTCCTTTTCTTCAAAACTGCCTGTCCCCTTATCATCAAGAAAAGTTTTGTAATAACCAGAATTAAGAAGAAGCAAAATTATCATCCACATAGGAAATGCTAAAAATGAGACTAGAATGCTTTTAGAGCATTTTAGAATAAGGTTGTCTGTCAAAAGTAAAAAATCCATTACCTTTTTTATACAGTCAAAACAAATATGTTTTGCACAACTTCACTAATCTGCAAAGCACTGGTCTATTTCTAAATCATATTTTAATAACAAAAACCATGAAAGATTAAAATAGTCCCTTTACTATACAAAAAATATTTTCATGGGCAGAGACTGTTTTAGGCATTTACTGATGACCTACAAGGTGAAAGAGGTTTTTGCCTTATTTAATCTATCAAACTTCTTTATGTGTACAGTACCAACTGTATATATTTTGCCTTTCTGTAAACCTATTGTCGCTTTGTGGCAATTTAAAGGTCCTTAAAACAAAAAATTGAACAATATCGTACTGAAATTGCACAAGGCCAAATCTTTCAAATATCGTCTTTTATGGATACTTTATCTATTTTTAATAGTGAAACATTGAGTTGAAATCTTGCAAAACAAATGTGTTTTCATCCTAGCATTTTAAACCAATGAAGTATTATGTAAACACAAAGTGCTTGCTTACTGTAAAGGGATCTGTTCCTCATCAATACCAGGTACAGAACAATTTTCTGAATCATAACAGATGAAATAACCAACCAGAAAAATACCACATGGCAATGTCTGTTATTTAGGCCTTCTCAGGTTTTTTTTTTTTTTTTATATAAATCAAGGCAAACAACAGTGTTTAGTATCATCTTTTGTTCTAATGTCAAAAATGAAATAAAACTAAACACAAGTTCCTTACACTCATGCAATGCATTTTCCTCTTTCTGACAAAAGACTGTAAATTCCAAAACACTTGACTCAATAAAGGTTTACTTTATCTATCCTTGATATGAAAAGTGGACGACAGCTGCTTCTTAAAGACTTAAACTTCATATTTGCTAATTTGTTCACACCAATTAAATGTTTAAGTCTTTCACAGCTAAGAGTCACAAATGACAAGCTCTGCATTATCCACGTTCTTTTCTGACACTAGACCAAATTTTATTCATACGTAATCTTTTAATATTATTCATGGCCGTATGAGCCAGGTGGTGGGGGCAGAAGCCCCAAATGTCAGAAATCCTACTATCCTGCAGGGAACTCATGTTTGCTCAGCTCCTCAGCTTCCCAAACCACCGTCCGCCAAAGCGAAGAGGACTGTGTCCAATTTTAGACGCAAACTTTATTACCATAATATGACTTATTCATGTACTCTCTCACTATTCATGCTATTGTTTTTGAGTGAGTGTGTGTACTCCTATGCCTGCTCCTGGCTTGTGTCACAGAGTTTTAATTTCGTCTTTGGTTTAAGGAGGCGTCAATATTTGGTTTGGGGTGATATAAACCATTCCATTACTTGCATCTCTGTTTCTGTGTAAAAATACATAAAATATGGCAGTGAGTTGTACAATGTATTTCTCTCAAGAGAAATTCTGTGTCCATATGTCCTGTTCTTCAAAGATCAAAGACCTACAGCTCCCCCTTCCCCAACTACTGCAAACAAATCTGATGTTCATTTAAGGGAAATGGGGATATACTCTCAATAAGCTATTGAAAAAATGTTATGTTTACTTCAGGGAAATGGGGATACACTTTCCAAACAATAATGAACACTATGCTCTAGACCGAGGTCCACAATTGCTGCCAATAATTTTCAAACCTTTCTGAGACCATTCCTGACATTTCTCCTGTATATATGCTGTCCCTTTGAAAACCAAACAAAATTGTATTACACAGCCTGTAATGTCTGTTCCAGCAATTGAAAGATGTCTTTAGGTGTTTACATACTCATGCACCCCTCTTTAACCTCACTGAAAGGCAACTTTCAAAATATGAAAAAGAATGACGAAAACCGAAAAAATAACGAGAAACAATTTGCAATATTACAATGGGCTGTCTGTGCGAAAGATTGAAATAAAGTTGTATTGCTAACAAAAGCAAAGCAAATTGAGTACGCAATTTTAATGATGAGTTACAGTATGAGTTTTGCCTATGAAAATTGAAGACAACTTACTATGTGTACATGGTGCATGTGTTCTTGCCCAAAGTTCTTAGCCATCAGTTTCACGAGAACCCAAGACAACGGGACTTTGCTTCTTCTTGAAGGTCATCCTCTTCACCTGTATTACATCTTCCAGCACTGTTGAAAGAATCCCCTTTTTCTGATGGGGGTATGTAAAAAGGATTCCTCTGTATGATAAAAATATTTTAATAAAATATAAATATGGAATAAAGTAGTAAAGGTTAACTTGAATGCTGACAACTCAAATGTTATCAAATTCATTGAAAATTTCACAAGACAAACTTCATTGCAACTTTTTGCTACATAATGTATTTAAAGAGATTAAAATCATTACATTCCAGTGACATAAATGAGAACTGAGCAAAATTTCGAGCCTACATAAAGAGCCCATCTTCAATTTTCTTTGGTTGTGGAGATATTATACTCATTTTAAGTAAGTAGCCAATCCAATGACTCTTCATACACTCTTAGGTCTGTTTTGGCTTTGCAGGCTCACCTTCTGTTCGAAATGACTTTTGTTTTACATTTTTCTTACAATAAAAGGACAGAATGAGCAAAACTGAAAACATTAAAGTACTTATTCTAGTTACAGTATGTCTGCAACCATTTTTTGAATGTTAAATGCACCTCCAAATAAACAGAAATAAAATTTAAAGCAACTTATGACATCTCATAAAGAAGTAAGTCCATGACATCATACTAGACTTGCTACAAGTAAAAAGTTACATCATCTTTGTGACTCATTAGATGACAATATCTCAGAATTCAAACAAAAAATATAAGATTTCTCCCATAGATTTTACAATCTCCTCTTTTTCCTTTATGGTAATGGAACTTTACATGAGATACTACAAGTCTTGAGCCTTTCCATCTCCTTAAATGTTAACTTTCATTTGAGCAATCTAACTTTTGACCCACTATAACCCTTGACCCATGTAGCTGAAAAAAATCACCTTTTTGTGTAATTGGTGTGACAAGAAAAAACCGCTCATTTTGTTTTCCGGCTCATCATCTTGATTCAACTGCATTCTTTGAACCTGATTATCTGTGTGTGTAAGCAAAAACAAAACACATGCATGTACAATTCCCATACTACTAAAACTTCAGGAATAAAGAGGGAAAAGAAAAACCTATATAGAAAGTTTCAAAATAGCAAGATTAAACTGAAAAGGTTTAAGAATAATGATGAAAACACTTTCATGGTGAAAAATCATGAAAACCGAATAATTTTTTTGTACAGACTAGTTTTACAAATAATTAAAACTACTCAGATTTTTCTGGAGTTGGGGGTTCGGTGCTCAGATCTGCAGGTTAGTACACATACATCACAATGGCTAGCCCTACTTTAATAACATATGAATGTCGATGATCCCCTTCAGCCCACCAATTCTAACCCCACCCTACAAATGGTTGTGGCATGCACGAAACATGATAACTCAATAAAATCAAGGCAATGTAAAGTATGGGAAAGCCCTGTATTGATCAATTTTGGGGCTACTGAATCAGTCAACTGAAAGTCACAATTAAGGCAAAATTTGACAGTAATGCATAAATGAAGATTTGATTTGAGGAATGCCGGTGTTTCAGCTAAATTCTGCTTTTTGTTCAAAAGAATTATGTGATATATACGGTACCAGTCCCCAAATTTGATAGGGCAATTTTATTTTATGATACCCCTACATCACCGGTTGACAATACATCCATGTTACTGTTGAGCTCATATTCTGCTATGTATGTCTTTTTAATAGCTATGCATGCAGTGACAGGGGACAACAATCACTGACCAAACAGAGCAAGAGGCAAACATTTGAGATGAACTATTTGAGTTCTTATTGAACAAAGTGCAGTCACCACTTGTGAATTTGAAGACCACCTCTAAAGACACATATTTGGGGATATGATATCTCTACTTGAGTTGCAACAGGAACTGTCCCTACTTTTAAAACCTGTTTTTGGTAACCATGATGATCTGGATGACAAAATGCAGTAAAATGGTGTTCAAATCAGAAGGTGCCTACTACCATGTATGAGTATTTGGGGTTATGATTGATAAGCAACCAATTTATCTGATTTCCAAACAGATTTCAACCCATAACAATTATGTTTAGCTCACTCAACTTTGTGTAAATAAATAACATTGAATTAAAGTTTTTCTCAGTCTTAAGAGTGAAATTTCACCACTGCTTTACCTTAGTTTGAAATGTCAAATGCTACTAATCCTACAGAGTCAGGTTTGGGTGCAATGGAAAATATGACCATGAATTAAGAAAGTGACTGAGGACTCTCTTTGTGCTTGACCACTTGTTGTATGGAACATTACTGATAGCTGCACAAGGGTTGTTTACTGTGTTTTTAAGCTCAGGACATAGCCTTGTGCAAGACTTAGACCCCCATGCCTACAAACCATTTTTAATATAAAGGCTACCCATCAAACTAACATGCACTGCAAATTTTATCAAAACATTAGGACAATATTATTGCTACTGCATGTGAGGGTAAACACAGCATGCAGCTTTGAAACCCCTTGCAAATCAAAGTTAATATGTCCACTCCCACTACAGGTGAGTGGACAGCCAGTTAATTACCCTTGAGCCTAACCTTATCACCAACCTTACCCACCAACAGAGCCATTGTAGGGCCAGATACTATGAGGTAATATACACACGGCAGTCATCTGTTAACTAGCCTAGGCCTAATTAATAGTAATATATAAACATATACAAAATGATAGCCTATGTTTCATTCTTATACCAAATACAGTACAATCTTAAATGCACAAAATGTAACGTAAACTACCCACAGTTCCATAGAAAAACTTGCGATGGTGTAACTCACACTATTCCGAGTTCCATAAAAAATCTTTAGTCAATACACACACTACTGGTTAACGCCAACTGGCCGACAGCCAGTTAATTACCCTTGAGCCTAACCTTATCACCAACCTAACCCACTAGTAGAGTCAATATAGGGCCAGATACTATGGGGTAATACACACCGCAGTCAACTGTTAACTAGCCTAGGCCTGTATAAACGTATACAAAATGATAGCCTATGTAACGTAAACTATCCACAGTTCCATAGAAAAACTTGCGTTGGTGTAACTAACACTATCCCGAGTTCCATAGGAAAATCTTCAGTCAATACACACTACTGGTTAACGCCAACTTCAAGGGTACTATATCTAGGCCATGGAAGTCAAATTGTTGATACCAACCAGTGATCAGAGCTTGAAATGTCATTCTTACCTTGAGATATCATGTTCAGCCATAACTATTGGAAATTAATCTGAAAATTCTGCCCCTTCGATCATATGCACAGTTTCATTAGCCTAGTGTTTTAACCTAACGTACATGAACATATGCTGTTCTTCACATAACCACTACAGATTGCAACATCCTATAATCATTTTCTTTGTCTATTTATTTAACAAAACAATGTTTGTTCCGAACAAAATTAAAGTGAAAGCATGCATACCTTGCTTTTTGTTGTCAATTTGACACTTGACATACTTCCCGAATGTGAAAGCTCGGCAAATGAGGCGCCTCACTCTGATGTTATCCGACAACCTTACACTTTGTGTGTCTGAAACCTTCCAAAGCATACTTACACACTTTTTACACCTCAATCTGTAGAAAACCTGCAGAACGGGGATAGTGCCTGAATCGTCCTAAGAACCTCAGGGGGTATTGCTAGCATCCCGATTGGCAGTAAACTGGTGCTTTTAAAATCGGGGATATCCCCATTTCGCGGGGTATCCCCAGTTGACGGGTGTGTATCCTAACGATTATCCCCGGTAGGCGCCGAAAACGCACGCACACACACACACACACATACGTCCTGTTCACTTGTGTTGTTGTGCTAAATCGATCAGCTGTTTACACCTAGTGAATATGCATTAGTACTTCATTCTCATTGGTCCGCTCAACTGATGTTCGTTAGGAGACTGAAAGTGTTTGTCCGCAGCACATTTTTGATTTCTTCGAGTTTAGTCGTTATTTTTACGAAAATTTTAAGGCTGTTGCCGGAATTCGCACAACAGGCCTTATTTTTTCTCCCTTACTGTTCATATGGGTCACTCAGAGGAATCACTGAAATTTTAAACTCGATTTTTCAATGTTTTTTACTTTTTGCAATCTCACGGCATCACTTTAAACTAAATGTATTAATACATTGTATTCACTAGAGGAAGGATCTGGAGCAATTATTTGAACTTCTTTCCATGACAGCTCCTTTTTTCTACCTATAGCCATTTTTGTAATTCCAGGGTGTCTACTATATGACACTAGGCTACTGCTTAAGGTAGTACAATTGGCTGACAGATACCAGGCCACCAACAGCATCTAAAATGTGTGTGGGGTCATGATCTTGACTAGCACCAATGTAAGCACACGAGTTTGAGACGCATAGGCCCAAGTGTCTGCTACAAGACCCAGGAATATTTAAGACCCAGTTGGTGTAATCTAGTGATGCATTTTCTCACCATTTAAATGCATTTTTAGCTCAAACTTAAAATCTTTATCTTCCAAACTGTCTACTACAGTTTTCAATCGCTTTGTCATTTTCACTTTCTGCTACATAATTGTTACACAAACTATAGCTGTCTATACAGTAAGGTCAGCTATACTACTATTAGATGATATCTCCGTGTCTTCTGTCTTTCAGTTCTATTTACCACAACATAGTTCATAAAGCAATTTGACAGTTGTAGGCCTAGCATACAAAATTGTGCATCATGACATATTTTTACTGCTGTCACATCATCAAGTTTATTAAAATAAAAGTGGGGAAAATGATAGATACTTACCCCAATTTCAAAAAAGACAGGACCTCTCCCCCTTTTTATTGTTAACACACATGGACACTTAGAATCATGCCTACATATTTTGACCGTGTAGCTCCCGCATGGCTAGAAATGGTATCTTCGAAGTGTCAATAACTCATTCTGGTGGTTCCGATTGGCAGCTGTCTGCCATATTTTTGCAACTCTAAAAGGGATCACAAACTCCAGTTTAATAAAAGCTCTATAATTTTAATTCCAAAAGTAATTATTTCCCAGCTAACACAAAAACGTTTTAAAAAAGTTAAAAAATGTTTCATACGAAAGGTTTTATTTACGTTTTATTAAAATGTTTTAAAAAAGTCAAATGTGGAGTTGCACAAGCATTGCAAAGAACGTTTTCATAACGTTTCAGAAAACGTCTCAGCAATGTTTCCAAAAGCGTTTTAGCAATGTTGTGGGAAATGTTTCAGCAGCGTTTTTTAAACCGTTTGAACAAAGTTTTATCACCGTTTTGTTAAAATGTTTCAAAATTGTTAAATGTGGAGTCCCACCAGCGTTGCAAAGAACGTTTTCATAACGTTCCAGAAAATGTTTCAGAAGTGTTTCCAAAGCCTGTTTAGCTATGTTGTAGGAAATGTTTCAGCAGCGCTTTTGAAATCGTTTCCACAATGTGTTATCAACTTTTTGTTAAAATGTTTCAAAAATGTTAAATGTGGAGTCGCACCAGCGTTGCAAAGAACGTATGTTGCAGGAAAGGTTTCATCAATGTTTTTTAAATGTTGGAGCAAATATATATATATATATATATATATATATATATATATATATATATATATATATATATATATATATATATATATATATATATATACACATATATTGATATATATATATATATATATATACATACATACATACATACATATATATATATATATATACATATATATACACATATATATACATATATATAAAAATTCATATATATATATGTATATATATATGCCGTATTAAACTAACATTTGTAAAACATTTCAAAAACATGAAATTCCAAGTCGCACTAGTGTCACACATTATGGTATTAGGCCTATAACATTTCAGAAAGTACTTCAGCAATATTTGCAAAATGGTATGTCATACACACTTGCAGCAAAGTTTAAAGCCTTTTTGACAGAAAAATAAGTACCTCATCTGAAAATTCCCTTTGAGAAAAATTCTTTGAACTGGAAGGTTTTCCATTAAGAGAGGTTGGCCAAAGGGGTTCCTACAGTATGAAAGGTATCAAAGGGTTTTCAAAGGGTCTTAACAAAGGACTGAAAAGGATGTATCTTCTCAGATGGACAACTCCATTCAAAGTCATTTGAAGGGAAAGCCAGAAAGGGTCCTACTCAAATGGAAATCTAGAAGCGAGCTGTATATGACAGCTGTTTCATATGGTTGTTAGGGTCTACTATAAATTATGTCATATAACTCCAAAGGATGTCAAAAGATGCATTTGAAACACTGCTGTTTAAGGATAGGCATAGTCCAAAGAGATTTCTTCATACTACTTTTATTCTTCACACTCAGATCGAACCCCTATTTACACCAGCATCAACTGGCATGTAACATGAGGAGCCCTTCAAGGCTACAGTAGGAGGAAAAAACATTACTGTTTTGAATATATTTGACTGATTGCTTTGTTATGGCAGGGAATCATTTAGTATTCAAATTTTGCAAAGCAGTTTTGAGAAACCTTTCCTTTTGTAGTGTGAAACTGCTGAAAATCTTATGGTAATGCACACGAAAAGTGATACACATTTTTGCATTTATGTAGCAAGCTGGGCAGCTTGTGTAGCAAATTGCGACTCGATACCAGATAAATTATTCCCTTAATGGTGTAAAGTGAATTATCTCATTCAGCTGAATGGTTTTGACTGGTTTCATTTATGAATTCATCCTAACCATAATGGTTCTTCAAAGGAAGCTGCAACCTAAAAATTGTCTTTCAATATGGTAAACAACAAATAAATTCAAATAAATTCAGTCATTCCGGTACAACCAATGATCAATACCTTTGTGGCAGTCAAGATTTTAGCAGATGAAGATACCACATTTTCTTATCAAAGGGATGAACTTGAAGCAAGCAGTGGTTAAAGCAATGTTCCAAGTTTACATACGTGTAGGAAGCTATTTGAGATGGGGGGTAAAACTTGTTTCGATTTCCCATCCTGGGAGAGGGTTTAAGTGAAGGGGGTGTCCTCTAATATATCATACTTTATTTGAGCTTAGAACTTTCTTTTGAAGTTCATACTCTCTTTTTACAAATCAAGGCTAAGTTAATTTGCACTGAAGCCCTCCTTTTAATGTCCCTGTTAGCCCCATATTGACTTCAATGGTACCAACTAATGAAATTTTGGTACAGCACATTCATAATTGATAAGTTGTTCTTTTCTTATGGTCACAGTTAATCTATATCTACACATGATGACATTGCAAACAGAGTCTGAAGAACGAATTTTGGAAAGTCTACCTGTACCTTGTTTTCACATATGATTATATGAAGAGACAAACATTACCGTAGATTGTATATGGTCAATGAGCATTTAAAAAAACTTACAAATTCTTGAACTTGCTGAGCATCTTAGGATGGCTACAGTACATCCCAGTCAGGCAATATAAAAGCTAAACAACAGTAGCTGTTACATTCCAAATGTTATTCATAGTGACCATCAGTGGTTAATGAGAGGAAATTGACACTTCTAAATGTAGATAACAAGTTAATACGGCAACTGCTGTATCAAAATATATGTGATGTTTTCTCAAGTGGCTATCTCAAATGTTTGTTCCAGGTTCCCTTAGCTTTAGAGGTTAAATGTACTATAATACCCAATGATTGATTATTAAGTTGTAATTCTCCAAAGGTTTCAAGTTGTCCTGCCTATGGGTATTGCCAAAAGGTAAGTAAATACTGTATACATTTCAGTCTTTGATCTTCAGGTCTAGGATGGCCTCCTTCTTGCCAGCTTTATACACTTGTGAAGCACACACAGGGACCAGGCGGAACTGTCTGGATACCAGGGATATGGTACTCGAGACCGGTCTCGGTCTCGAGACCGGTTTTTCCTGGTGTCGGTCTCGGCACCCTGTGGTCTCGGTCCTGGTCTCGGTCTCGGATCCTTGCGGTCTCGAAATTTTTTCCGGTCTCGCTTCGAGACCGGCAAAAAACATGTCTTTTTTTTTTTTCATTTTTTTATGGAGTAAACTCATTTATTTCAAACTATAAGTTCTTTAACTTTCATTGAAAAAATAATTCATTGAGAAAAAAGTTATTCATCCAGCGAGTCCATACACTGTATCTAATATGGGTTGAACTTCCTTCTGGGAGTTAGTGAGTAGGTCTTTAACTTATCTTGGTCAATGGGGATAAAAGTGCATTGGACTAACACACAGGTCAGGTTATTCAGTAGAGTATGTCAGTGACAGTCTGGCACTGCACTGCTTCGCGTGTTTACTGTGTGTGTGTGTGTGTGTGTTGAAATCCCCTTTTCAGTGTTTGTTCAGTGTTATCCATTTGTAGCTCTTTGGGATTACCTGTTGGCCTTTTCATGACCATATTTAACCAGTAAAGTAAGGGTAGGCGGTGCCACCATCTAACGTCACATGGGTAGTCGGTGAACCTTGCACATTTGAAGGAAAGGCCCGAAATAATCAATTGCGATTTCATACGAATGATTTGGGTGGCATTATAGATTATGTGCCGGGGGTTGATTATTATTGGTTTGGTCTCTATAACGAGGAAGGCTATTTAACCAAATCTGGCTACTAATGGTCATTTGGCTATTGAAAAAAAAAGAATGAACAAATATACCAGTTCCAGCATAAATATCTTAAGTTAAGGACCAGAATTCTTTCTTAGATGGAAAAAAGTGCAACTGCAAAACATTTGGCCATCATGATCAGATACTGCAGCTATCTGGCAACTCTGACGGCTATGAGTCTAGGCTTATTTATTACACACTTTTAAATGTACATTATAAGCTAGGCCAGGGGTGGGGAACCTCTTTTCTCTTGATCGGCCGTTTTGATAATGAAAATCCACTCGAGGTCCACAGACAGTGAGGGTGCAAAAGCTTTCCCCAAAGGGTGCAGGCCAAGGAGCCTCAAACAGGCCCTGGTGGGGTTAGAGGAAAAGCCCAGGTAAGGAACTAGTGCTATGCCCCCAGAAGCTATTGAGTTTGTGCAAATTTGTAGGCAATTAGAATGCTCATCCATTAACTTTTAGTGGCATTGACCGTGCACGGCTACTCAGACCAGGAGTATCACATTGTGACCGTTTGTCTTCTTTTTTAGGCATGAAGAAAAAGTGAACGAAAAGTGCGCTTTAAGCGTGCCGAAAAAATCTCGCATTTTGGAATCAACTTTATTTTTCTTCACTTTAAATTGTAAAATTATGTACTTTTTAACATTTAACTCTCGTGAAGTGGGGGGGGGGGGGGGCGGGGGTAGACGGTTCACTATCTGACGCTACCAAGTCGGTGAACTGTTGAATTCTTTAGGGAATAGTACCCGATCATGTTATAGCATGATATAAGCAAAAGCTTAAATTTCCACTCTTTTGGAGGAATATGAGTCGTTCTCAAATTGACATTTGGGTGGTTTTTTGAAAACCAACTAGACCGGTTTCTGTTCTCTTGCTCTATACGGCGGAACTTCATCAGTAGTAGCCTTTCAAACATTGGCTAGGCTCGTCATGAGATTTAACATGCAGCTATAAGCGCATGCAATAAAGTATCGTCGTACCCTCCTCTTTCGTCCGACTCTGCAGTAAACCTTGATTACACAAGTAAATCTTTTAGATTTAGTGTCCTCTCATAGGGGAAAAAAAGACGGTCGGGAAACAAATGCCGGGGATGGTGCGAATGTACGCAAAATAACATCCCTGTGCTTCTCAAGCTTGCTTTCAAATGCCTTGTTCTTAGATATTTGGGTGTGCGTGGCTTTTAGCCTGAGTGGTGGCACTTCTTACCCTTTTGGGGGTATAGTACACGTAGTTGCGCCCTTCGTTTGTAGTTAATGTCTTTAATAGCCGGGATGACCTCCTTCTACGTGCTTAATTCTAAACATTCCTCTATGAATGGAATCCTGTTTCTTTCGCTGCATAGTCTAGGCGTATTGCCGTATTTTGCCATTGTGAAGCCTTTGTGGCTAGTGGCGAATTGTGCAAAAATATCGATTAGGTTACTGAAAGGTAACTGTACAGTGAGCTGGGATGTAGACTTTGTGTTGACTCGTCGCTCACGAGGTTGTTTCCTTTTTTCATGATTTTAAAATCTAGGTAAGTTACCCCAGTTGGCAGGACTTCCATAAACAATTTTTGGGAAGAAAAGAATTTTAAAATTCAATTTATGCCACTAAACTCGAAAGTTCATGGGTGGTTCCTTTGTTGAGTAACGGTGTACATCATGCGGAACCCTGTCAGAAGCATTTGCTTATATGCATGGGGTAGCGAATTTTCATACGTACGTTTTGCGGCCTTTTAATGGCTAGAGTAATTGACAGAGTCTTAGCTTCTCTCGGATTGTAATGAACTGTAACCCTTTTATCAGGCACTGAGTTGCTTCGGAATTCGATAGTTTCCTGTCGAAGAGGGTTAAGAAGTCTTTAAGGAGTGCTTTCGCTTGCTTTAAAGGTTCTGGGCTTTTAAATGGCTACGTATAGCCGTAAATTCCCTTTCTTCTGTTCTAGATTTTGTGAGATCTTATTGTGCTCTTTAAGAAGTACGATCATTTGGCTAGTTTAACTTTTTATGAAGCGAGAGAGGAGGGATTTCAGAGATGAGCTTTATATGTCTAAAAATTTAGTCCTTTTTTATGCCAACGATCAGAATTATTGTGCAAGAACGGGCCGCTTTGCCTCTTCATTGATTTTCGAACCTCGGTCGGTCCTGACTTTTTCAGAGAGACAGCGTGTTGCCTTTTGTATGGCGCAGGCGAGTTCTTCAGCTTATAAACGTCTCTTTGGACGTGAAAGAAAAATCCCGAGCTTTTGAATGCTGATTGGACGAAGGGTGACACCAAACTAGGCTTGTAAGATCTCACACACAGTTGTGCTAGTTTACAGTTCTTTTAGACTATTTTTAACTGTTCAAAGTCCCGCCTTTGTGGGACGAAAGGATGAACGAGCATTTCGTTTCGGCATACGTCAGAGATTCTATTCGGAATTCTCAGTGCATCTAACGTACGTCTCATTTTCCGAAGAAAAGAGAAGCAAAATCAAGTGAAGTGGGGGGGGGGGGGGGTAGGCGGTTCACTATCTGACGCTACCAAGTCGGTGAACTGTTGAATTCTTTAGGGAATAGTACCCGATCATGTTATAGCATGATATAAGCAAAAGCTTCAAATTTCCACTCTTTTGGAGGAATATGAGTCGTTCTCAAATTGACATTTGGGTGGTTTTTTGAAAACCAACTAGACCGGTTTCTGTTCTCTTGCTCTATACGGCGGAACTTCATCAGTAGTAGCCTTTCAAACATTGGCTAGGCTCGTCATGAGATTTAACATGCAGCTATAAGCGCATGCAATAAAGTATCGTCGTACCCTCCTCTTTCGTCCGACTCTGCAGTAAACCTTGATTACACAAGTAAATCTTTTAGATTTAGTGTCCTCTCATAGGAAAAAAAAAGACGGTCGGGAAACAAATGCCGGGATTGGTGCGAATGTACGCAAAATAACATCCCTGTGCTTCTCAAGCTTGCTTTCAAATGCCTTGTTCTTAGATATTTGGGTGTGGGTGGCTTTTAGCCTGAGTGGTGGCACTTCTTACCCTTTTGGGGGTATAGTACACGTAGTTGCGCCCGTTCAAAAACATTAAGCAACCTAGGAAAAGAGTATTTTCATCTAATTAAACTGCTGTTTGTTCGACATTTACTTAAGTGACTTCACCTATAAGCAGATAAGCAAACGTGAAAGAAAGAGTAAAACTGGTGTACTGTGTTTATACCTATCTGCTTATTTTGCGATGAGTCGTACTTCCCAATTTCCAAGAACCTCACAGACATACACAAACATCTCAAACTAGCTTCAAAAAGTTCTTCAGATAACGAGTTTAACACGAGGTTAACTCCTAAACCGTTTGTCTGCCTCATGATGTGCCTTTGAAAAGAACTGTCACGTGAAATCGCAAAGCAGTCTTGAGTTAACGTTGGAAATTTTTGCATGAGAAATTGCCGTTTCTCCTGCGTTCCTGTAAAGAAAATCAAATTTCTAAAGATATGAGTGTCTAAATAAGCTTGGTAAGGTATCTTTGTACTTCGGCAAGTTATCACAGTTGTTCTAAACGATGTTTAATACAGCGAAATTCACAGTATACCCACCTACTGCTGTATAAACTTTGCAACCATAACTCAAGGCTACAGCTATCGCCGCTTGTCCAACACCACCAGATCCAGAATGAATATGGATAGATTCCCCGCACTTCACTTGTCCTCGGACAACGAGGGCATAGAAAACAGTACTATAAACTACTGGAACAGTAGCCGCATCTTCAAGGGTTCACGATTCCGGAACGTCACAAAGAAAACAAGGCTCTGCAAAGACGTGCCACGCTAATCCTTGGTTTTCTACTATGCCCATTATTCGTTTCCCTTCTGAATTGCGTCCTGCAAACTCTATTTCAATGAGACATTCCCTATGAGCAAGATTCTTTACAGGTGTGAACAAAGAAAATATGGGTAATGTCCTCACTTTTTAGAAGGAAATGTTGTTCCTTTGTTGCATAGTAAGTAAGATCCATTTAGAGAATATATTGTATACTCTCTGGTTTGCGAAATTCAGAGATGACAGACTTGTTTGCATGATTATACTGAACAACTTTCACCCTTTGAAAATGAAATGAAAAGTTTTAACACCTGAATTTTTATGAGGAATTTCCTCAAAATCTCTTTTCCATATGGGATGGAGCAACTTACTTTGCATATTTTGGCTACGTGGTTACGAAATTCCAGCTTGTGCTTTTGAGATATTTGTAGGCAACGCTATAATATGTGCAAACAAAGGTGAATTTAAGTAACCAAGAGAGTATCTTGTCCTTGCATTAACCAGCAAAGATTTGACATCTTTGTGTTTTCATTTATCGCTCGACGTTGGAAGAGACAGGAATAAGATTACTTATTGGGATAGTCATATCCTTCATGCATTTGACTAAGGAAGCATATTATGGAGGAGAAAATTGGTTGTAAAGTTTAATGGAAAGCAGAACAGTGTTAAGAAGTCATGGTGTCATGAGTGTTTCCATCGTATGCACTGTAGATTAATAATGTAATGGGCTCAACTGCCAATATTACGAGTACCACAAACAGCAACCCAGCAAATATCTCAACACCATTCTTTGATTTACTAACACCTTCCCGAGACAGTATTGACCCTTTTCTGCACCTACAATGCTAACGCAAGTGTTATTGAGTATTAATTAATAATTGTGGCATATTTTAAATAAATGTTTAAATATATTCTCAATGAGACCTAATTACTAATGGGGTGTTAGAAGTTGAAGATTTTAATGGCTCATTAATATGCAAATTTTTGGATAAGAAGTTATTTATTGTGTATTTTTTCCTTTATTGTTATTATTTTATGTACTTTCTGTTTATTTCTTTGGAAGTGTGGGGGTGGTAATGAGTTCGTTCCTTCAAAATCGTATTTTTCACATTTTGTCTTTTTCTTTGATGCAATATATAATCATATTGAAACAAATTTTGCAAGAGATATTGCATATCAAATTTTTGAGCTACTTTCAGAGGCTATTTTTCAACTAAATTGGCCTTCCCAGCTACACAGTTGTTGTTTATTGACCTAGATTTATTGTTAACGGTATAGTCTACACCCCCTGCAAGGCTTTCTCCCATTTAAAATTTCACAAATATGGACACACAGGTCAAGGGAAGCCACTTATTTGTCGAGTCTGTACTAAAATTGACATATATATATATATATATATATATATATATATATATATATATATATATATATATATATATATATATATATATATATATATATATATATATATAAATAGATATATATATATATATACATATATATGTATAACGCTAATTCCTACTGTACGGGGAAATCGATATATCGCGGTTTCGTTAAGGCGAAGAAAAAAACAATAAAATACATTAAAAAATATTTCCCCTTTTGGAAACCAGATATACAACAACGCTTTTTCAATGGCCCACCATCCGTACGTGTTAAAAGATACTGGTACGTAACTTGGTCAACATTGAAGTAATAGCATGTAAATCATGTGGTGAAACGGACGTTACCATCTGTTTACGTATTCCTATATAAAAAGCGTGTGATTTCGCAAAGTCGACCTGATTTTTTCCCCTTTTAGACGATTTCCCCTTTTAGGCACGTTTTTTCATACAATATTTCCCCTTAATCCCAAATTAGCAAAATATATATATATATATATATATATATCAATCTGGCCAAATGTTAACCATATATATATATATATATATATATATATCGCTAGATCGACCTGTTAGGCGAAATCGGTATACCGCCAATACAACCGGCGAAGAAAAAAACAATAAAATACATAAGATTATATTTCCCCTTTTGGTTCTGAGATAAAAATGCACGTTATTTCAATGGCCCGTAAGTCCTTAGTGTTAACGGATACATGCACGTAAGTTGGTGTGGCACTAAGTAATTGCATTAACATTATGTGGTAAATCAGACTTGCGCATAGAGTTACGCATTCCTATATAAAACAGTGTGTAAAACGTTAAGGCGAAACGATTTATTCGCCTAAGGGTTCTCCCAACAGTTGCGTTTTTTTCATACGGTTTTTCGCCTAAATCCCAAATTAGCAAAATATATAAAAAAAAAGGTATTGATCATAGATTTAAGCTCATAATCTATTCAATCAATTCAATAACCATAAGAAGACTATTCAGGATAAATCTGTTAATTTTCCCGTTGCTAAACATTTCTGTGGTGAACCGAATCATTCCATTTCAAATCTAAAGTGTATTTTGCTTGGTTCAAATTACCAATCTGTCAACGAACGCCTCAAATCTGAGAGCAAGTGGGTCGTTAAACTGTCAACTCATATTAGGGGCCTGAACAAGGACCTTGGCATCTTAAGTGACTTCCCCTTTGTAATTAATAATCCTTCCCAAGCTGCCAAGGTCAACTAAACCTGCTTGTCTATCATTTGTTTTGGTTTGTACATGTTTTACCGTTAAGTTTGAAAAATGCTGTTATTTTTCACTTGCCATTTTGCGCTGAGGAAGGCCACAGGAGTGTCCGAAATATACGCTGTTTTTATCGTATCTGTGCGACAGCTCTTATTATGTCATCTTTGGAATGTGTTTTATTATTTGTTATATTACATGGAGCATACGTGGATTTTTCTTATATAATATATATATATATATATATATATATATATATATATATATATATATATATATATATATATATATATATATATATCTATAAATATATATATATATATATATAGATATATAGATATAGATCTATATAACGCTAATTCCTACTGTACGGGGAAATCGGGATATCGCGGTTTCGCTAAGGCGAAAAAACAAACAATAAAATACATGAAAAAATATTTCCCCTTTTGGAAACCAGATATACAACAACGCTTTTTCAATGGCCCACCATCCGTATGTGGTAACAGATACGGGTACGCAACTCGGTTAACGTTTAAGTAATTGCATATAGATCATGTGGTGAAACGGACGTTACCATCCGTTTACGCTTTCCTATATAAAAAGCGTGTGATTTGGCTATATATATATATATATATATATATATATATATATATATATATATATATATACATATACATATACATATATATATATATATATATATATATATATATATAACCCTAAATGGTCACTTTGGGCGACACGGTATAAAATGGTCACTTTGGGCGACAACCAGTTAATTAAATATATTTGCATATTCATGCAGGTAAAAATTAGACAAAAAATACCTTAATGATCTTCAGGAACGCCCTCAAGTTGAATATATGTCCAATTACCTGTGTGACGTACGCACAACGTTTTATTAAATAAAAGAGAAATAAATTGGTATTGCGCAATAAGGGTGTGTACACCTAACATACCAATTTTTTACATGCATGATATACACCCCCAAATTTCAATAGTAAATTAATACATAATGGGATTCTAGTGGCACTTACCTATGGTAACCCCAAACAGAGGGCGCTAGGATACTTTTATATATTTCAAAACTTTTGAAATAACATGCAGGGAATGGTTGTTATAACGTTGTAAACATTTAGGCGACACGTATATGTACACCTAATGTCAATGTCGCCTAAAAGTACCATTTTTTCACCCGATATGTCGCCTAAAGTGACCATTTAGGGAAATATATATATATATATATATATATATATATATATATATATATATATATATATATATATATGTATGTATATATATATATATACATAATTGTGGAATAGGGGGAAATTTTTGCTGGAAAAATCAACGTTAGGGGGAAATTGTCGTTAGGGGGAAAATTTCCTTTCCCCTTCACGTTTTCACACACTGTTTCTATGGGAATACGTAACTGTATGGTAAATTCCATATAGTGACACGTAATGTACTCAATTATTTCAATGTTGACCAAATTACGGACACTTATCTGTTATTATGTATGGCTGTGGGGCCATTGAATTTACGTACATGAATATCATTTCACTTAAAGGCGAAATATATGCTTATGCATTTTATTGTTTTTCTTTCCCCTTAACGTTACCGTGATATACAACTTTCCCCCTAACGGTCGATCCAGTGGTATATACATATATATATATATATATATATATATATATATATATATATATATATATATATATATATATATATATATATATATATATATATATATATATATATATTTCTGACGTTTCACTCAAAGTATTTCAGTATGCTGATGATACAGTAATTATTACAGATGGGTCGGATTTATCTTTGTGTGAAGCGATCAAGGTACTAAATTTGTTCTGTAAACATTCAGGTCTGAAAATCAACTATGATAAGTCCCATTTACTCTTGCTTGGACCATTGTCTAAACGCCGTCCTGCTTACCTCCATCGATTTCACTTTGATACAAATGCTGTTTCTATAAGTATTTAGGAATCACTTTTTCCCATCATAAGGATGATTTCTGTCGTTTAAATTATGTACCTATTGCTTTCTCGAATCAAACATCTTCTTCAACTCTGTTCTTTAAGGGACCTTACCCCTATTGGGAAGGTATTATTATTGAAAACTTTTGCAATCTCTCAATTGGTTTTTCTATTTATGGTATTCCCCAATCCACCAGACCATTATTTGAACGAACTGAATGAATTATTTTTTAACTTCATATGGAATTCTAAACCTGACAAGGTTAAGCGTTCAGTTTTGTGTAACGGAAAAGCCAATAGGGGTTTGAATATGTTAGATGTTTATACGTTTGCCACTTCTTTGAAAACAAGGTGGGTGAAAATGTATGTGGATGATCATTATCGACCCTGGAAAGTTCTTTTTAGCTACGTTTTACGTAATCATGGAGGAGAATTTCTTTTTTCGTGTAACTTTAAAAAGGGGGACATCCTAACATCAAACAACTTCATCCGTGAAGTCTGTGACGCTTGGGCGGTGTACAATTTTTCTATTCCTGAAAAAGATTTCGGTTTGCAGTTCGTTCCCAATAATAGTTGTGTTAAAATTTATAATAAGGTTGTTTATTCAGATGTCTTACATCAAACTAGAGGATATAAAGTTAGCGATTTTTTTTTTCTAGAGATGGGCATATCATCCCATATCAATACTTTGTTGATACGAAGAGCATAAGAAGTTTCCCCTTTACGTACTATTATGGTATTAATTCTGCAATCCCTCCGTCTTGGAATTCTAACTTACAAGGCGCTATTGGCTTAAACTTAAACGAATGTAGGCTTTTAAAATTAATCTCCATACAAAGAGCGACAAAATTTGTGTATAAATCCATAATAGCGAATAAATCTTCAACTCCAAGGGCAATCAGTAAATGGGAAGCAATGTTTCCAAATCATAATTTTAACTGGAAAAATATATTTATGATGCCATTTGTTGCTGTTCGAGAAGCAAAGATTCAATACATACAATATCGTTATCTCCATAGAATTATTGGAACCAATGATTTCTTATTTCTTATAAAAAATTAATGAGTCTCCCATGTGCACCTTCTGTAATTCAGAGAATGAAACTCTTATACATCTGTTTTGGCATTGTCCTATTGTTAAAAAGTTTTGGGAGGACATTTTGTCCAATTGTTTAAAGGATGTAAGGTATATCGATGAGCTAAGTGTACACTTTGGAAATTTTGAAAATGGGAACATCATTAACTTTTTTATCTTTCATGCAAAGAATTTCATATATTGTTGTAAACAAAAAGACCTAATACCTGATGCAATGACTTTTGTTATAAGATTAAATTCATTGTAGAGGTTGAAGTTGCCATTTTAAAGAAGCAAAATAATATGCATATCCTAAACAAGTATAGCTCGTTCTTTACTTTCCTATAATTGCACTCTGTATTGTTTTACAATGTTTCGAATGTATGTTGTCCATTTTTATTAGGAATGCAACATGGAAAATCTTGCTTTGTGTAAATATGATTTTCTAGATATCAAGTTCACCGAAGGCTGCTACAAGTTATGCTATTATATTACATTCTTTTTCATTGTTCATGAATTTGAAGACAGACAAAAAAATCTGAAAAGTTGTAAATATAAAACGTTAATAAAGAGATGCATATATATATATATATATATATATATATATATATATATATATATATATATATATATATATATATATATATATATATATATATATATATCCAAATAATAAGTAAACTCTATGACATTTTCAAGGTACAAATTTGTTTCGTATGGGCTTGTAGCCCACACTCTTCAGTCTTAAAATGTGATATCCTAATCGTTATACAATAATAATAACAATATGAAAATCTGAAAGCTCTCATCGGTTGAACACTATTTCCAGTATTGTTTCACAACTATGTATTCTAGCTTTGCTCCGTTTTATGTTGAGCACTTTTGAATCTAACATGGAACAAGTAAACCTTGGATATTCTACCAAAAATATACCAATACCAACCCGGAAGGACTACGTACGATGTCTGATATCAAGAGCAAAATAATTCATCAGATCGGTAAGATGGAGAAGTTTCTTCTTTTTGCACCCCGAAATCACCAAAAGTCAGAAAGAAACGTATGGATTCGGATCCCTTCATTCTCCACCATTAGTCCCCGAACTTAGAAAGTTTGAAGATGGCATGCTAGGACTAATTTAAAATGTTGAGTTCAAAAACAGTACAAACCACTTCCAGAGAAAACTCTCCAACGATGTGAAAAAGATTAAAGAAGATAACAGACTATTAATAGCCGCCGATAAAACAACGAACTTCTACAAACTAGAACCCGATCAGTACAACAAACTCCTTGCAGACAATATCACTCAATCCTACAAAAAAGCACCGAAAGCTACTGAGAATTACATCAATATGAACGACAAGAAAATAGCGACTGACCTAGAACTAGATGACCGCATTGATACCACCGCAAGAGCCCAAGCTTTTGTGACACTGAAAGACCATAAACCAAACTTCGTAAACAAACCCCCGTGTCGATTAATCAATCCCAGGAAATCTGAAATTGAATCATAAGCAAGCAAATCATCGACAGAATCAACTCCAAAATTGTAAGTTCAACTAACCTCAACCAATGGAGGAATACTAACGAGGTGATCGAATGGTACAATAAAACTGACGATGTGACCGGAAATTCTTTCATCTGTTTTGATATTTGTGAGTTTTACCCATCTATCACGGAAAACCTTCTTCTAAAAGCTCTCAATTTTGCCTACGAGTATGTTAAGATCTCCGAACAAGATAAGACCATCATACTCCACGCCAAAAGGTCCCTATTGTACGATAATGAATTACCATGGTGCAAACGCGAAAACTCCAATTTCGATGTCATATATATTTTGCTAATTTGGGATTTGGGCGAAAAACCGTATGAAAAAAACGCGACTGTTGGGAGAACTCGACCCTTAGGCGAAAAAATCGTTTCGCCTTAACGTTTTACACACTGTTTTATATAGGAATGCGTAATTCTATACGCAAGGCCGACTAACCACATGATGTTTATGCAATTACTTAGCTGCACACCAACTTACGTGCATGTATCCGTTAACACTAAGGACTTACGGGCCATTAAAATAACGTGCATATATATCTCAGAACCAAAAGGGGAAATATAATCTTATGTATTTTATTGTTTTTTTTCTTCGCCGGTTGTATTGGCGGTATACCGATTTCGCCTAACAGGTCGAATTAGCGTTATATATATATATATATGTAGATGTAGATGTACATGTACATATATATATATATATATATATATATATATATATATATATATAACACTAATTCGATAGGTTGGGGGAAACCGCGATACCGCGTTTTCCTTATTTCCCCTAAGCTAAAAAAAAACTGTTCAAAGACATAATCAACGTTATTTCAATGGCTCGCCATCCGTTAGTGTTAACGGATAGGTGTCCGTAAACTCGTCTACATTGAAGTAATAGTATGTAGATTGTGTGGTTGAAAGCAAAATACCATACGTTTACGTATTCCTATATAAAAAGTGTGTGAAAACGTTAAGGGGAAACGATTTTTTCCCCGAATGTACATTTTCCCCCTAATGTATGTTTTTTCACACGATTTTTCCCCCCAAGGTGAATTGAATCACACGAGGTATTTGTAGCCTGTTTGTCACTTCTGTGAATCACAAGCCGAACTGGTGTAGTATTCACAGACTCTGCCCGGAAAGCGGAGGATGGCGGGTTCAAACCCTCGGTACCGCTCAATTTTTCTCTCTGGTATTTTCTCTGAACCTTTCCTGCTTTGATAAGGGCTATGCTCTATCTAGGATTGGTATAAAAATTCAAGATCGAATGTACTACTATTTATCGACCTATATATATATATATATATATATATATATATATATATATATATATATGAATATATATATATATATATATATATATATATATATATATATATATATGTGTGTGTGTGTGTGTACGGGGAAATCGTTATATCGCGGTTAAAATACATAAGCGTATATTTCGCCCAGCCGTCCCCAAGATATAATCAACGTTATTTCAATGGCCTGCCATGCGTACATGGTAACAGATACGTGTCCGTTAATTTGTCGACATTGCAGTAATTGCTTATAGATTGTGTGTTAAAGAGGGCGTTTTCATATGCATTCCTATATAAAAAGTGTGTGAAAACGTTAAGTCGAATTCGTTTTTTCGCCCCATTTTTTTCTTCGCCCCATGGTCGACTTTTCAACTTCTTTCCCCTTAAGGTGGGAATTAGTGAAATATATATATATATATATATATATATATATATATATATATATATATATATATTATATATATATATATGCCATTGACCAAGATAAGTTAAAGACCTACTCACTAGCTCTCAGAAAGAAGTTCAACCCATATTAGATACAGTGTATAGACTCGCTGGATGAATAATTTTTTTCTCAATGAATTATTTGTTCAATGAAAGTTAAAGAACTTATAGTTTGAAATAAATAAATCTAGGTCAATAAACAACAACTGTGTAGCTTGGAAAGCCAATTTAGTTGAAAAATAGCCTCCGAAAGTAGCTCAAAAATTGGATATGCAATATCTCTTGCAAAATTTGTTCAATATGATAATATTTTGCATCAATGAAGAAGACAAAATGTGAAAATACGATTTTGCAGGAAGGAACTCATTACCACCCCCACACTTCCAAAGAAATAAACAGAAAGTACATAAAATAATGACAATAAAGGAAAAAATACACAATAAATAACTTCTTATCCAAAAATTTGCATATTAATGAGCCATAAAAATCTTCAACTTCTAACACCCCATTAGTAGTTAGGTCTCGTTGAGAATATATTTAAACATTTATTTAAAATATGTCACAATTATTAATTAATACTCAATAACACTTGCGTTAGCATTGTAGGTGCAGAAAAGGGTCAATACTGTCTCGGGAAGGTGTTAGTACATCAAAGAATGGTGTTGAGATATTTGCTGGATTGCTGTTTGTGGTACTCGCAATATTGGCAGTTGAGCTCATTACATTATTAATCTACAGTGCATACGATGGAAACACTCATGACATCATGACTTCTAAACACTGTTCTGCTTTCCATTAAACTTTACAACCAATTTTCTCCTCCATAATATGCTTCCTTAGTCAAATGCATGAGGGATATGACTATCCCAATAAGTAATCTTATTCCTGTCTCTTCCAACGTCGAGCGATAAATGAAAACACAAAGATGTCAAATCTTTGCTGGTTAATGCAAGGACAAGATACTCTCTTGGTTACTTAAATTCACCTTTGTTTGCACATATTATAGCGTTGCCTACAAATATCTCAAAAGCACAAGCTGGAATTTCGTAACCACATAGCCAAAATATGTAAAGTAAGTTGCTCCATCCCATATGGAAAAGAGATCTTGAGCAAAGTCCTCATAAAAATTCAGGTGTTAAAACTTTTCATTTCATTTTCAAAGGGTAAAAGTTGTTCAGTATAATCATGCAAACAAGTCTGTCATCTCTGAATTTCGCAAACCAGAGAGTATACAATATATTCTCTAAATGGATCTTACTTACTATGCAACATAAAAACAATAAAAACATTTCCTTCTAAAAAGTGAGGACATTACCCATATTTTCTTTGTTCACACCTGTAGAGAATCTTGCTCATAGGGAATGTCTCATTGGAATAGAGTTTGCAGGACGCATTTCAGAAGAGAAACGAATAATGAGCATAGTAGAAAACCAAGGATTAGCGTGTCACGTCTTTGCAGAGCCTTGTTTCGTTTTTGACGTTCCGGAATCGTGGACCCTTGAAGAAGCGGCTACTGTTCCACTGTTTTCTATGCCCTCGTTGCCCGGGGACAAGTGAAGTGCGGGGAATCTATCCTTATTCATTCTGGATCTGGTGGTGTTGGACAAGCGGCGATAGCTGTAGCCTGAAGTTATGATTGCAAAGTTTATACAACAGTAGGTGGGTATACTGTACATTTCGCTGTATTAAACATCGTTTAGAACAACTGTGATAACTTGCCGAAGTACAAAGACACCTTACCAAGCTTATTTAGACATTCTTATCTTTAGAAATTTGATTTTCTTTACAGGAACGCAGGAGAAACGGTAATTTCTCATGCAAAAATTTCCAACGTTAACTCAAGACTGCTTTGCGAGTTCACGTTACAGTTCTTTTCAAAGGCACATCATGAGACACACAAACGGTTTAGGAGTTAACCTCGTATTAAACTCGTTATCTGGAGAACTTTTTGAAGCTAGTTTGAGATGTTTGTCTATGTCTGGGAGGTTCTTGGAAATTGAGAAGTACGACTCATCGCAAAATAAGCAGATAGGTATAAACACAGTACACCAGTTTTAGTCTTTCTTTCACGTTTGCTTATCTGCTTATAGGTGAAGTCACTTAAGTAAATGTCGAACAAAAAGCAGTTTAATTAGATGAAAATACTCTTTTCCTAGGTTCCTTAATGTTTTTGAACAACACTTCCTTCCACGGGGTACATCTTGATCGCCTCTTTGGCAAAGGTCACCCTGATTGGCCAGCAGTTGCGTTCTTAATGAAGGAAGGTCTACGAAATGGGATAGTGAAACCACTCCCACGCACTGTCTTCGACCAAGATGAAGTGGAAAGTGCATTCAGATACATGGCAAAAGGCACACACATCGGGAAAGTGTTGATTAATATGAGTGACTGTGTAGATCACTGTGTCTCTATGTTTCTCTGCAATACAGGGGATTATTATCAAGGTAAAGGTTAAGAAACATTCCGTTCACCAGTTTGTCATTACAAGCTGCACTATATGAGTTTTGTGCTAACAGGAATTAACCTATGCTTAATGAATAAATAAATAAAGTAACAGGTATATCTATCCCTTGGCAAATAGCTCTGCGTAATAAAACGCCGTGACCAAATTGACCACGGCAAGTCTAATTAGATTTTTACCTACTTTGAACCACATACCATTTGTAAAAAAAATGGGAAATTATTTGAATTGCAAAACAGCCCAGTTATAACTGTGAAGCCAGTTACCTATTAAGGCACCAACCATCAGTAAATCATAAATAATGTACTTCATCCACCTTTGATGCACCAGGACGTTAAAATTTGATATTGTATCAGGAGTTAAATGAGTTCTTGTTGGTATTCGGGTGTCCAGTATAGTGCCGCATTCTTACTGCTTTTATACCAATTTACATCCTCAGACGTCTAAATACATTAGGTTAGAATATATTATAATATATAGGGGAGCTTGTGTGTATTTAGGTCTGTTTGGGTAGCTAATAAACAAGCAATTTGCGCTATATCGATTATGGCTTGTCGTTTAACTGTAGCAAGAAACGAGTGAATCCACTGTGTTGCTTCGATTCAAAATTATCAGGAAATTGACCGTTTAGACTCGTGCTAGAGACATGAAGAAGTATTTTAGAGATGTCCTGTTGAGAATCATTCGTAAACACTGGTAGTGTTCCAATCAGCTCGAATAAGACTTCTTGGAAATAATTTGCTTAAAAAACAAATACCATGTACGTGGTATGTAAAATATAGTTTAAATTGATACTTGCGAGAGTCATTAGGTGTTTGTGCTTACAAACATGCCGATACTGTACCTTTTGCTGCAGATTGGTGTTTCGGTAGAGTGCTCTGTCTCTATTTTCATTCAGTGGTTTGGTCTAACTGCTTCGGTTTCGTTCCTCCAAGGTGTATCATCACTCTTGGATATGCAAGTCTAAAGTCCCCCATCCAGTAAATAACCGTCTGTACGTCGGAGGATTCGTGTTCTGTGTAAAGTGTAAAATATGAGGATACCACATGCAGCTACAGGACATCCTAGTCGTGATGACTTGAATTGGCCTTAAACGTTTTTAGACAAAAAGCAAGTGACCTCTTACTTTGTAAAATTGATAGTCATTCGCAATAGATGAGTAAGATGGTTGTTGAATTGGAATGTGTTTGAGAAACCAGTCCTTAGAAAGGAATATTAAAATGAAGTGTATGGGTATTTTAACCTAATGAAACTGGATAATTTTGAAAACTTGTAGAAAGATTGGCCCCAGCACCTTTTGAGATGTCTGACCCTTTTTCATAACATGACCAGTGCTGTAGTCGAGTCCCCACCTTCCGAGTCCGAGTCCTCAGCCGCCGAGTCCGAGTCCTAGTCCGAGATCGAGTCACTGACCGAGTACGAGTCACAAGCTCCGAATCCCTGTCCGAGTCGCCCCTATGAAAAAGTGTATGCTAAGAAACAGGAATTCACAAATGATCAGTTTATAAACTGCCTTTTATACAACGTTGCTGCGTGTTTTCATTGGCGAGATTACGAGGGGGCAAGGGGCACGCTTTTTCCTAGACCTTAAAAATGTATAAAAATAATTAAAAAAATGAACGAAAGATAGAAAGACCAGAGAAATTATGGGGGAATTTTTAACATTATGGTCAATTTTGAAAAAAAAAAACATCTTAAACGAATCCCAGAAGTAGGGAGGCAAAGGACAATTATTAATGAAAGGTTTATTAAGTACCTTAATTAAAAGTTCTTCTAAAGCATGGTAGTGAGGCTCCCAGCCACACTTTCATGACATCGGGACAAGGAGCCGTGAAATAAAGGCTACTCAGAGTACTAATGTAATACTTTACACCCACTATGCATTGTTCTTGCATGCACAATTCAGAAACCTACCCCTGCAAAGGGAATCGTGATTCCAAATATATTTTTTGGCATGCGTCCGTACTATGTAGTAGAACCTTTGTCGGTGGAATTGTGTCCTTATTACTTTTGTAGGATCAGTGCTTGAGTAAATTACTATTATTATTTCAAAACCCTTACAACCTCCCCTGCTGTTCACTTTCCACATCAACATCCACCATCCCTATACAATTGACTGAAAGTCACTACTGTATCTGAAATTTTCAACCACAATAAGAAAACTATTCTGTTAGCATTTCAAATTATACCTGGGGACGAGGGTTTTCACTAGAAATCATCCAGAATGGGCCAAAGCCAACAAATTTAAATAGAATTCTGGGGAGGATCCACACCCTCCGGCTTCTCACCTTCGGTACTCGCAGTTGAACCCTTCGCTGTCACACCTTACGAAGGTGCAGTCTCCAATCAAGATTGCTTCTCTGGCATCTTTTACTGTGGAAGCCCATAGTCATGTCTCTTTAAGAGTTACCGATAACATTTCATTCATTTGAAAAGTATTATACACCATTACCCTCAACCTTTCGTCGTCCTACAAATTTACGCTTTAACCTGTATTTTCGAAACTCCTATTTTTCACAAGTAATGAAAAATTTGAGGGATCCCTTGTCCCAGACCATGGACAAAAATGAAACAAAATAGAGAAGATAGCCCTGTAATTCTGATTGTGGCCTTTATTTAAAAGGTCAAAATGTGATTCTTCTGATCTGTTTCCCCACACGGATAACGTTTTCTGTTTTCTCCAGGTTAAGTATCACATAAACACTAGATAAGGCCATTATAGATAACGCGCAAACAAAAAGAGCATAGGAACCGAGAGTAAAGCTAACACAATACAGTAGTATACCCTAACGCCAAGTTATTGTGAGACCTTACATATATGGTGAAACAGAGCAAACAGTTCTCCCTCCCTAGGAGAAAAGGTGGCGCGTATCATTGCAAGTTACACCAAAATATACAGATAGCTAATTTGTGCATCAGGGGATACGCCTGATCCATAAATCTCTGTAACCAAAACTCCAACCCTACCCGTAACTCGGAATATATTTTCGTCCGGGGGAATTTTC
The DNA here is from genome assembly GCA_029531755.1 of Holothuria leucospilota. NCBI lineage: Eukaryota > Metazoa > Echinodermata > Holothuroidea > Aspidochirotida > Holothuriidae > Holothuria > Holothuria leucospilota. The sequence continues at coordinate 38,258,931 of CM055978.1, forward strand.
GGTCTTTAGTGAACCTTCGACCAAGTGAACCTTTCGTTATGGGTATTCCCCCCTGTCCGGATTATGTAATGTTTGGCAATCTCAAACATTCTCTCCATTCCCAGCATGTGACCATTTAAAGTTTAGAACGTGAACATTGGGGGTACCATGAGTCAATCACTTAACGAACATTTTGACAATAGAAATATAAAAAACATTTAATAAAATGAATTAAACTTTGAAGTAATATTATTTGTCTCCCCTATTACATAAGCGTAGGAAGCGGGGTGCTTGCCTCCAGTCAAAAATCTGGGGGGGGGGGGGCTGAAGTATGCTTCTGCCCCCAATATCCAAGGCCAAAAATCCCTTATTTGTCTCGTCAGTAAAACATGTAAAAAAGTTGCAGTAATTTTCCTTACAATTTGCCCAAAATGTTGCACCAAATTGCATCTGAGGACCCTCAAATACCCAAAAATTTTCCAAAGGGAGGGGACACCTCTCTTCTTAGAACCCTCCCCCCGGACGGCGATCCGAAACAAGGTTCAGCCCCCAGTCCCGAAAAGCTACATACGCCTATGCCTTCTTGTGCCTTATTTTGGTATTGTCTCGACCGAGTAATCCATAGAATTTTAAATAGAAGGTGCATGGCCGTACACAACACAATCTTTACTCTATGAAGAAATCTTGAATCAATCAGAAAAAGAGCAAAGAAAATTGGGGGCGACGCCACAGGGTTCAGGGGGGCGCCTCCTATCATTTGCAAGAACAGGGGGAAAGAGAAGGAAAAGAACAGGAAAAAGGAAGAAAAGGGAAACAAATTAAAGAGAAGAAGGGAAATCGAAGGAGAAAGAAGAAAAGAAGAGGAGGGGTGGGGTAGGTATCTTTTTGATCCATATAATTAGACCAGAGCTTCCAGGAGGCCCTATACCAGTGCCTGCCAGCCTTTAGTTACCCTTTTATCTGTTTATAATGCACATATTAATCAACGAAAATATTCGTAAAAGTTCGTGCTTCTGTCGACTCTACGCACGTATTTTTGAGTCAAATCACACCCATACACAAGGAGGGGGGGGGGTGGACTTCAGGAGGTT
>CM055978.1:38270000-38320000 GCA_029531755.1 Holothuria leucospilota
TGTATTTTATTATCTTTTTTTCGCCCTATGTACAAGCAGATATAACAATTTCCCCTTAAGGTGGGAATTAGCGTAATATATATATATATATATATATATATATATATATATATATATATATATATATATAGATATATATATATATATATATATATATATATATATATATATATATATATATATATATACGTTCCTACATAGTGTGACTAGGGCATACATAAGTATAGCACATAGTGATGCATGAACGTAGAACCTGATGTGCATTCGGCCTTTCATACCGACAGCAATGCACCTCGAGAATTTCGTTGGTGGTTATTTTAGCCTCATTGTTCAAAGCAGTATCCATTGTGTGTGCGAAAACGTTCATTTGCCACTCTTCATTTACCATTGAAAGCCCTGTAACCAGTTTGCGTGTATCAAATGAGGGTTAGACTGATGTTAAACTGCGGGGTGACTTTTTGGAGGGACGACTTTGTCAGAGGGCGACTTTGCAAGGGGACGACTTGACTGGTCCCGTCTTGGCCAAAGGTGACGGGTGACTCAATATTGCCCCATGATGAGAAATTGTGGCTGTTGGGATTCTTTTGCGCAGCATGCACTGTATAAACTTTTCAAAAACGATTGTGTTTCGTGTGAGAAGGCAAAGTCGAAAACATTCAGGAACCTTTCCCAAATAAGTATATCATAGGCTAGAGTGAAAAAAGGTTCGTTGGGTCTTTGAAACTTTCTAATGGAACCATAGCAACATTTCGTCAGTAATAATAGCTTTTCTATATCGCTTTAGCAGAAAAGATGGTCAAAATCAATCATACAATATAGCCCCCTTCAACCATCCGCTCTCCCATGGTACTGCGATACTGTTTTGGCCTTTACAAAGCATTTACTGTAGTGTTGGACTATTTATGCTCAACTATCGTGCATTTTTATCCGTGCTACCAAGGGGTGTAGTATTTGCGGTATTTATGATTCCTTTCTGTTACCTCCACTGCTAGGTTACAAGAGGTCTCACAGATTAAGCATTACTTAAACTTTCTAAAGGTTCTAAAACAAGCCTTTTCCCCTGATTTACTTTAAGTTTCAGTTAAATTATTCCTCCGCATTAGAAACTTTATACAATAATATAAGTACGGTACAATAGAAGAAATGGCATTACAATGTAAGTAATGACAAACGTTATGATGAGAAAGAAGCGGCACCAGAGGAGAGTGAGAATAGCTTTATACACAGGTGTCTGCAGTTTAATTTATCATTGGTTTTGTCAAAGGTTAAACTAAGACCACATCAAGTATTCTAAACATAGTTTTCGAGGAGTAAAAACTTCAGGTAGTGCTTTAAGTACTTCATTTGCAGGCCAACAGCAAACGGTAAGAGATCTGCTTCAGGGTCCTTCATGCGGCGCTCTGATCACTACAGGTTACTTGATAACTACTTGCTGGATCTACCAGTATTCCAAAACTATTGATAACATTTCATTGTAAACTTAGGTGTAGAATATGTCCTTGCTGGCTCGCATCCCACTTTAAAGCGTCTTTAACATCTTTGGCCGGCAGGCTGACGTTACCCTTTTTATGTTCATTCGCATAGACCTTTACGGACTCGCAGCAGACTTCAGTTTTGCAACGTTGTATGTAGTGAAAGGTAATTCCATAGTGTTATCCCTCACTTACGCATCGTGTACCTTGCACAAGAAATCTTTAGAAAATCTTATTATGAAAAGTACCTTTTAGAAGTAGATTTTTAAGCAACCATTGAATATATGTTTTGTGCAATTCTGTGCTTGCACTCACTTGCACGTACTGTTTTTTTTAATTCCTTTCTTTGCCATCGTTTTTAAGTGTTCAATATTTTCCTGAAACATAGTGTCTCTTCACGTACCTGTCTTAACACTTCTCCATTCAAGTTATATAAGTTGTGAATAAACAGTATTTCCAAGGCATTATTAAATGCTATTATATTTAATTTTATTTATTATCAAATAAGTATATTTTTAAGAACAGACCGTCATGTAATTTTTCTCATCAATGTTCTTTGTCTTATTCAAAGAATCAATAATGTTGTTCTTAACATGGCTTGAGCTTTATTTTATCTACTAACTAGTTAAACCCAACGGAGAAATCGGTCTCAAGGACAAATCAATTGATGTCTGTAAAACCTAGGCAGAGCTGTGACCAAAATAAGGTTTACTTGATTGTTGGAGGTCTCGGTGGCTTTGGATTAAAACTCGCTAACTGGTTGGTTTCAAGAGGTATTTACAAAAGATTTTAGTGAAATTAATCGTAAGAAAAAGCTGTTTATAATGTATAACTTGATGAATCATAGAGGAATGGGGAGGGATTGTTAAAAACTTAAAAATCGCCCCCTTGGAATAAGCATACTTACTATCCATATTATAAATCCACAAGCAAAAGGAAGCCATTGTTCATTAATTTAAAATTGTCAGCAGAAGGAAACATGCCAAACTTAGGCGACGAAATGACGGCCTGATTTTATAAGAGGATATGTTCTTGCACACCAGAGAGGTCACTAGTAATTGTATATGACATCATTTCTCAACCCTGTTTCTTTTCTTGCCTGAATAAAGTAGTGGAGACTCTGTTTTTACTGAATTACTTCAAGACACAATTGTCATCAATGCTCGAGGTTGGTGTCTTAGGAATAATATGTAAATACTTCAATACTTTGCATGGTAAACAACAGCACTGGGACTGTGGGAGGGGAATCAATATTTGCATAATCTAAATTCACTTTATGTGGTGAAAAGGAAAAAAAATAAAAGATTAGCATGAACCAATTTCCTCTTTCATCTTTACGTTAGGGTGCAAAAAGCTAGTTATCTCTACGAGGTCTGGCATAAGGAATGGCTTTCAAAGTAGGTGCCTTCATCGTTGGCTGAGTCTTGGTGTAGTGGTAGAGCTTTCTCAACTGGATGTTTCAAAACTCTCAGACTGTAACAATCTTCTTCGACAGTGTCAGAATATGGGACCGATTGGTGGTATATTCAACATGGCAATGGTACGGTAATCAAATAACTTTATTCACTGTAATGCACTTGTTTTTTTACATTACCAACAGAAGTTCAACATGGTGTAAAGTAAAACTTTGCAGTTGCATTTATTTAATGTGACACCTGTGTAATATGGTCAGAATTTTTACTAGTTCCAGGCGTAAAAAAGTAACATTTTAAACTCTCGACCATGATGAACCTTATCATTTTCGTGATATAGTTTTAATCTAAATACGCAAATAGCGACAGCCGTTGGCCTACAGGAGTTATACAAAAAAGTCATTGTGTATTCTTGCTTATATATTTTAAATTATGAATTTAAAATTACCAAAATGTTTAGAAACAGTGTGTCACAATATTTTTAGGGACCTAGTTATCGCCTTAACGTAAACGAATGATCTTTTTCCAGTATATAATAATACCAGTACTTACGGGACAGGAACAATCAAGATAACGCCTTCTTTAACAAATTGTTTTCAATCTGCTGTTTAATTGTACCTGTACACAAAATATAGAGTGGACTGTAAAAAGTCTCGGAGACGCATAAGCCATATTTTATTCGTCCACATACAACGTTAAATGTATTGCCATTTTCATGAATTAAGGCGTATAACATATTGTTCCATAATATAATTCCCCAACGTCTTCTGTGGTCAATTAAAACACTTATAATGCGTGCTATTGAATAACATCAGTTTCAAAGTGCTCATTTTATAAAACACAGATATTTTAAAGAATGGCATACGACTATAAACTCGTCTATCATTTAAAGACTTGTTTTGTAAATTTATCTCTGTTTGGCTATAGAATGTTCAAACAATAATAACGATTGAACGGTCAATAAAAATAAGGTTATCAAAAAAGAAAGAATGTGTGGACGCACATCCTATTTTTGCTTATGATAAGATGGTGAAAGGAACTGTAATTGTCTTAACACATATTATAGATGCCATTACAATATGACGAGCACCATATGAGCAGTTATACCTGAAAAATAGGATCTTTGATGTTGAAAGATGGAGATTTAAACTAAAACTACTTATTACAATTTTTAGGTCTTGAAAGATGCCCTCCTGGATAATCTGACTTCAGCAGATTTTCAAAAAGTCTGCAACCCCAAGCTCAAAGCAGCAAGTAACCTTGATCGGGCAACCCGGCGACTATGTGGCCCTGAATTGGACGGGTTTGTAATGTTTAGTTCTGTAAGCTCCGGAAGGGGTAATGGCGGTCAGTCAAACTATGGATTTGCAAACTCTGTTATGGAGAGGATTTGTGAAAATAGAAGAGAAGAGCAACTACCAGGTACTCGTCTTAAAAATAGCCTAAGTTCTCCCTCTCCATTCTATCGAAGTGCAACCGATTCTCAATAGCATCTACAGAGAGAGAGAGAGAGAGAGAGAGAGAGAGAGAGAGAGAGAGAGAGAGAGAGAGAGAGAGAAGAAACTTGTTTAAGTAGGGACAAATGCCTTGTTGTTTTCACTTGGTACAGTGTTGGACTTCTCTCTTTCTCACAAAGGCTGCTAAAAGAGCATTTAATCAAATTCCTTCTAATTTCATTATAAATTCTGAATTCTAAATTCATCTTACTTTTGGTACGTTGAAATTTGGTTCTAATTTTTCTTCTACAGCTCTTGCTATTCAGTGGGGAGTTATTGGAGACGTTGGGGTTGTAGCAGACTCGGAAACTGGTAATGACACCGTAATTGTTGGTTGCGCTGCTCAGACACTGCATTCCTGCTTATCCACTTTGGATTTGTTTTTATCGACCCGAAGGCTTGTGCTTGCCTCCCTTGTGAAAGCACGTTCCAAGGAAGATACTGCTGAAGTCTATAGAAACGAAGATATTAGTAATATGATTTCCAAATTGTTCGGTATCGATGACATTTCCTCAGTTAACCAGGACAAAACTTTAGCTGAGCTCGGCTTGGATTCAATATTGGTCACTGGGGTTAAACACACCCTGGAAAGAAATTTCTCTTATTTCCTTAATGTGAAACAGATACGTTCATTGACAATACGAAGACTACTAAACTTTGATGGAGAACACCTGCAAGACAAGGATGAAAATGATAGGCGTGAAAACTCTGAAATTGATGCCCATCTTCCACTTACATCACCAATTCTTACCTGCAAAACTACCAATTGCTAAGTGCAATTAAATACTGGTTCAATTAAAAAAACGATCCAATCTTCTTATTCCATCCTGTTGAAGGTTCAATTGATGTCTTCCGTCCCTTAGCTAGCACTCTTTCGGACTATCCCTTGTTTGCTGTTCAGTTTACTAAGGAGGTTCCAAATGACTCTATATCAAATGTAGCAAATTATTCCCTATCCAACATGCGCGCAGTTAAGGCAAGTGGACCATACCATCTTGCTGGCTATTCATTCGGTGCTGTAGTAGCCCTAGAAATGGCTTGCATCCTCCAAAATGACGAAAACGATCAGTCAGAGACCAAGTTATTTTTTTCAATGGATCCCCACGTTTTGTGACAACTCGAATTCGAGTCATATCAGAGATCAGTTATCCTCTAGGCAATGAAGTTATCGAGGTACTTGGACAACGTTGAACTCTGGAGATACGAAGTCTTTGCCACTTTGTACAGCTGTTTGCGAGCATCTCTTTTGAAGAGGTAAGCATATGCTTTAATAACTAATAAAATAATTCAGTTGAATTCATTTTACCCTCTTGGTTAAACAATTTACACTAAGGGCTAAAACAGAGCTTTAAGGTCTGTTTTTACTTTTGTTAATTTCTTTTCACTGAGGTGTGTAACGTGAAAAAGGTAACTTTGACCACTCCGAAATGCCTAAATTTAGGTCAATTTTAGTAGGAGTTATGTAGACATTTACGGCTAAAACAGAGCTTAAAGGTCGTTTTCTTTTGTTAATTTCTTTTTCCCTGAGGTGTGTAACGTACAAAAGGTAACTTCGACCATTCCTAAATGCTCTAATTACGTCAACTTTAGTAGGTAGGGGTTATGTTGACATTTACGGCTAAAACAGAGCTTAAAGGTTTTTGTTTTTCTTTTGTTTATTTCCCTTTCACTGAGGTGTGTAAAGTAAAAAGGGTTACTTTGACCACTTCAAAATGTCTTAATTAGGTCAAATCCAACTTGGCGGCTTTTTGAACAATATTTGGCGACATGTGGTATACTATATTTCTTAGTTATTACCCCATGTGCCATTGTTATTAATCTTAGGCTTAACTGGTCAGTTTGCAAGGAAGTTTGCCATCACTGGAATTAAAAAGAAAATTTAATATTTACACTTCTTATTTCAATCGATTTCACGTTAGTCACTGTCAAGTAATAAACAGCGTTTATCTTATACATGCAAATGTTAAACATATTGGTAACGGATATTTCCTCAGCATTAAAGCATAGTAGCATTCTTTTCATCTAAGTAGCATCTTGGGATAAGATTTGTACTTAAAAACAGTTATTTTTTTATTTTTAAACTAAGATAAAACAACGACTGCTTCAAAAGTCTACCTACAAGACGAGATTGGATTTGGCCGTTCAAATATTACTGAAGATGACCACAGGTATGAGCCAGGACGACATGACTTTCTCAATTGATAGTTTTGTAAAACGCACAGTGGTAATAATGGAGTACCAACCCAAATGTACTTGGAAATCGGACATGGTTCTTTTCAAGGCTGCGTCATGTAATGACAAACTCTTGAAGGAATGTGACTCCGAAGACTATAATCTCTCAATGGTTAGTAACATCTTAATAGATACGTGATTGTGGAACATTAGTAAATGTCATGATCTGAGAAATGTGGACCTTTCTATTACTTAAAGAATATAAATACGTTCGTCATTGGTAGGCGCTATTTGCATGTGTCATTCATTACATGAAAGCATTAACATCTTCGGCACTATCTTCCAAGAGATGACAGCCTCAGTTTAACTATAATTTCTTTTACAGTAGGAACGAAAAATTTTGCGGGGACGTTCTTCATAATTTGAGTAGCGTCTAGTGGGTATGGGAAAGGCCAGTGCTTTGTCGCAACAGTCCAAGGTATCACCGTGTACTAAATAAAGATTATAGTCAAAATGTGTCTCTACTTAAAGGGGGTAATACTTTGTCGTTTATTTTTTAAAGGTTTCGCTCCACCAGCCGATAAATATGTTACATTATAAGACATGAGTTTCACCGGAGCTCCTTCATGCCTTAGTAATTTGTAACATATTGCATTTGATCCGGAATAAACAATTTCCGTATTTTTATTGTCCTTTCATTTGTATGTAAAAAGTTACAAATACCCATAACCATTGGTCAAATTCTAGCCACTAACAATGATGCAGTAAAGTAACTGACGTCCCCAATAGTATCTTGACGGTTAACAAGGAAGGAAAAACATATCTGCAGTTTACTCCTAAGCTACGTTAAAAGTATTTGTGTAGCAGCCCATGTTTGCATATACTGCAGTAAAATTACCACTACTTGAAAGATTGATCCTCCCTACAGTTTAACCCACCTTACTATTAAAAACTCCCACCACCTCCACCCACGTAGTGCCTTCAAGGACAACACCAAAAAGATCTCAATCTACAAGGTATTATGTGTGACTGTTTCAATTGTAGAGTAGGCGCGACAAGAGAAAAATAAAATGCGTCTATGGTGCGAGTGGATACAGTAATAAAAACGTTAATTGTAGCACATGTCAAAAATATGTTAAGTCCCCACAGAAAAGCGTTTTAGGACAATGTTGTAAAATGACACCTTGCAAAAATTTCTAATTGTCACGTACTCATTTGACGTAATTGGGGGCAATGAAGTGCTGTAGCAACTAGTTTTGTCACAAATACCACTTTTGTCTCACCAACCACTTTTGTCGAAAGTTTTGCCCACTTTTGTCACAAATACCACTTTTGTCACAATCATCGCCCACTTTTGTCACAACGGAGGTCACGACTTTTGTCACAACAATCGCCCATATTTGTCACAATTGGACAGGACACGACTTTTGTCACACACATTTTGCCCACTTTTGTCACACACATCGGCTTAGTTGAAGTGAGAAGTGTTACGCAGGTAAACCTATGCTTACTATATAGGGGCTGTGATTTAGTATTCACCTTTGTAAATTAGAGGGGCACGTAGCAAGAAAAATGATTTTAGATAATTACACACACAACTCATAATCATGTCGGGCGGTTCGTAGAGGAGGTGGTTCAGAGTAAACTTTTGTGGCTGGGAACAGTGAAATAAGAAACCGGCTTGAAAATTCGAATTAAGAGAATGAGGAAACGACAAAATAACCTATGAATACACCAAGAAATCAAGGACTTTGTCTGGGCGAAATCCTGAGGGGGCAGTCCTCCCTTTAAACGGAGAACCTAGTGGCGTTACCATAGATAACTGGCACTCTGTGTGGACCCTTCCTTCCGGCTTTCACCCACGCAAGAGTACTATCTTATATATTGGGGTAGGGGTTAAAGGTGAGAGGAGGAACATTTAGTTGGAGTGTAGCCGTAACTTATACTCTAAAAAGGGTTTATCTACCCTCAAAATGACGAATGTGAATCCTGCACGGCGACACCCCAAGTGGATATTTATACTTCAGCAAAAATGGTCAATTTAACCCACGCCAAGTGAACCTTTTCACAAGTATCACAAACATATAGTAATTTTATCCATATGTAGCGTACATTTACAAAGTGTCACAAATGTGTGATACTTGTGTAAATGTTCACACATTTGTGTTACATTAACCATATTTACTGGCGTATGAACACCCATTTTGGGTGTCACTGTGCGGGATCTAATTTTACCATTTTGGGTATAAATACGTCAAATTTTGTGGGTGATACCGGCACCGCAAAAAATGTTTGGTCGAAATGTTTGGTTACCTCCCTCGTATATATGGGACATGACACATTCGTAAGATTTTGGTTGCGCCTTGGCATTTAACACCTAAAGATTTCATGCTTTAAAAGCTCATATTTCATGAAGTAAGGGTACATTCCATTAAAAGTTTCCTTTCGAGTCAATTGATTTCAGCAGGAGAAAAAAAGGTTATAACTGGCCATTTAATAATATGTTGTGGCACGGTATAAAGTGTAATACTAAAGATCTTTAACCTACGTATATGTAGGTGTATTCAGGCTGTTATCATGTGGGAGGAAGAGGATTTATTAGTTGCAGTATTGTCGGTCACGTAAAAACGCGCAGTAGACGGGTACATTTGAAGATAACATGCGTTGTTACATGCGATTTCACAGGTCCTTAGAGCCTTAAAATCGAAACCAGGACAGTGATTTTTTGAGCATGTATGTATTTCGCTAAAGTAGAGAAACTATTATTTCCTGTTGGGGAAATTTTTACTCCTGCCCACCATTGCCCGCATGTACACACGCAGGCTACGGCCGAGGAAACTCGAAGGAAATGAAGAGGATGAGGGTGGGGAGAAAGAGTTCTTCAAAATATGGAGAGTATAGCAGCAGTCGAGGAACTTTATTGATAGCGCCTTCTTTGCAAAAGTATATATACTACTCTTGTAATATCTCAGATACTTTATCTGTATTAAGTTCAGTCAACACTTCTCTTTATTTCGAATATCAAAACATTCTTGTCTTTAGAGAAGGACTTGGTGACGCAAGCTCACACAAGATGATAATAACTTCAGGTACATTGTATATGCATTCAAATAGTGACGTACCCAGGATTTCTCTCAGAGGGGGAGGGGGTGGGGATCATGCGGCGTGTCTCGTGATCTCCGGCTTTTGGGACGGAGTGTCCTTCCCCCCATTTGAATTCTTTTCAAAAATTAGGTATCCTTATATGCAATCTGGTGCCACATATGGTACCTTTTGAAGTAAAATTTGTGTTTAAATATTTTAGGCTTTCCATAATGCCACACGCAATACAACGTGGACAAGCAAGGAACTAAGAGTCTATAGATTTCAGACCGACTTTTCGGCGCTCAGAGACCGACTGTTCATTTTCACGGGGTGTCACTCCCGCCTCCCTCCCCCGTATTTACACCCCTGCCTGTAAGAAAACATTGTATACAAAAGCTTGTAGTTAAAGTTGTTTTTTGCTGACGGCTGCCATAAAACGCAATCGCGTAAGAAGGAAAATTGGAATGAAGGCAAGAAAAAAGATGCGAAAAACAGTTAAGGGTATTTTTGAAATTGTTAACATAGGAACAAGTGCTTAATTAACTGCTATATATTCAACTATCATTAGAAGGTACCAAACTGCCCTGGGCGCAACGAAGTTGATTACTGTAAGACAGGCGAGGTAGGCTTACGATATCTCCATAGGCCTATCAGAAGACCAAAGATACGACAACGGAGGGGGATCCTCGGGCCTCACTTGAGTCCCTCTCTTAAATATGAAAGGTGAGGCCGGGAATATGGGAGACTCTTGGAAGGTTAATATAGTGAAGTCATACATCTGATGGTTGCATAGGAAAGAAATGAAGAGTCTGGAACAAGTGCATGGACAGCATAGCAAACCAGCATAATAAAGTTAGTTGACCATTTTCATGATCGCAGAATGGGCATTCCAGCCCTGCAACTACATTTATTATGGGATACCAGTCATGCATGGGTACAGGCTACGATCTACAGTTATACTTGGGCCCAAATGGCAGTATTATGTTTGGGCACATGGTCTTGGATAAATCGAATTGGCTCGTGTAGTTTGAATAGCCAACTTGCCTGATTCTCCCATACGTGCGACTCGCATCGAGTGCATCGTTCTGTGGAAAAATCTTTTATTGGCCCAAATAGCATAATTCTTCTTTATGGGCCCCAAAATTATTCGAGTCATGGGCCCTTGCAATATAGATAAGTAGGTACCCGGCCACCTTGGCTTCACCAATATTTTGGGTGCACAAATCAGTGGGGTCCATACGGGTCAGCTAACCTGCGTGTTACCCACAATATGTCCCGCCCTCTGATTGTCATATAGCCTGCATGCCGGGTGATGCTATGACAGTTAACAGAAGATATATTAAAGAGGTCATGTAATTTTTACCTTGCGCGATCATTTTTCATTGCCTGAAAATGAATTCTAGGCCTGGAGCCAAGGAAGTCGTATGCCTTATGCATACTGTACTAATGCGAATTTCTGTAGCCTACGACGAGAAGCGGGGTCCCAGGTAGCATAATGAGCTAAAGCTTTCTTATCTCTTTTACTGTGAATGGAGCAATGGGCAAAACATCAACAATGGGCAGCAGGAACATAGAGCACAGTCACCTAGTTATTTACAATACACGAAGACACCTTATTCTAATTTTAAAATCAACTATTTGTCATGTTCTATGTATACACACTATCGAACTGTCGTATCGACTGAAGACCCATATTTTGTTAGTGGCACGATGGCGGACTGGTGACTTCAACGAAAAAGTTTCCACAAGCGCTACCCGTATATTGCTGTATAGATCAGTGGTGTTATCTTGTACCCTGTAGTTCAGACCGTATTTTCCAGTCGTTTTCACCTTTGTAATGCGAAGAGCTCAGAAAGGATTACATCCGAGGAGCATGTAGGGGCAGGACTGCCACGAGATGACTGAAAGTGTTCAAGACCAACGTTTGCAAAAGAAATTAACATATTAGTAAAAGATGTTAGGGCTAGTCTATATTTTTTAAAATTCCCCTTTACCTCGTCGCCCTTGATCTCTTACATGCATATGATCTACAAAATGAAGAGTTACGAAAACATACCTGTCTGAATCAGTTCCGTGTGGTCTGTACGGGTCTTCTACTCTCTCTTTTTACCTTTCTTTCTCTAAACTCCGTCGTCTCTTTCTTTCCCCTTTTCCTTATTCTTCCTTTCGCCCCTTTCTGAGTTCGGTATGAAGTCGCCTCACCCGGGAAATTTTCAAGGAACACTCCGTCCCTTTCGTCACCAACCATGTGGGATATTCACTAACTTGAGTAAACAAGTAATTTTCGAAGCACCCTCTTTAAGCATTTCTACATGGTCATAAATTGTTGGCCTCAAATTCTGATTTAAAATTGTTTCTCCGTAATGTCTTACAATTTTACTTAAAATGAAAGCAAGATTCTCATTTCCAGCCCTAATGGAAGAAATCCTAGAGCTCTTCAAAATTGGAGTGAGGGGCAAGATCAAAACCTTATATGATTTCCGTGCACAACTTGGTGCACGAAACCACCTTGGTAAAGTTATTGGGGAGGAGGGGGATCCTTTCCCTCTCCCTGTGAGTATTACAGCTCACAGAGGTGATTTGCTCGAAAAAAACATATAATCGTGCTTCAACTACTTAAAACGTACTGAGTATGACTTCAAGGCTTACCAAATTTTCTCAACGTGTGTGACAAAAGTGGGCAAAATGTGTGTGACAAAAGTCGTGTCCTGTCCAATTGTGACAAATATGGGCGATTGTTGTGAGAAAAGTCGTGACCTCCGTTGTGACAAAAGTGGGCGATGATTGTGACAAAAGTGGTATTTGTGACAAAAGTGGGCAAAAATTTTGACAAAGTGGTTGGTGAGACAAAAGTGGTATTTGTGACAAAACTAGTTGCTACAGGTGCTGAATTGGCACTGTACGTCTGTAAACTGTACAGACTAGCCTACGTGAAATAGTATTGTTTTTTCTTTTTATGAAGACTCACCTAATTGGCTGGTCTCTCTGATAAGAAACGTCACTGCAGTGCAGTAGTAGTGTTATCGTTGTGCCGTGAAGCACATGTGTAGAATATTAGAGTTTAAAGTAAAACATGCATACTTTCTGTAAAGTACTGTGCTGTGCACGCGTGTCAAGTGTACTGTAGGTGTGGTATCATATTTACTGTATGGTCGGCAGTCATTATTGACCCCAGGTTTTCCGAATTTTTAGATTAATACTTGCAAGAAATTAATTATTGATGGCTATTACATCACCAGAATAAATTATTGCTGTCTCCTTCACAAAACCTAGTCTCGTTGCCTTTCTGTTTTTTTTTTTTTTTTTTTTTTTTTTTTTTTTTTTTTTAGTTGAACACTGTTGCTCATACCTTTAGTCCCAAGGTTGTAGTGGAACAGCGAATGCAAATTCCTGTAATTGAAGCGCTTGATCTCGGTGGAACACGGCTTCCACTGTTTGACTTCAGCTTCCTTAACTAGTAGAAGCTTTGAACTCAGCAAACCAAGAAAGTTTTGAAAATAGAATCGTTTATTTTGAGTTGCAGTGTTTTAGGCTAATTAAATTAGTCACCATGATACATGATATAAACTTAACCACTGCATGCTAGGCTGTGTGCTGCAGAGGTAGTTACAGTAAGCTTAGGTCGCCGTGATGGCCCGTTAATAACTCATCGTTTGGAAATGAGCTAAAACTCTAACTTGGATTCATGCGAGTAGTGCCTTCTTGCGATAAACTGGATCGGATATCGGGACAAGCACTGTATTTGCACATATAATCCTTATAATGACGTTTAAATCATGACCATCAAGAATTGTTTCTAATTCTCTAAGAAGTTATTGTAGGTATTTCAAACGGTATTCAGGCGCTAACGTTTGTGGATAACCTTTATGATGAAACAGGAACGACGGCGTACCATACGTATTGTACTACTATTGCTTGTCAACAAAATCCATGCTGTGCGAGTAGGTTGTGCAAGACGATATTGCCGTCAATGACGTCATTCTTAGGGAACAACAGAGTGTTGTTTTCGCATTTTAGGTTTAACATTAACTGCACAGGGACTAAACAAGGCATTTCAAAAGCTGTTTTGTGTTAACTTAAAATCTCCTTTTGTACGGAAGACGATCAGTTCATTTCAAAACATACCTAACTATTATGCAGCTGAGAAGCAACATTATCATGCCCACATGAAGGACGTTCCAAGTGTTCTTTCTTCACCCACATAAGTAAGCTACAGCAGTCAAGGGGCGACCTTAATATCACTTGTCATGCTTAAATGAGAAACACATTATGCATTCAAATAATTGGTAATATTTTTAGGTTTTAGTTTTACCATTCCTTGTCTTCAAATGAGATTACTACATTCTGTAGTAACACGTTTAAATTGTAAATGATCCCTGCAAACGTCATCAGCTGGAGAATTCTTTGAAAACATACTAAACAAGCAAACACACAACTACAAACCTAAAAACCGTTAATAGCTATTGCAGAAAAATAGCTTAATTTCAAACCCCATTTTCTCATAAAGTTCATTTCTAGTAAAATTCAGGCCATTTTAAACTTTATTTATTAACGTTTTTATGCTTTTTATATGAATTATTCGGCATCCCGTTCTTGAAACCAATAACACCCATAGATAAGATTTTCAACGGATACATAGCAAACCCTACTCACCGTGTATGTTTGAAGCCCTTTAGTTGTCTTCCAATAGCCCACGGAAACTAAGGCATCATAGTAAAGAAATCGTCGGAAATGATGTTTGTCCCTTTTACTTAAGTTTGTTTCGTTTTCTCATTGCTTAATTTTGCTGTAAAACCTCTTTCATTATCCAGATATTTCTGAAACACAGCGTGCATGAAAAGTTTCGTTTGTCCAAATTGCAAAAAAAGCAGGACTACAAGTTGCTTTATAAGTCATTCTAATCACCAAATTCTTCATATAAGATTCCATCAGATTCACCAAATTTCAGTTTTTTGTGAGATAGCCGCTTGAGCAGTGACCTTCTAAATCGCCATTGAAATCAATCCCTCTGTCTTGAATGGGTCTCTAAACCCTACATTTGTCTTGCAAAGGACCGTTTAATCTTGATTATTTTTACCACTTATCAGCAAACTATTTCGACCTAACTTAAAGCCTGCCTTGCGTTTAACTATCTCCTTTTAGTTGTCCATAACCTCAAAGGACTCCTCCTTACTGTTCAACAGATGTTAAACATTAACCTTTGCCCTTTATTTCCAAGGTGAGTTCATTTAACATCGATAATTGCGCAGACACAGATTGCAAGTTCGCCTATTGAGTCGTCATCGTATGGATATCTTTTTCAAACGCTCCTTATATTCTATTTGTCTAGATTAACAAGACGTCAAGTTTAAAGCATTAGCTCATATAAAACTCTGATAGTTAGCCCAAAGTATCCTTTCATATTTTCTGGAAAAATTTTGATATTAGCATCAAACGCTTACAGTATGAGAGCTGTTATGTAGTATTTTTTCAATCACATCATAAGATACGTGTCTCCATTCCACTTTTTAGCTGGCGAGGGCAGGATTACGTGTTAACAATCAGTCATTTAAATCAGTGTAGTTTCTTTGCTGTTAACCACTGAGTATACCACTTTCATAACCCCTTAATGAATACCATACTTAAAATAATGGCAAGGAGTTATAGCATTTTTATAGCTGTTATTCACATTGCACGTTTAGGGGAACTTATTTAATTAAAGGTGAGACTGACGAGGAGTAAGTTGCTTTCTTAAAAGGATTTTCTTTTTCCTGGATCTCATCTCGGAGATTGCAGAAAGATAATCAGACTGCCCCTCCTTCCGCACGAATGAGACGTAAACAAAATTCTATTTCAACTAAAACGTAGTTCCTGATCAATCATTTATGCTTAACTTTGGTCGGATTTTTGCTTCTCTTTGTACGTTTGCGAAGTTCGTAAATTGTAGACCTGACACAGTTACTATATTAATGCATAAGAACAAATGGAAACAAAATCGCCTGCAATAACCTTGCATGTATGTAGCCAGAGACTGTGGTGCATTGCAAACTTTCAACACTCATAATTTTATCGACTGGGAATTATTGTTAACCAAGGAGCTTCCTTTGTTAACTTCCTGCTCCAAGACTTAACTATTAAAATGCAATAGCAATATTAGTGTCGGCACATGTTTTTCAGATGACTTTTGCTAGTTGTGGATCAGTTTTGCAATTGCCAATACCAAATACTTTCAGTTGGTAAGGCCCACTACCTACCATTGATAAGGGATTAAATCAGAACAGACATAATAATTGAAAATTAATATAATGGCAAATATTCATCAATGCAAGATGTCAATTCACACACATTCGTACCAAAGACTTCCTTTGGAGTGCTACTTGCACCATACATGTCACTACTACTTAAAAGAAATCGCCACAACATCCCCGAGGAAGCCAGTGGAACAAGTTGTACTGAGGAAGCCTGAGTAAATACGGCTTTGCAGAAAGATTTATGTGTGATATATTTTCCATATGAGAAGTGCTGCCACATGAGAACTGCTCTTCTAGCTTGGCAGTGTAAGCCCAAATAAAACATTGAATGAATCTTGTTAAATCAATGCGTGCAAAATGTACTCAAAGTATCACAGACAACTACTTCTTTGAGCCATGTAAGGGTAAGTTAGGCTCCCAATCAGGCTCATAATAGCCAATCTGGTTTGGACCACACTTATATCGTCACAAGGGAACAATCTGGCCCAGACTGGGCTAATTGGGCTGAATTGAGTATTCATTGGGGCCAAAGTTGGATCTTCTGTGATTATTTACAGTTCATTGGTGTCAATCAGGTCCAGTACTGGCTGTTCTCAGGTTAGCATATAATCCCAGGTGGGCAGGCTAGTCGGGTTGCTGTCAGAGTGGAGTTGGGTTGGGCTGGGCTTTGGCTACAGTTTCGTCATTTAAGAGTAGTTTGACAGCAGTTCGGTTCTATTTGTGGCACCACTGAGTTTCCTGGTTGTTTTTTTTTTCAGTTTTTTTAAAGAATTAGCCATGACCAAAAATTGACTATTACTGTTAAAACACCTCTCTTCATTGAGAAATAAAGATAAGCAGCAAGAAAAAAAAACAGATTAATTGGGTCCCCCTTGTTGTTTTCTGTAGTGTTGTATGCCAAATGAGGCATATTTTTGTACCATACAAGTGTCACAGTGCACGTTTAGGCATATTAGAGAACTTTCCAATAAACAAAGCCAGTAGAAGGAGAGGTAGCTGCCTACTAATTTACATCACTAATTTCTATCAATTTAATTTATAATTTATTCCTTTTAAAAAATAGTTATGGAATAAGTAATTAAGTATATTGACAGATAAGATTCATGTTTACATCATATCACCCCTTTTTCTTACTGAAATTTATCATAGACAAAAGACACACATTTTACCCCTTGAAGTTTTTGTATCCTGTATAATGGTGTTGAAAAATAACACTTTACGAAGTTCTTATCATACCAGTAATTCAGCTTATGGCAAGTCAGTATGGAATACTCAGTCACAGTTGAAAATGTGTCTAGTGTTTCTTTTGATAACACAGCTTATAGCTGATCACAAAACGTACACATACAATTATCTTTTACTAATCCCACTCCACCAAAGGCCCTGGGCAAAAAAATGTTTTTCAATCGTATTTGAATTGTATGTTGAAAATAAGTTTCATTCACTTAACTCTCATCTTCAAGCTTATTCAGTTGCTGAGACTTAAAATCTTGAAACTTGTTTTTCATTTTGAATTTGCATACAATTGATTGACCAATATTATGTTATGCACTACTTGTGCTACTTTTTCTTGCGAAGCATTTTGTTAAGAGAGGGCTTAATAATGAAATATTCACTGTGTTATTTACAACCCCTCACATCTTGGATCATGGTGAGACGGGGACATCTTTGTTGCAAAAATAACTAAAAAGAGTGGCTAAGGTGTCTCTACAACTGCAAGTTATCACTTCTGGAAACAGAAAGTTTAAAACCTTTCGACCACCTGGTTTCACTATCAATAGCAATAGGACTTTGACATTCAATATCAAGGTTCTCTTGCTATTTTCATTTTACTTACCATTTCTTTTTGCTTTAAAAGGGGTAAGAACACCAGATTGATATACAAATTCGTGATACAGTATGATAGACAAATTATTGACCCTGTGGACAATAACCCATAGATTTCAACTGTACATCACAGGAGATTAGACGTTTGATTCTAATTTTCACAGTATTTGCTGTATTATATGTAACTCATTCACAGTTAAATAAGGGGGAGGAATATTGCCGGTTTCCTCATATAATATGGAACATATGTTCACCTGATGTTAAAAAGAATGCTCGGTAAGCCTTCAAAATCAGCTAATAAAAATTTTGATACAGAATTCCCTTCACAGTTCATAGACCAAAACATTACCTATAAAAAGCACCTAGTATTCACATTGTCGGCGTTAGTCGTTACTGCAGTCTGTCACAAAGGCCTGCAAAAACAAAATGTAAATTGTTGAAAGTTCTGTGTCGCTACTCTTTACCATGAATGCACTAATAAAGTACACAGCTGCAAATGGACAACTGACAGTGA
Organism: Holothuria leucospilota; assembly: GCA_029531755.1. Classification (NCBI taxonomy): domain Eukaryota; kingdom Metazoa; phylum Echinodermata; class Holothuroidea; order Aspidochirotida; family Holothuriidae; genus Holothuria; species Holothuria leucospilota. The sequence goes on from CM055978.1 coordinate 38,288,208, forward strand.
CATAGCACATCTTATGTCTTCCCTGAATTCAAGTCCTTACATGTACAGCGTACAGTATAATAAACATTTACATTATGTGTCCTTCTGAGTTGCTTTTAAGAAGGCTAGCCTAACCAAGTCCATAAACAATGCTCAATAATCTGGCGAAAGGGCTTTATAATCAACAACGTAGCTGGCTGTGACTTATATAAGGTGATTAAGTGTGAGCGTACAACTCCTTGCATGTGGTAACACTACAGTAGGCCGCATATTTTTAACGCAGTCTTTCGTTAGGCTACTGTTTGGCGCTCGGCCAAAAAAAAAAAAACCTGCTCGGTAGTTTGACATTGTCATTTGTTTAAATTTTTTAAAAAGACTTCTTACTTAATTTTAGAGAAAGAGTAACTAGAAACTCGGCGTGCCTTGATTCTGATAGTACCTAAAGGACTGAAAAGTTGAGTTTCAGGAGTTTCAGGGGAACTGTTTCTACGTTAACATTCAAAGTTCATTTCTTGTAACATTAAGGAATAAATTGCATTTGGAGGACTATTATTGGTGAATGAACCGTCGAGACTCCAAATTTGGCGAAATAACGGACGAGGCGAAGCGGAGCCCGTTATTTTGCAAATGTGTAGTCGAGGCGGTGTATGAGAAGAATAGTCCGACAAATGTGGTTTATTCCTTTTCTGCCACCAAAAATGTGTGAAAAACTTAATTTTTATCAGTGTTTACGTTTACTGACAATATGTTGTGGAATAACAGGTTAGTGTTAAACCACCCAGAATGCATGATTTTCAATAACGGACAGCTAGAGGTGGTGGAATGCATAGAATCGCCAATGACGTATTAACAGAATGTTTTTCTGCACTATTATGGAATGCCAAATGGGCCATTAAGTCGCACGTTCGAGACACTGAATGCAGTGCCTTGTTCCCTGATGCAATGTGTGGAACTAAACAGATAGGACGGTGACTGTGCCTGTTTACCTCTTGATAACCGCTGCTTACTGAGGTCACGTCCCATTCAAAACTGCTAAAGTCAAATGTGACTTGTTGGCTAGTGTCTATCAAAGGCACTAAGTCCGTATCACTTCTACTCAATTATTACAATAAAGCAGGGCTATCTGGGTATGGTTAAGGGTTTTTGAAGCTTGGGGAGGGAAAGCCAGAAATTTACCTTAGAAACTTCTAAAATCAGAGGATATTGGTCCCTCCCTCCTTTCAAAGGAACTTTCTGATGACCACGTTGCAAATATCCGATAATAGGCTGCCTAAAATAAGCAAGAAAAAAAAAATAGGCCTTTGTCCGAAAAATTCTAATCAAGGAAAATTTGGTATTAATGGAATCGGCATTACGTGTACATTATCATGATATAATGCCTTCAGTCACACATGTTGGGGGTTTGGGGTAATTTGCAAAATGCCAGATGGCCACAATTCTGAACTTTTGGAGTCAGTATCTCTTTCGGGCGTTGGTGTTATTGCTCACAAATGTATTACCGATGGACAGTAATATGATACCGAACTAGCAAATAAAAAAAAATAATTTTGGAATTTTTGTCATAAAATATGACAAAATTTGAAGAGTCGATGCCTCAAAAGTATTCTTAAGAATATTTATTTTAATATTATTTAATAAAAGATATTGATATTTTTTGCCGCCATTTTGCTTTGGCAGCCATTTTGAATATCGAAACCCAAAATACTTACTGCTACCACTTGATTACATGTACAGGAGACCATAAAGTTTCAAAAAAATATATTTGAACAGAGAGTTGTGGAGTAGGGGTGCACATGAAGTGCCTCTGGACTATGGCCTATAGGCCATTTTGAGACTCTTATGACTTAATATCATGTAATTTTACTCATGTGACGTCATAGATACGTCACATGGTACTTTAAACACACTTTTCTGCTAGTTTGGTATCATGTAACTATCCATCGGTAATACATTTGCGAGCGATAAACCCAACCCCTAAGGAGATACTGACTCTGAAAGTTAAGAATGGCGACCATTTTGGATTTATGAAAATTACCAAAAAACCCCATCATGTATGACTGGAGGTATTATATCACGATAATGTACGCATGATGCCGATTCCATTGATACTAAATTTCCTTTGATTAGAATTTTTCCGACAAAAAGTTATTTTGGGTAGCCTATAATCTACAGCAGTTCCGACAGGCTTGTATGAATTTTGCTTTGGGTTATTACTTATTTTCAAACAGTCCATAGGACATCGACAAAGCTCAATTAGAGCAGAAAAGGACTTGCTCAGCCGGCTACTGTCAGGCTTATAGAAAGAGTTGCTTGATCATACCATAAGCTATCCAATATGCACATCTGGCCTCCGATTTCAGATCGTTCTTTTCACCTTAAGGAGGAAATTGTTAGTCTTGTTTGGGCCTGATGTGGCTCGGGAGAGAAAATGGTTTTTTTTTTCAATCCAGATCAAATAAACTTAGTCCAATCAGGGCGCTCTCACAGCTCCCTGGTCCAACGAAGACCCGTTGAAGGCCTGAAGAGGGACTGTTCATAACTCTTCCTTTAAATCTATTTTTTTTTTTTTAGTTTCGGACATAACAGAAAAGACATATTAATAAATTTTAAAATTGTATATGCTGTATTTAGATTGGATTACAATCGACTGCAAGACAGCCCAATCGGGGCCCAGCGTGAACTGGACAACTTGTCCAACTGTAGCTACAGCCCATTTTAGCCAAATCGAACCGAAAAATCCTTATCACTGACAAATCGGGTGTACTTCCTGGGAGTCTGTCAAAGGTCAGTTTCACGCAGAATACTACTTACATTTGTGAGTCTGCTATACAGTCAGTTTCACGGCGATCCGAGGGCAATCATGTTCTTTAGGTTGACGTTGCATTGAAGCTCTTCCAAACCCTCATTCAATTTTATGGTCACCTTCTTGCCACCATGTGTAGCTTACATATTTTTCAGGAAGAAATTATGAAAAAAGTCTTAACATATTCACTCACATCTTGCAATTACCCTTTACCGGTGTTTCTTCCATTGTGGCAGTGACATGTTCAGTTTTATATTTCGCAAAATGCAACTTAAAAAGATCTTTAATATGTTGTTCTTGTGTACTTACTTAAGCGCAATAATCGAGTTACAAGCAAAACATTTGGTTCTTAATACCAGAATTTAGTTACTTCTTGTGGCTAAAAGAGAAAATCGACATTTGAGCATATTAGGATTGATTTTTTAAAAGTAAACCAATTATTTCAAATTTAGAAATATTTTTATTGTCCATTACAGCTTTGCAGTGGAAACGTTGAGGTTTATACAATAGAAGGAGACCACGTGACTATTTTGCAAGATCCGGGAGTTCAGACGATAAGCAAAATAATGAAGAATATCCTTTAACCTCATTGTCTCCTTATGAGTTTTGGAAAAGGTTAATAACTCGTTATGTAGTTTATTCATCTTTTGAAAGGCCGAAATAGTTCAACTGTTTACATAGGTGAATTACCGGACAAGTTAGAACACGTACGCGGGTATATCATTCATTTGAATTACTGGACAATAAGAACTCATAAGGTTGTAATGGACGGCACAACTAATGTAAACCTGCTCTTCTACGAATTAATTGAAGTCAAATCTATCCACATTATGTTGCCCCGTAGTTTTTAGATATATGTAAGCGTAGCACACTTTTTGTAACCTTATATGTCATTAGTGAAATAGATTCTTTTAAACGAATATGTTTATAAGTTGCCTTGTTAATTCAAAACTTCATTAGATATATGCTCTATGTATGTTACTGCATTTCAGTTCAGTTATCTATGACTACCTTGACGGCTAGTTTCCTCACCTTAAGTTTGATGCTAACTGCAAAACTCTAGATTCTTTTATAATGGTAAAATTCAAAAATGAAAATATCAGAAGAAGTGTTTGGTTTTTGAAAATTCGTGGTAGAAGAGTTCTATTAGAAGATGACGCATTTTTTTTTTTTTTTTTTGCCTGTATTTTTTCCGTTTTTTAAAGCATTTGTGAATTGGAACGATATGCATCTTTCCCTGCAAAGAATTTTTAACTGAGTCATGTCGGCGGTGGTGCTGACTTTATACAAACTTTTAACTTGTAAAACTTCTGTGAAATACAAACTGCTTGTAAGCGCGCAATGTATCTTTTCTCAGAAGTATTTTCGACTAAAGCAAAACGTTTTCATATATACCATACTTATCTACTTTAAACGTTGCTTTAATAATAATATTAATACACTAAATTAAAGATCAACTTCACGACATTATGTCGTGGTATTACTAGCTTTTAAGTTTAATGGTCAAATGTAGTTGTGTTAAGCTGGATTTAAGGGACCTTTCCCCTCACAAACTTTAGACAGACTTCTTGAGGTCCCGTTGAACATGGAGTTATTGTGTTTTGTTTGTTTTTGATGTAGTTACTTTAGTTATTGTGTACAAAACGTAATTTCAATAAGTTTAAAAACACTTCTATGCTATCGACTCCCGTCATAACGTTTCTTCTGTAGACTGATGAAAACGAACATGTATATAAGTTGTCTTGTTATATCGATATCTCATTAGACGTATGCTTTAGGTTCCTCAATGCATATAAATCCAGTTATCCATTACTACCTTGACTGCTAGTTCCTAACCTTAAGTTTGATGCTGAGTGCAAAGCTCTAGATTCTTGTATTGTGGTAAAATTTGAAAATGAAAGATCAAAAGCAGTGTTTTGTTTACGGAAATTTGTAATAGAAACGTTCTTTTGGAATGTGACGAATTTGTTTGCCTGCCATTTTTTCTTTTTTCTTAGAAGCATTTGTAAATTGGTGCGAAACGTATCTTTCACTGCAAACAATGTATAAACTTAAAACAATCAGAGGTAGTGCTTGTTTTATACAAACTTAAAGTTGTAAAACTTCTGTGACATACAAACTGCTTGTAAGTGCGCAATGTATCTTTTCTCAGAAGCATTTTAGACTAAAACAAAGTGTTTCTACATAAACCTACTTTTCTATTGTGAATGCTGTATTTTTGATGATACTTCACTTAGAAATCAACTTCTATACTATACATTTTGTTGTGGTATTACCAGCATTTAGATTTAAAAGTCAACAAAAGTTGTGTTAAACTGAATTAAAAGGACCTTTTACCTCACATACCTTAGACAGAATTCTTGAATTCCCGTAGGCCGTGGGGTTATTGTGTTCTGTTTGCTTTTGATGTAGTTACTTAAGCTACCGTTTACAACGCGTAATATTAATTAACTGAGACAAGCAAAGTTTGCTTTGTTCAAGTTTGAAAACACTTCTATCTCAAAGACTCTCGTCAAAACGTTTCGTTCGTAGATTCATGAAGACAAACACGTATGTAAGTTGTCTTGTTGATTCAATATTTCATTAGAGATATGATTTATGTACCTTATTGTATTTAAATCCGGTTATCCATGAATACCTTGACTGTTTTTCCTCACCTTAAGTTTGGTGCTGACTACTAAACTCTAATTTCTTTTATTACGGTAAATTTAAAAGTAGAAAGATCAGAAGTAATGTTGGCTCATATCAACCCGTGATAGAAGAGTTCTTTTGAAAACTGACGCATTTGATTGCCTGATATTATTATTATTTTTTTTGTTTTTGTTTTCTTAAAACCCTTTGCAAATTGGTTCGATATGCATCTTTCCCTGCCAACAACTTTTAACTGATACATGGCAGAGATAGTGCTAGCTTTATACAACTTTAAGTTGTACAACGCTTGTGACATACAAAACGCTTGTAAGTACGCAGTGTATCTTTTCTCAAAATCATTTTTCGACTAAAGCAAAATGTTTTTACATATACTATGCTTATCTATTTGTCGGTATGACGATATCACACTTAGAGATCTCCATTATGTTGTGGTATTACTAGCATTTAAGTTTTAAAGGCAAAATACATTAAAAAAAAATATGTGCTAAGCTGAATTAAAGGGACTTTTCCCTTACATACTGTAGACAGATTTCTTGAACTCAGGTGGCCCGTGAAGAAATTGTGTTGTGTTTGTGTTTGATGTAGTAACTTAAGTTATTGTTTACATAACGAAACTTAAAGTAACTGAAACAACAAAGGTTGGGTTTTGTTTAACTTAAAAAACGCTTCTACGCTAAACACTCTCGTCATAACATTTCCTTTGTTTATTCATGAAAACGAACATGTATATAAGTTGCCTTTTTATTTCGATATTTCATTAGAGGTATGCGATATATTCTTCATTACATTTAAATCCAGTTATCTATGACTACCTTCCTCGACTGCTAGTTTCTCACCTTAACTTTGATGCTGACTGGAAGACTCTAGATTCTCTTATTAAGGAAAATTTTAAAAATGGAAATATATGCAGTAGTGTTTGGTTTATGGAAACCCGTGATAGAACAGCTCTTTTAAAATGTGACGCATTTGTTTGCCTGCAAGTTTATTTTTTCTGTTTTCTTAAAAGCATTGCGAATTGGGGCGTAAAGTATTTTTCACTGCAAGCAACTTATAAACTGAAAAAAGTCAGAGAGAGTGCTTGCTTTATACAAACTTTAAGTTGTAAAACTTCTGTGACATACAAACTACTTGTAAGTGCGCAATGTATCTTTTCTCAAACGCATTTTGACTAAAGCCTTATTGCATTTAAATCCAGTTATCCATGTCTACCTTGACTAGTAATTTCCTCACCTTAACTTTGATGCTGACTTCAATACTCTAAATCCCTACGTTATCTTAAAACGGTACAATTTAAAAATAGAACGATCAGAAGTAGTGTTTGGTACATGGAAACTCCTGATTGGACAGTTCCTTTAGAATGTGACACATCTGTTTGCCTGCAAGTCTGTTTTCTGTTTTAGTAAAGCATCTGCGAATTGGAGCGAAACGTATTTTTCACTGCAAACAACTTAACACTGAAAATAGTCAGAGGAAGTGCTTGCTTTGTACAAATTTTAAGTCTTAAAACTTCTGTGACATAAAAACTGCTTGTAAGTGCGCAATGTATCTTTAACCAATACATTTTCGACTTAAGTAAAATGTTTCTACATAAAGCATACTTATCTATTGTAAAGCTGTATTTATGATGACACGCACGCAATTCTCATCGGTTGTGATACAACACTTAGGAGACCACTTTCACAACATTATGTTGTAGCATTACTAACACTGAAGCTTAAATGACAAATGTAGTTGTGCTATGCTGAATTAAAAGGATCTTTTCCCCTCACCTCCCTTAGACGGACTTCTTGAACCCCTTGGCCCGTGGAGAAATTACATACTGTTTGTTCTTGATGAAGTTACTTTAGTTACTGGTTACAACACCTAACTTAAATTAACTGAGACAGCAAAGCGAAAGTTTTGTTGAATTAAAAAACACTTCTATCATATAGAATCTTGCCATAACATTTGTTTCGTAGATTCATGAAAACGAACATGTTTATAAGTTGCCTTGTTATTTCGATATTTCATTAGAGGTATGTTTTATGTATCTTATTCCATTTAAATTCAGTTTTCTCTTACTACCTAGACTGCTGGTTTCCCCACCTTAAGTTTGATGCTGATTGCAAAACTCTAGATTCTTTTATTAGGGTAAAATTAAAAAAAAAATGGAAATATCAGAAGTTGTGTTTGGTTTATGGTAACCCGTGATAGAACAGTTCCTTTAGAACGTGACGCATTTGTTTGCCTGCATGTTTATTTTTTGTTTTCTTAAAAGCATTTGATACTACACTTAAAGATCAAGTTCATCACATTATGTTGAAGTTTCACTAGCATTTAAGTTAAAAGGACAAGTGTTGTTATGATTAGCTGAATTAAAGGGGCCTTTTCCTTTACATCCTTTAGTCGGACTTCTTGAACTCCTGTGACCCGTAGAGAAATTGTGTTCTGTTTGTTTTTGATGTAGTTACCTTAGTTACTGTGTACAACAAGAAATTTAAATTTACTGAGAAAACGAAGCATTTACATTCAAAAATACGGAAATTTTTAAAGGAAGCAAGTTTTAAAGTTTTAAAGGAAGCAACCACTATTGCAATTTTTCTGCTTTATTGTCCTATCATTTTGGAAGGAGATGCTCAGAAAAAAATATGCAGATATCTACCGTACGCTATTCTCTACATGAGACCGTTTCTGTTTAAAAAGCATCAATATGTTTGTTGTTGATACCTTGTTAAAATTGTTAAGCAACCAAGACTAATATTTGCTATGCCATCAAACTTACCAACATAAAGAACAACATTTGTTGTCAATTATTGATACATTTGGATTACACGTTTTCACAAAATTTTTAAACATAATTATCTTGCCACCGCAAATGCTGTAAATAGATGAAACTCAGTGGCTTTCCTTGAAGGTAATAGTTAATAAAAAGTTACTCTCAAGGCTCAATGAAAATAAACAAACACGTTGCGCTCTATTGCATAAGGTTTAAGCTTTAACCCAGAGCTGTATAATGTCTGTGAAATAATGAATTCATCGTAGCATAAGTGCCCTTTGATGGAATTAAAATTTATGAAGATGACAAAAAATTTCATCAGAGGATGTTCGATAATCGTTGTCGTTGAGACGGAATCCTCGTTTCTTGTGGTTCATTATAGGAAGCAATGTGTAAAGTATAAAATATATTAATGTAATTGTTTTGCCATGTTTACAATTCCAATCTATCGTTTTCCTCTGGCACATTTCAAAAAATGTTCAAAAGCTGATACGTTTTGCTGATATTACTCATAGTTGTAAAAGAATGACTTTGTATCAATAAGTTTATAACTATGACTGTAGTTGCCCTTTGTTTTACTGCATAGCCACTATTTGTGCTTGCTGCAAACTATGCAATTAATATGATAAGCATTTCTGTGCGATCAGTATGATGGACTTTTATATGAATACATTTTGGTTTTTAAAATTTATCTCACTTTTTTAACAAAACAGTTAGCTTTAAACGTCGAGATGTAGCTTATTAAAACGTCGACATGTAGCGGAACTTAATTTAATGAAATAGGTAATTTCGGACAAATTGTCGAAGTCTAATGGAGTGTGAAACTTTGTACCCTCATTTCATTACTTCACTCATTGTTAAGTGCAGAAGAATTGTTGATATATTATTAAGTTGTAATTCATGTAAAACGTGAAAAAATAAATGCAAGCTTGCAATCGTTTGATTAGACAATTTTGTTCAGAGTCGTGTTATTTTCAGAGTTTACATCTTTACTATTCATAGTTGTGAAAGTTCATCGCGAGAGTGGGACAATGAATGGTTACGTGAGTCCTTTCAAAACTTTGTCTTCTGTATCTAGAACCATATTAATACCGTGGATGCAGCATAAGTCCTCTACTCAAATATTTCAAATCTATCCCTACTCGAAGGCTCCCTTTCAATTGACCCATCATTTTCAAGAACCATACATACACCCGAGCCTGCTATCAGCTACTAAAACATCTAACCCTAATATACTCCCCAACCGCTTTCAAGCTTTAGCCTTACTTTATTACTTTTCCCCCAGACTACCTGTGGTAAAACCCATCTTCGGCATTCTTTTGCAGAAACATGGAATGAACGTCCATTTCCAAATCAAGGCTTCCATTCAAAAGAAGTTAAATGTTCTTCACTGAGACCTGTTTGGAAGGCCTGGACTTAGGGAACCCACTCCCCCCTCTAGCGATATAACAAAATTGAAATGGAGAAGGAAGGAAAAGAAGAAATAAGAAAAGCAGAGGAAAAATTGACAAAATATTCCAAAACAGTTTTAACATGTAACGTTCTTTGGTTTTTAGGTGGTGCCCCCATTTTGGAATCGTTCTACTATAAACCATCAAAGCGGTTAAAGACGAGTCCCGAGAGCTACAATGTCCGAAAATGGCCACATGGCTACGTTAGTCCATAAATCGATGAACTTTATACATATGGGAAGGGCGGAGTAAGTGTACAGTATAATACTTTGATCTAATTTAACAAAACTGATTTCTATGTTGCAATAAACTGTAATCTAGGGGGTTGAAATGTCAAATTGTCGTCACAAAAGCTTTCCAGGATGGTTTCAGAGCAAGTTTCTTCGTTTGGCTGGTAAGGGGACATGCTACCATGCTGCTATAATGTTCGCTCCACGTTAAACAATCGTTTGCCCGTAGTCAATTAGAGGCACAAAGGGACCTCGATTTCCATTGCACATTGGTTAATGCACCGCTAACGACTTCCTATCGAAAGTAAGATGATTCGAAAGAAGTTCAATACTTCTACTACAAACCTTTTCCTATCTACCTGAATTTCCGGGCTTTTTCACCTTCAGGCCAGAGCGTTGTTGTTTGTTTCTTCAGTGCTGACTCAAATGTCTTTGCTAAGAACAAAAGCTAACAGAAGCCCTGTTTTTTTCATGAAAACCTTTATAAATCTAACCACTGCAATAAAAAGGTTACCCAGCACATTCGTGATATTACTAACAAAATTATCATCACCCAGCAAGTGACAGGCTCGACTATCAGGTTAATTAATGCTAAGAAGACGTTTTTGAAATGTTTAATAATCAATTGTCCCGGTCGAGTGACCTACCTGCTAATTTTGTTAAACCTTTTTGGGAGGTTATTGGCTTATATGTCGTTCATTCACTGAATGCAAGTTACCTTTTGGGCGTGTAGGGTAGACCAATTTTGGTTTTGATACCTTTCAGCAATTTAATGCCACCGCTTGCTCGAAAGTGGTAACCAAACTGTCTATAAAAATATCCCCTGAAAAAATTTTCTCCTCGTGTTAAGCCACACCTGAACAATTAATTAGTAGAAATCAAACCTCATTTCACAAGGACAGGTTTATAGGCAAGATTGTCTCTACATCTCATTAATTACACTTTCAGAAGAAATGCACTAGGATTTATATACGTATAGATTATCATAGACTTTTAAAAAGTCATCGGTTATCTATAACTGACACTCATTGAGGTATTTTTTCAACTCCATCCTTATTGTCATATCGCGTCTCTGCTGTTTCATTGTTATAGAGAACATACCCCTTTTTCTATCATATACAAAAATACAAGTTTTATCCTATATAACAGGGCTGATTCAATTTTTTATATGAATACAAATAGTTTGTGTCTCTGCATACAGAATAAGTATTAATATCGTACTGTTTTTACTATAAAAAAGACATCAAACCTTTATAAATCTAACCACTGCAATAAAAAGGTTACCCAGCACATTCGTGATATTACTAACATAATTATCATCACCCAGCAAGTGACAGGCTCGACTATCAGGTTAATTAATGCTAAGAAGACGTTTTTGAAATATTTAATAATCAATTGTCCCGGTCGAGTGACCTACCTGCTAATTTTGTTAATCCTTTTTGGGAGGTTATTGGCTTATATGTCGTTCATTCACTGAATGCAAGTTACCTTTTGGGCGTGTAGGTTGGACCAATTTTGGTTTTGATACCTTTCAGGCAATTTAATGCCACCGCTTGCTCGAAAGTGGTAACCAAACTGTCTATAAAAATATCCCCTGAAAAATTTTTCTCCTCGTGTTAAGCCACACCTGAACAATTAATTAGTAGAAATCAAACCTCATTTCACAAGGACAGGTTTATAGGCAAGATTGTCTCTACATCTCATTAATTACACTTTCAGAAGAAATGCACTAGGATTTATATACGTATAGATTATCATAGATTTTTAAAAAGTCATCGGTTATCTATAACTGACACTCATTGAGGTATTTTTTCAACTCCATCCTTATTGTCATATCGCGTCTCTGCTGTTTCATTGTTATACAGAACATACCCCTTTTTCTATCATATACAAAAATACAAGTTTTATCCTATATAACAGGGCTGATTCAATTTTTTATATGAATACAAATCGTACTGTTTTTACTATAAAAAAGACATCAAGCCGTTTCATTGAAATTTAATACAATGGAAACTATAAACCACTTTGAAAATAATTGAAAAAAATTTATAGTTCAATAAAAAAAAAGACTGTGATCTTTGTAACTCGGTAAAGATCGACACATCTAAAATAACAGACGTAAAGAGAAGTATAGGTTTACTCCTCTAAGGCCAGGACAAGACTGGCTTCGTTATTGAATGCAACTATTCACTCGAAACTAAAATATCTTTGGCATGACAATTAACAGTACATATGTAGATAATTGCACACAAAAAACAGCAAAACAAAAATAAAATGTGCAAACAGTTAACACTTTCAGTCATTATAAAGCATTTCTTCCCTGTAGTTTTAAAACGATAATGAATGAGCAAAGATAACATCAAAAATACAGTTTTAGAAAACTGTGAAACACATGAAAGTGTGTTTTTATATAAAGGGGTCGACTACTGATTTTTGTTAACTGAAATATCAAAAATACATTAAAATTGTTGGGTTTTACCAAATTTGGACTAGATGGTACTGAACTAGGTCAAAATTGCTCGGCATGCGTTGGTTTACACGTCCCCGCGTTGGGCGGTCCCGAGCCTGTTTCACTACATCACAAGGGAGAGGGCCCCTGGGATGAGGAGACTGAGTTTGAACTTCCCTTAGAAGCTATGGGTTCCGACTCTGGGGTAAAAAATTCGACTGAAAATTCAACCGTGACCCCGGGATTTTCAGATCTCCTTACGTCGTCACTGTCTGAGATGAACGGCATGCACATATCTCCGCCTGTTACAGGGAGTTCCAACTTCATACGTTAATGAACCATGTACATAAACAATTTGTCACGGGTGAGATGGACGAGACCGAAAGTGAAACAGCTCTTAAGTTGTGGACGAAGAAAACACCGTAGACGAATATAAGTAAGAGTCCAAGTATCGAGACTCTAGGTATATTTTATTTACTCCCCCCCCCCCCCCCAAAAAAACATATATGTAACATAATTACATAAGGACATACATAGGCTAGTTAAACAAAAACAAAATAACTCAACCCCCAGCTTGGTGTAATTGGACTTGCGACTCGCGTTCCCTGGATTTCTTGCTCACGCTCAATTGACCAGATAAAAGGCTCGCGAATATCCGTTTATTCCAAGTGTCGCGTGGATCCGGCGTTGATTACAATGTTCGAGTATTCTGTGCTAATGAGATATATAGTACCGATATTTGTTCTTCACTGGGTAGTTCAGGTAGGATGTTGGGATGACGCTGCAAGTGACTTCGCCAGTCAGGACTGGCCCAAAGGCCGCACGGTGGTGATGACACTAGGAAAATGTAGTAAAACAATTGGCTAATAACACTTGTCTGCCTTTCCAAAATTGATATAGGCTATAGCTTTAATCCCAGGCTTTAAATTCCCCCAGAACACAGTACAAACAAACGACTGCTTCTGGTGACTGCTTTTAACTATGGCGCCCTCTCTTTTCACCCTTAATATCCGAGCGTCTTCGAATGGCCAAAATCTACAAAACTCTTATCCAATTTCCTTTCGACTGAAACCTGCACAAACTCGATTCACACTGTAATTCTTTTCACGTTTATGGGATCGTTTGCAACCCTGGCCCCTTATTCGTACTTCAAAACCTTCCACAAACACACCAAAACATGATAAACTTCCATAAACATTTACTTCTAGCAAGTATCACAAGAACAGGTATTCAGTACATTTCACATAAAAATAATAGTGCGATAACAACATTTAATACTCAAAGGTAGCATGTCACTCATTCAACCAATACGCAACCCTTTCTATCATTACCAAAAAATGAATGAACTTTACCTTAATTCCCTCAATTAGCCACTGCCTATAAGGTTTATCAACATCTCATTTTAAAATATTAAAAGATCAACTTACATGTAATAATCGTACAAAATTGCCTTAACGGACTTCACGATGAATATGGGTGGGGCATTACGCCCGGACTGCCAACTCCTAGAAAATATCACTCTCCGACCTCAGCGCCGAAAGTATTCTCTTAATCGCCCTCAATGACGTTTCAAGGTATAAAACGTGTCCTCGTTGACACTAACTAAATGGTAATTTACGTGTTCTCAGTAACACATTTCACCAAAAAAAAATTCATGCCCTCAATGGCACACCCAGGAGTTGTTCAGTCCACTCTCTCCGTCCGCCCTTGTTGCAAGATGTAAAGCAACTACTCCCCAAATTCACGTTACATAGTCAACTTGCCCATTGTCACCAAAAAGCACAATTTCCCTAACAATAGGAGAGTTATGCCCGGCTTGCTATACATTCTGCTTTAAGTCGTTCCCACTACCTGGGCAGCAACAAAGAAAATTTTCCTCCTACCTACCCGTGTGACACAGTTGTTCCTGTTATCATGGAGCTACTACGAATGGAGTGAAAAGCAGTTAAGTCAAAGTTTGTCCCTTGGGGACGTTGTTACTCCTTCGGGGAGCAGAACTCCTTCGGGAGTATTGTTTGGTTTTCGCCCCTGGCTCTTCGCCAGAGAGTCAGGGGACTTTTGGAAAAAAAAAAGAAAGCAGTTTGTTGCCCTTCTACGTTATCATCAGTTCCGACATTCCAAAGCTCAAAAACCTCATTAGCTGCTACAAAGTGTTCAGTATAATCCGGGATTACCAAAGGAGACGGGGCAGTTGTAGGCAAGATATATCCTCACCGTTTAAATCCTCAAACAGCCTTGCTGGTGCTTTCGCCGTAATTTTTAAGTGGTTTTTAAGTGGTTTTCAAGAATGCGCACTCTTGTGCACATATGCCGTCCATTTGATAAAACTCAATAAGGATAAAACTTCCCAAGTTTTGTTATCAAGAAGGATCCGGAAAAGTGGGAGATTGAATTGTTAAACGTCTCTTTGTTTACAAAGCCACAAAAATATTGTCAATGAGAAATTAACGATATCGTTGGAAATAAGTGTAAAGTTTTCTTTATTTGGGAGACGTTTTGTAGCTGTTGAGGTAGTATTGTATACTGCACATCTTTTTCTGTCTAACTAATTGTGAATTAATCGCTGCGCATTGTTTCAGTTTCAGTTTCAGTTTCAGTTTTCTTCTTTCCTTTGTAGGTATTTATAGCAAAACAGTACAAACAAGTATTTCATAAGCATTTGCCATACGATACAATAATTAACATAAGAATACTACTTTGAAGGAAGAGGAACCAGAAGGAAGTTTTCACTTTTCTGGTTCCTACCAAAGTAAAGAATGAGAATAAGTGATCATATACAATCAATATAGAAAAGAAAAAAATAACAAAAAGCAAAAACAAAAAAAAAAAAAAACGAACGAAAAAAGAGGAGAAAGAAAATCATAAATTTTGCAATGAAGCAGTTTAACGCGCCCTACTATTACCCTTCATTATATTTATCAAGCAGGTGATATTTTAGTTTTTTCTTAAACATGCTTAAAGTGCAAGACTGTTTAATGGAATCAAATAAGGAGTTCCAAAAATTTACACCTGTAATTCTTACTTGGGACTGAGCTAAAGAAGTCCTGGTATGCGGAAAGAGGAGACTGTCCTTGAATCTAGTAGAGTAAGAATGGAAATCACTATTAGACTGGAAGAATAAGATGAAATCCTAAGGCAGATTACTATGTTTGTGTTTATATAAAAAGATTCCTAGCTGATAATTGTAAATGTCATCCAAGGTGAGAACTTTGTTTTGGAAAAAGAGAGGCCGACGGAACAGACGACGATTGTCTTTTGAAAAATTCATTTAAATTTTTTGATGAGTAAACTTGGATAACAGTCTTTCTTTTTTAAACGAGCAAAGCTTTGGGCTGTTGTTTGTCGGAACAGACGACAAAACTTAAAAGGGATTACATGGCACAATTAATGGGACAAAGAAACTAAAAGATTTAGGGTTAAGACCTCAATGGATTTATAAAGGCGGTGAAAATGTGACTGAAGGGTAACGCTGTGGTCGAAAAATAACACCAAGTAACAAAGACTGCTTTTACTGCATTCGAAGTAGCTCCATGCTGTTATCAATTCCTCTTTTTCTCCCCGCATTTCTCCAACATCATTGGGAAACACTTCTTTTGAACAATCCATGAAAAGCACAGTACATTATTTCAAAGTATTATTACCACTTGTAGAGGCATGCCACAGTAGTTTTTCGTCACGAACGGGACATTTTTTAATAATCAATGCCTATTATACCCAAATGACAGTAATTAATTGGAATAAATACCTGTTGAATGTTTAAAGAAGATACTTCAACTTATGCTGTGGCTGTAGAAATTTATGCTTGCATTCTTCGTAACTGAATTAGGAACGTCTTAAGATGCGTCTTGGGCAGTACAGCAAATAGGCATGCAATGTTGAGGTGAATTTCTCTGAATCTACATTACAAGCAAAGTGCCTTTCGTGGTAGGATAAGAGCAACCAAGAAACAGTCAAGTGCAAACTGGCAACATTTTTACATCGCAAAATGTTAATGTTTGTCCAACTAGACATCAGAAAAATAAAAACTTCCGTCCAGGACGGGATATTTTCAAATGTCACAGACTAGAATGATTTGTTTCCATTCACATTTTACCAGACATTTTAGCTTATTTACTTTAAATCAGCTCTTAAATCGTTGTTCAATGACATGCCATAATCTTACCTTACAGTGAAATAATAAAAAAAAAAGATTCATTATTTCACTGTAAGGAATATTTTAAGTATACAACAGACTTTGGGCATTCCTTGCATACAGTGTACATGTCTTGCCCTTAACATGTTTAATGTTGATAATTTCAAAACTTTGGGACTGATTTTCTTCCTCATTGGTCACAATGAAATGTAGCTAAAAATGTGAAAAAGTAAAAGTGCTCAAGTAGCGTACCACTGATTATTGCCCCATTGACTTACACACTAAATCAGGCTACTTCCCACCCCCAAGATCCTTGTAGAAGTTTACTTCCTGGACACCCACTCCTCTGGTTAAAGCTCACTATGTGGACTTTTATGGCACCCTCAAATTTCTGTACCATGATCATTGAAATTTTGAGCTAGAAGGGTCTCAATAAAGGTACATGTTTCCAGACCTGATCTCTGCTCAAAGACGGCACTTAACAAAGAGGAGTAGTACAAAACAAAACTGGCACTAAAATTGAACATATAGCCTCGAATTATGCAGTCTGCATTTCAAGTCATTGCCTTCAGAAACCATAAGAAAAGTTGATTACCTTTCATAAGTATCACAGTCCGAAACAGGCTCCGGCCCGTGAAATTTTTAAGGGACTAGATTTGCCAGGCAATGTTTTTCCGTGTAAGAACATTTGAATCAGTGGTCCGCTCCCTTCAACATTTTAAGTTCAGGTATGTCAACTTTTTTCATGACTATTATCAATTTGGGGGCAATTTCAAAAATGGCGTTTTACTAAGTTTTTTTTTTTAAAACACTATATGCTGTGCAAGCAGATCTCCTACATTCGT
Source organism: Holothuria leucospilota (assembly GCA_029531755.1). Lineage (NCBI taxonomy): Eukaryota > Metazoa > Echinodermata > Holothuroidea > Aspidochirotida > Holothuriidae > Holothuria > Holothuria leucospilota. The sequence goes on from CM055978.1 coordinate 38,305,504, forward strand.
TTCAATTACTTTGACCCACATTTTAGCCATTTTAGTTGCTTAAAAAGTGATATAACGAGAATTGTTCGTCATCCTGATATCTCGACACACACCCAAGCTCATTTCTTACTGGTAAACAGCAGAGATATTTATGCAATATCATCGGTTTCCCGTTGAAAGCGATATAACAGAACTATTTCCGAAATTTTGCACGTTAAAAAAAAAATAATAATTGATCGGGACCAAGCATATCTAGGTTGACTTTTGGCGACCATAGCGGTCACTTGATCGGTCAGAAAAAAGTACTGCAAAACGTTTCTTGCCAACAGACCTCAATAAAATAATTTTCACTAGTTTCTCGACGATGCAGGTCTAATAAGACCAGTCCAGAAATTTCGCATGCCATGCTGATAAAGACTTTTGGTTGGGCCATACAGCCGAGCATGACTTTCGGCCGACTAAAGGGGGCGCCCGACCAATCAGAAAAAGGCCCAGCCAATTGTTTTTATCCAAAAGACCTTCAAACATTTCCAAAGAGTTTCTCGACAAGGATAGTTTGATGGAATCATTTCCGAATTTTTTTATGCTAGAAAAAATATTTGTTGGGGAAAGGCAGGAACAGGTTGAGTTTTGGCAGAACGGAGCAAACACCAGACAAGAACAGATCAGCATTTTTTTTAGCCGACATACTTCGCTATTTTTTTCAATCCGATCCGATGAAATTATTTCTGAAATTTCCTTGTTCTAAATTCGTTGGTCGGGGCCACACATTCCCAGGTTGACTTTTGGAAGACCAGATCCGGCACCCGAAATGTCAAAAAAAAAAAAAAAAAATCAGCATTTTCTTTTTAGCAAACGAATTCCAATAAAATATATTTTTAAAAGAGTTTCTCGACAAAGCAGATCAGATAAACTTATTTTCGGAATTTCCTTGCTAATATAGTTTTTGGTGGGGGCTACACAGGCCTAGGTTAACTTTTGGTGACCAGAGCCGGCATCATAAAATGTCAGCAACTTTTTTCTAACTGACAGACTGTAGTCTATTAATTTTTTGTTTACGAATTGTCTCGACGAGGCTGATCCGATAAAATCATTTCCGAAATTTCACTTGCTCAAAGTTTTTTCATCGGGGCCACAGTTTTTTCTTTCACTTCAGCTTTAGCAATATTTGTCTAGTGACTAACACTATGTCAGTTGCTCCATATGCAAAAGACTTCTGTGTCTAACAATTGAATGCGATTTAGACTCCTAAACCATAAGTTGAACTTAATATTAGTGAATACATGCCTTTTAGATTTTCCAGTAACAAGTAAGTCACTCTGAGAACTAGCTGTATCAGTGCAATTTTGAAAGTATGTGACTTGCATAAACTATAGAGGCATCTGAGAAGCATAAATGTAACAGTTTTGTAAAAGATGCTGCATAAAAGGACAATTCTGAATATGATAGCTACTTCAATGATAATATATCCAGGTAGCATGCTACAACAACAGTAACCTAGCTATACACGCACATTTCTCACATCAAGGATTGCATAAGAGTAAAAGGAATTTTTCAGTTCAGTTTCGGTTACATCGAGGTTTAATAGCGAGGTAGCATCTCAAGGTATTACTTCAGGTAAATAAGGAGGTGGGTCAAGCAAAGTGCACAGTGGCGGATCCAGGGGGTCCCCGGCGTCCGGACCCCCCTCAAATTTTCCAATGTGCCCTTTTTCAAAAAATGTTTTTTTTTTTTTTTTCACACTAGCAAAAAAAAAAACAAAAAAAAAAAACAGACAGTTTCACAGGTAATGATGACAGTGTCGTCCAATTCCGAGGAGATTTTGGTTACCCCCATCCAGTATGGATCAATCCACTCGTAAAAGTCTAGCCATGAATCGCAGAAACTTTCGGCAATATATTTGACTACGGTAGCCTATATTGATTGGCCGCCACGAAACCCGAACAGTGCAATCCTTTTACAGAGAATGTGACTAGAGTATGTCTGCGTGACAATCAGGCATTCTAATCACTTTTCGCTTGGAACCACGTGTGGCGTGCTTGGGCATTCAGAGCAATACAAAACACTCAGATATAACGTCATACTCACCAGCTAGTGCTTTATGCAACGTATTTCTATTGGGTTTAATATTGATTCCAAAAGGTCACTGCTAGTCTTTTGGTCTTACAAAATAATGATCTGTTCACACTCCATAAACGCTACATCTACGAACCTTCCCTCCACCCTCTAGTATCCATCCTCTCGTGAACAAGAGAGGATACGTAAATACGTTTCGCTATGATATTTATAGTCTGGAATTACTCTCTTCTTTTATAGTGTTGCCCTAGTGATGGGAATAAAATGCTAGTCTCAGGTAAAGTCCACAGCCAAGAGTTGACCAGAAGTCACAATAGACGAATCGGTGTTTGCTTCATTTTAAAATTACTATATAAAATCACCACCAGGTCAAATAACGCAATGTCAGTCGGTTCAATTTTTTGACGTCTTTGGACCGATGACCGGTCTGCTGTCGCAAATGAAAAGCAAACATTCGACTTCAGTCATCTGTTGTGACAGAGTGTTTTTGACAGTCGCGCCGCAACTATATAGGGAACACAAGTACAGTATTTTAACCTCCTCCCCCAGTTGAGATAGCGGTGGCTATGTTCATGCCCCCCGTCGGGGAAGACTGGCCCCCTATCGGAGCAGTTTTACACATATCAATTTGTTTGTTACATAACCCCATACAGCTTGTGTTAGCGTCTCCCACGTAAAGAAAACGCGCTCTGTGAAAAACAGTAATAGTACGGATACGAAGTTGCCATCGCTCCTGCTCTGTTGCATAGCAAAATTGCAGTGACGTTCATTCAGTTTTATGTTTTACTATGTCTCACCTTTTGAATGACATAAAAATATATCGACAATATTTCACTTTTACATAGGGACCTGGTCAGATTTCAAAGGCATCTTTTTGCATGGCAAGCAATAGCTATGAACTTTTGACCTACTGCTGTTTGTACAAACAAGCTTGGATCGTCGATGTTCATGCATTGCTGGATTGGTTATCATGTAGACTTTTCAATGGTAACCTTTGTTGTCAAATTTACAACACTTCTCTATAGAGCTTATGCACGTGACGTCAGCGCGTTTCAATTTGGCTTACTGGATGGAACTGCCATACGTAGTAGGTGTGTTAAAGATACGCGCTCACGACAGCACCTTAGTAACAACTGTTGCACAATGTACGCCTGGATGGAAAAATAGAGAAACGTGACGTAGGTGCATAAGCTCTATAGTGACCAGGCCAAATTACATGTAAACAGACATAAAAATGAATTTGCATAAGCCTTGCACCAATGAAAAGACGCCAAGCGATGTGTGAACAACGCGACCGGTAAGCGCCATAGACTTCTACTACACGGAGCGCCCGTTGTATGTACAGCGAACATCTGTGCAGTGGTAACAGAACATTTGGTCACGCCCACACGACCAATCACGTGTACGGGATGAGCGTGTACATGAATTATACATAGATATCACATTTCAGTTTAGACAGGAAAGTGTTTTGAAAAAATTGATATGAGTTTCGTAGGGGAGTCTTAGTCCGAAGTACGCAGTCCCCGACGACAACTAATCGACGGTTTACCTGTTTTTTTATCTCAAGAGGATAATTTCTGTAATGAGAACCCAAAATTTTCGGCGCGCTACGCGCGCTCTAGAGTCACTCTTTTTTTTTCAATAGTTCCATTCCACATAGCAGGATAGCACAAGTCCTGTCCACCTTACCAAGTAACATGTGGGCAGAATACATAGTTTATGTAAAGGTCGTCACTTTCATGAGATATCGCAAAGCCCAGTTGGTGTTCTCTTGTGTATGTCATGCGGTACAGTCAGTTGTTGAGCGACTTACGGAGCAAAGTTTGGCTATTTCATCGTGTAGTCCAGGTGGTTTCGATACAATGTATGTTACACCCGATACGGTCTACAAACACTACAGTTCTTTTTTTTTTTTTTTTTTTTGTTTCGTCATATGTTTTATGTGTAAGCCTATCAAAAATTGTCGCCCGCTTCGCGCGCTTTTCAATTTCACGATCCAGATTCAAAGAACACTATCAGTGCGTAACTCGGATCATGAAGTATTAAGTGATATAATGCAAAATATGCCTACAATTGCATGGAATAATGAGTCTCCTACATTTGCCCTTCTCATCATACCCTCGAAATAGGGAATGTCGGAACTTGGGGTAGCTGACATGGCCCGGCCCCCTGTTGAAAAATTCTGCCGCCATCCATGGTCAGTTTACTTATTTTGGCTTTCATAAGGGTAATTTCTGGGATAAAACCCTAAATTTTCGGTACGCTTTGTCCACTCTTCCTCAGTTCAGTTATACTTATAGCTAAATATAGTACAAACCCTTTCCACCTTTTCAAGTTAATAAGTAGAATACATGGATTTATGTAAATGCCGGGAATTGAATCGCATTTCGCTAAACCTGGTTAACGTTCACTTGTGTCTGTCGTACAGTACGGCTAGTGACTCGAGGAGGGAAGTACAATAAAGTTACGCCCGATAGGGCCCAACTGTCCGCTCAATTGTTCTATATAAGCTTTAAATTAGTACAAATTCTTACAAGTGTAGGCTTACCCAAAAAATTTTCGCGCGCTTCGCGCGCTTTGCAATTTCACCGTTTAGGTCCCAGGTTTTGATTCCAGTTTTTTTTTATGTCTTTTGGTTTATCCTTTCTTTGTCAGTATGCGGTAAGTTGTGTAATCGCTGACCTTTATGGTAACCAAAATTTAAAAAACAATGAATGTGCCCTTTTTATGTTGGACCCCCCCCCCTCAGAAAAGACCCTAGATCCGCCCCTGGTGCATAAGCTGTGCATCTGGGTAACTAAGAGCAATGGCTAATTCGACTTTGTTAACGAGCAAAACATTTCATTACCGGGTCACATGAATTGTCACCCCCATGTAAGGAATTTGAGGTAATGATCAAAAGAGGGGAAAAACAAACGCAGTTTAAATAAGACATGACGAGAGTTCAAAGCAAGGGTTGTTCAGGCGCATCTGGCAGCTCCTTCAAGCTGCTGATCTGCTCTGTGCTATCCAGGTGATCTATAGAGACACACACACACACACACACACACACACACACACACACAAAGAAAAAAAAATGGTTAGGAGAGACATGGGAATTTACAGTACAGCAGTTAGAATGTTGGATGATAACTTTAGACAGCACGGTCTGGGATCTTAGTATTTTCCTTCATTCTAGCAAGAGGACATACTAAGTGCATAAATTCAATAGCTTGTAAAATATGCAGTGTTAGGAAGGAAAACTGCAGAATAACATGTCACTTGATTTTAAAAACAGTGTGTAGCATGTTGTAATAAGAATCATTTAGGCATGTGGGATACTGCATGAAGGCAACGAAAGAAGCTTCGTATTCAATAGCATATCAGCCATTCACAGGCAATATCTATGAACTCACATGGAGTAAAAAAGGTCTCTGATTAGCGGCTTAGGTAGCACTGACAGAACAATCTTGAAACACCTCAATATTTGAAGTCATAGTTGACTGTGAGCAAATTTGCAAATGGTGTAGTAACTGATGGATATTGGGGGGGGGGGGGGGGGGTGTAGGACCGGATTAACATAGTAGCAAAAAGTAGCATATGCTATGGACCCTGCGCTTTCGGGGGCCCGCGCTAAAGTTATCAATTTGTTCTTATAAAAAATTGCTTTAATATTCTCTCTCCAGGCCTATCGGCTGAAGATTGTAAAATAACAATTTTTGCCATAAATTTCTTAGTTGGTTAGTGAGCGCTAAAATCTGCACGCGCTCATATTAATAGCCGTGTTTGTCAAGTTTGAGCAGTGAGTTTGAAATTGTGACGGGAACTTCGCGCCTTATTGTGTTATCCGTGTACTCGTCAAAAACTTTATGTACGCCCCCTACATTGCGGTGGGGATTTCGTCTATGACAGTATGAGCTATCACCCTGCAGTCCTAAACATATATTAAAAGTATCCATCATTCCAATTTTGAGATATCGTGTTTACGAGGTTTTTGGGTTTTGACCTTTGGTGACCTCATTTGACCTCTGACCTCCACCAAACACAATAGGTAGCCTATTTTTTTCATACGACAAATTCAGGTATTAAAAGCATCCATTATTGCTATCTTAAAATATAAGGGTTTACAAGCTAAACGTCACATACAAACACACCCGCGCCCGCACTCTCAGACACTCACACACCGCTTCACATTTCTGATGTTAGGTGAAATACAACATCTCATCTCCTTATACACTACATGTAGGGAGATGAGATAATTGGCTCCTAGGCATATGACAGTTAAAACTTTATGTGATGCTTGCAGATTTTCTCATGAGTCAAACTCAAACACACTCTACTCAGAAAGGTGGTTCTAAAGAAAGCTTTGGAGACAAAAGTAGGAAACTTGGTGGTTTACGGTGTAAAAGCGTCGTTTCGCTGTACCAGTGGCACATGCTGGTATCATGGGGTTTGAGCAAACGCTGCTAAGAGACGATACTGGATAGTGTTTGTAATGAGTGGCTTTGCAATGGGTAGATATTTGTTAGTTGTATGGGAGCTTACGACACACCAACAATGGGTAGACATTGTTGGCGCTTCCCGTGCACTCATTGCTGCATGTGCATGTACATGTACATGCACATGCAACAATGAGTGCACGGGAAGCGCAAAGGAAAACTGAAAATATTAATATGTCTACTTCTGGATTCAGAAGTGGATCCAGGATTAACAAAAAAGGGGGTGGGGACTTACTTCATTAGGGCAAAGCTCGAGCCTACGAGCGTCAAATATAGTCTCGATGGGGAGGATGGACTGGGGAACATTTTAAAAGTAAACAATGTTTAATGGTGTTTTCTGGCATCCGGCAATCAGAACACTAGAATACATAAACTATACGGTGCAACTTTGAGATCGTCTCTAAAAAGTAAATTGTACCGAAGGGGGGGGGGGGGGTCGGAAAAGCCCCAATCTGGGTCCGGATGGGTGACGATTGCATGAATAAACGGTCAACAGGGTTCTTTGCGAAATTTGATATGAAATCGACCAAATCACAAATATTTTGACCTTTTTCCATATTTTCAGATAAGGAAATAATCACTTGACTAAATTTTCATGACCCTGAAGTACCCCGGCTTAGTTCAGTTACTACTATTTTGGCTTGAGGAATACGCAAAGTCTGCACGTGGTTTGACTATAGTGACGAGTGTGCCATTAAACCTCCACAAACGATTCCGTCACTGAATGGTTTTTGCCTATTCGTAAATATGAACAAAGGGGACGATTTATACCTCCTTCCCACCCTCTCGACTGTCCTGAATATAAATGTCATAATACTTATTAGCTGTACAAAAACCACTTCCAGATTTACCTGCAGTGTTCCAGTATTAACATACTGGTATAGTCCACGGCAATTTTACCATATACCATACCGCACCGACATGTATGTATATATATATATATATATATATATATATATATATATTTATATATATATATATATATATATATATATATATATATATATATATATATATATATATATTTCGGCACTTAGGGGGAAAGTTGTTGTTGAAAAGTCGACCTTCAGGGGAAAAAAATTTTCGGGTGAAATATAAGTTTCGCCTTAACGTTTCCACACACTTTTTCTATAGAGCTTATGCACCTACGTCAGGTTTCTCTATTTTTCCATCCAGGCGTACATTGTGCAACAATTGTTACTAAGGTGCTGTCGTGAGCGCGTATCCTTAACACACCTACTACGTATGGCAGTTCCATCCAGGAAGCCAAACTGAAACGCGCTGACGTCACGTGCATAAGCTCTATAGGAATACGTAAACTTACAAGGGCGCCCTCTTAGATTTACAAACTAGATGCCATTACTTCAAAGTTGTCAAATTTACGGACACCTAGCTGTTAACACAAACGGATGGCTGGCCATTGAAATAACGTTAATCATATGTTTAGACGTTAGGGCGAATTTATTTCTTATGAATTGTTACTAAGGTGCTGTCGTGAGCGCGTATCCTTAACACACCTACTACGTATGGCAGTTCCATCCAGGAAGCCAAACTGAAACGCGCTGACGTCACGTGCATAAGCTCTATAGGAATACGTAAACTTACAAGGGCGCCCTCTTAGATTTACAAACTAGATGCCATTACTTCAAAGTTGTCAAATTTACGGACACCTAGCTGTTAACACAAACGGATGGCTGGCCATTGAAATAACGTTAATCATATGTTTAGACGTTAGGGCGAATTTATTTCTTATGTATTTTATTATCTTTTTTCGCCCTATGTACAAGCAGATATAACAATTTCCCCTTAAGGTGGGAATTAGCGTTTTATATATATATATAATATATATATATATATATATATATATATATATATATATATATATATATATATATATATATATATATATATATATATATATATATATATATATATATATATATATATATATATATATATATATATATATATATATATATATATATATATATATATATATATATATATATATATATACATATATAATAGAAATATGGTCCACGTGTATTCCGATAAATAACAGGTAAACAAGCAGAACACAAAGCATAGTTGACACAGCAGGAATACATTAAAAAGAAATTTATTTTTTAAATTTTCGGTCCTACCTAGGACCTTCATCGGCAACTACTAGACTGACAAACAGATAAAAATACAGACGCTGTCGAGAAGTGCAGAAGTAGTATTAAAAGATTTAAAACTTAAAAGAATTCAAAAATGGGCTGCAACCAGTGTAGCATTAAAAGAGCACAAAAGGCGTAAATAACTACTAGGATATAAAAGAAAGCAGAAATAAATGGTAAAAACCAGAATGTACAGTAAGATGTGCTGTGAGACAACTGTCCAGAAAGCTGTAAAAGCTGCAAATAAAGGCACATTGTGGAAAGTTAAGTAAAACTAATTCACCTGGGGGATTAGGGGCGCTGGCTGACCCATGATAAGAGGTCAGTCAGGCCTTGCAGAACTGATATGGAGTGAGAACTCCTAAATCTTTGTTGATACCTTGAACAAAGGAATTAATTCTTAAAATCCATTCTATTTCTTTACGTTTACGTAATGCTGAAGAACTGAAATTAGAACCTACAAGAATGCATTTTAAATTCTCAAATGAATGGTTAGGAAGGTTAAAATGTTCCGCCAATGGAAAACCGGGCAGGTTATCCCGTATAGATTTTTTATGATTATTGAATCTTAAACGAAAAGCAGTACCTCTTGTGTGTGTGTGTGTGTATATATATATATATATATATATATATATATATATATATATATATATATATATATATATATATATATATATATATATATATATATATATATATATAACGCTAATTCCCACCTTAAGGGGAAATTGTTATATCTGATTGTACATAGGGCGAAAAAAAGATAATAAAATACATAAGAAATAAATTCGCCTTAACGTCTAAAAATATAATTAACGTTATTTCAATGGGCAGCCATCCGTTCGTGTTAACAGCTAGGTGTCCGTAAATTTGACAACTTTGAAGTAATGGCATCTAGTTTGTAAATCTAAGAGGGCGCCCTTGTAAGTTTACGTATTCCTATAGAAAAAGTGTGTGGAAACGTTAAGGCGAAACATATATTTCACCCGAAAATTTTTTTCCCCTTAAGGTCGACTTTTCAACAACAACTTTCCCCCTAAGTGCCGAATTAGAGAAATATATATATATATATATATATATATATATATATATATATATATATATATATATATATATATATATATATATATATATATATATATATATATATATATATATTTTGCTAATTTGGGATTAAGGGGAAATATTGTATGAAAAAACGTGCCTAAAAGGGGAAATCGTCTAAAAGGGGAAAAAATCAGGTCGACTTAGCGAAATCACACGCTTTTTATATAGGAATACGTAAACGGATGGTAACGTCCGTTTCACCACATGATTTACATGCTATTACTTCAATGTTGACCAAGTTACGTACCCGTATCTTTTAATACGGACGGATGGTGGGCCATTGAAAAAGCGTTACTGTATATCTGGTTTCCAAAAGGGGAAATATTTTTTAATGTATTTTATTGTTTTTTTCTTCGCCTTAACGAAACCGCGATATATCGATTTCCCCGTACAGTAGGAATTAGCGTTATATATATATATATATATTAGGTATATATATATATATATATTTTAGTTATATATATATATATATTCGGTATATATATATATATATATATATATATATATATATATATATATATATATATATATATATATATATATATATATATATATATAATATATATATATATATATACTTATTGACAAAATTGCTATCGGATGCCTCAAAGAGAGTGCTCGAAACATGTTGTTGAGCGTTACTAAAAGGATAAAGCAGACCAGTTAGCAATTCATAGTATATTCGTTGCTACTCTGAGTTTCGTGGACAAGGCCACTCGTCAGGCAATACAAAACACGACTGACAACGAAGCGAACAAACGGCATTTACAGAACAAATAAATGTACATACCTAAAGGGTACGAATCTTACTTTGTGCACTTGATCAGGGAGAATCTGTTAGAATGCCTACAGGTGGAAACTAGCTCAGACCGGGAATTAAGAGAAGCTAAATGTAGCCTGTAGATTATAAAATACTTTTCCCATAAGCACAAATTACATCTTTTTGTAGTAACGTTATAAACACTTGCCTTTTTCAAAAATTTCCAAGTGATAGTATAAGGAATATTATTGTCTTGCAGGCAAGGGTCCTGAGTTATTGACTGCCTTAATTTTATTAAGGAGGTCAGAGGTATCCTTCAAGAATGATGGTAAGTTTTGGGCGAGTGGTTTGAGGTAATATTCAGTGAAAGCAGATAGGCGTTCAATGGCAGTTCCGCAACAAGAGGTTATCAGCCTAACTGGATTACCGTCTTTGTGAGTTTTCACATTACCGTAAGCAACGCCTGGTTTTGGTACCACTTCGGTTATCCAATTAAAAATTTCTTCACTTATTTGTTGTCTCCTTAACCACTTATAAGCCCAATGGGTCACCTCCTGGTGGAATTTGTTAGAAGGATCTTCTGTCATAATGTTGTAATGCAAGGGGTTGGTGAGTTGTTGTTCCATCTTAGTTTGGTAGTCATTTTTGTCCATGATGACAAATCGGGAGCCCTTATCTTGGATTCTAATAACTCTGTCATCCTCTTTAAGCTTATGAATTGCCTTTCTCTCCTCTCTGCTAAGGTTATCTTTCGGGGCTCTTGTGTTTTCGGGATTTAGAATGTCAGCACGTAAGTTCTTAAGAAAGACTTCAACTTCAGGGATAGAAGATTTAGGAGGCATCCAAGTACTATTGGAAGGAATTGTAGGAAATACGAGCGGTGTCACAACATCCTCTACTTCCTGGGCATTTTTGTCATGAAAATAAGCTGCAAGGCGAATTCGCCTTTCAAAATTATCAAGATCTTGAGTGGTTTTTAACCAATTAATATCTTTCGGAGTGGGGCAAAAGGAAGGGCCTTTCGATAGTAGCTTGACTTCAGCATCAGAGACACTAGTACTCGATAAGTTAATAGGACTATAGTCAGGTATAGAAGGGCATGTAGTCTGAGCAGTAAGGTTGACATCAGCCACATTATCAATTGAAGTAACTCTGGACTTAGTAGATCGGTTCCTGCGAAATCTTCTGGTCCGTTTCTTTCGGATTGGAGAGGATCAATATTAGTAAAATTTGGCTTAAGTTCAATAGTCTTGAGGTATTTTCTTCGCTCAGTGAAGGCGAGATGTTGGTTGAAGTGGCGTATTTTGCACTTTGTAGCATTCCAAATATTATGAGCGTCAATAGTGTCTAGGTCAGAAAATAATTTTGCCCGTTCAAGGGTCAAATTTCTTTGAAGATCTTTGATTTTAATCGAGGTAGCTTCAGACAGAGACTGTAAGATGTTCATAGAAGCTTCCAGAAGGTAATTATTACTTCATGAATTTACCAATTTCATTAATTCTTTGTATCCTACTATTAAGTTCGAATTGGTCTATTCTACCACTAAACTTAATGTGTTAGATGTTTCTATTCACTTAAAAGATGGATATTTAACTACTGATATTTATTCTAAACCTACTGACAGTCATTTATACCTCCCGCATAGTAGTTCTCATCCGATCCACACAAAAAATGCAATACCTTATAGCGTTGGATTACGTTTACGTAGAATATGTTCCGTGGATGATACCTATATGAAACGTTGTCAAGAATATAAACATTACCTTTTACAGCAAGGTTATAACCCTAAGCTTATTGATAAACAATTTCACCGAGCCACTAGTCTATCTCAGGATGACTTACTCAAACCTAAATCCCAAATCACAAAAAAGGTTTATCCCCTTGTACTTGACTTTAACCCAATCCTCCCCAATATTTCCAAAATACTTAAGAAACACATTAAGTTGCTTTACACCCTTCCCACCCTCAAAGAAATTTTCCCAGAGGGTTCCATCATACCTGCCTACAGAAGAACTAAAAATTTGAAAGAATTAGTGGCGCCCTCAAAATTTAAGAATAAGTGCCCCCTTCCTGATCTTACCTCCCCCGGTTTTTTTACTTGTAACAACAAATGCGACCTCTGTCAAAACTACTCATCTTCTTCTCGTATTTTCTACTGTGCCGCCACAGGTCGCTCATACTACATTAAGCAGTACATCACTTGTACCACTAAGAATGTTATTTATCTGTTAACTTGTTCGAAATGTAATGTCCAGTATATTGGTTCTACCTCTACTGAATTCAAAGTTAGATTTCGTAATCACAAATCCCACATGCTTACTAATAAGAAAACTTGCGTTGTAGCTACCCATTTCAACCACACTCCCCATGAATTAACTGACTTAGCTTTTCTCCCGATTGAACGCATCACCGATACCATAGAAACCAACAAGAAACTCCTCAGCGTGAAATCTACTGGACTGCCCAATTGCGTACTATTTTCCCCTATGGCCTTAACAAAAGAAATGAACTTAATTCCAAAAAGCGTATCAATTTTGCCCCGTAGGCCCTCTGTTGTGTGTTTATCACCAGTGTACTGTGTTTCTTCAACTGAGGAAGGTCGAATGACCGAAACGTATTGAATTATACTTATTATAGTGGAGCAGCAAAAGTTGTGTTTCTTGCTATTATTATTGCTTATACTTTCTATATATATATATATATAAATATATATATATATATAAATATATATATATATATATATATATATATATATATATATATATATATATATATATATATATATATATATATATATATATATATATATATATATATATATATATATATATATATATATATATATATATATAGAAAGTATAAGCAAAAATAATAGCAAGAAACACAACTTTTGCTGCTCCACTATAATAAGTATAATTCAATACGTTTCGGTCATTCGACCTTCCTCAGTTGAAGAAACACAGTACACTGGTGATAAACACACAACAGAGGGCCTACGGGGCAAAATTGATACGCTTTTTGGAATTAAGTTCATTTCTTTTGTTAAGGCCATAGGGGAAAATAGTACGCAATTGGGCAGTCCAGTAGATTTCACGGCTGAGGAGTTTCTTGTTGGTTTCTATGGTATCGGTGATGCGTTCAATCGGGAGAAAAGCTAAGTCAGTTAATTCATGGGGAGTGTGGTTGAAATGGGTAGCTACAACGCAAGTTTTCTTATTAGTAAGCATGTGGGATTTGTGATTACGAAATCTAACTTTGAATTCAGTAGAGGTAGAACCAATATACTGGACATTACATTTCGAACAAGTTAACAGATAAATAACATTCTTAGTGGTACAAGTGATGTACTGCTTAATGTAGTATGAGCGACCTGTGGCGGCACAGTAGAAAATACGAGAAGAAGATGAGTAGTTTTTGACAGAGGTCGCATTTGTTGTTACAAGTAAAAAAACCGGGGGAGGTAAGATCAGGAAGGGGGCACTTATTCTTAAATTTTGAGGGCGCCACTAATTCTTTCAAATTTTTAGTTCTTCTGTAGGCAGGTATGATGGAACCCTCTGGGAAAATTTCTTTGAGGGTGGGAAGGGTGTAAAGCAACTTAATGTGTTTCTTAAGTATTTTGGAAATATTGGGGAGGATTGGGTTAAAGTCAAGTACAAGGGGATAAACCTTTTTTGTGATTTGGGATTTAGGTTTGAGTAAGTCATCCTGAGATAGACTAGTGGCTCGGTGAAATTGTTTATCAATAAGCTTAGGGTTATAACCTTGCTGTAAAAGGTAATGTTTATATTCTTGACAACGTTTCATATAGGTATCATCCACGGAACATATTCTACGTAAACGTAATCCAACGCTATAAGGTATTGCATTTTTTGTGTGGATCGGATGAGAACTACTATGCGGGAGGTATAAATGACTGTCAGTAGGTTTAGAATAAA